>JARYHS010008075.1:68010650-68610650 GCA_031002005.1 Vandiemenella viatica | reverse complement strand
ATAGAAATCTCCACCGTACGTAAAGTAAGTGGATGTAAGGACCAACTCAAAAAGATCAACAATGCTAGATTCAAAAAGATTTCGTAGCAGCTGCAAAGTGTCTCTCAGTGGAACTCTAGTAAAAAGTGAGACTACATCAAAGCTGACCATAACATCAGTCTCCGAAAGGTGCATCTTTTGAAGAACACTGACAAATTGTGTTGAGTTCACAACATGGTGAGGACCTTTCCCTACGTAGGAACCAAGCATACTAGCTAGATATTTAGCCAGACCTAGCTAGTATGCTTGGTCCTACTAAAGGTCCTCACCATGTTGTGAACTCAACACAATTTGTCAGTGTTCTTCAAAAGATGCACCTTTCGGAGACTGATGTTATGGTCAGCTTTGATGTAGTCTCACTTTTTACTAGAGTTCCACTGAGAGACACTTTGCAGCTGCTACGAAATCTTTTTGAATCTAGCATTGTTGATCTTTTTGAGTTGGTCCTTACATCCACTTACTTTACGTACGGTGGAGATTTCTATGAACAGACGGATGGTGTGGCAATGGGGTCACCTTTGTCTCCTGTTGTTGCTGATCTGTTTATGGAGCATTTTGAGAGTATAGCAATAGAAAGGTCTGTTCTTAAGCCGGCATGTTTCTTCCGATATGTGGATGATACATTTGTTGTTTGGCCCCATGGGATCATCAGTCTAAATGAATTTCTGGACCATCTAAATGGAATTCACCCAAACATACGTTTCACGATGGAACTGGAAGAGAATGGTAGCTTGCCTTTTTTGGACATTCTTATTCGGCGAAAACCAGATGGGACTCTTTCTCATAGTGTGTATAGAAAACCTACCCATACGGACCGTTACTTACATGCCGGAAGCTTCCACCACCCGGCTCAGAAAAAATGCGGTATTGTACACACTGGTGCATAGAGCGAAAGAAATCTCTGATGCTGACAGTCTGCCGACGGAACTGGAACATCTCCGTACTACATTCAGGAGAAATGGATATTGTAACGGACAAATAGAAAGGGCACTGCAAAAAACGCCAAACAAACAGCCAATTGAACCTAAAGAACGGTATAAAGATCTGGCATATATCCCATTTGCTGGTAACATATCCGGGAAAATAGGCAGGATACTAGATCGACATGGTATTAAGAGCATATTTCGTCCTCCTGCCAAAATACGTGACTTATTACGTTCTGTGAAGGATGACTTGGGGCTGAAGACACCGGGGGTGTATAGTATACACTGTGAATGTGGGAAATCTTACATTGGACAGACAGTACGCACAATCAAGGCCCGTGTGGCGGAACATCAACGCTACATTCGGCTTTTTCAGATGGAAAAATCTGCTGTTGCTCAACATGTTATTGAAAATGGCCACAGAATGGACTTTGACAACGTGAAGGTGTTGACTAAATGTTCGTTCTTTTGGGAGTCCGTGGTTAAAGAAGCTATAGAAATACGGTTACATGACAACCTGGTTAACCGTGACATGGGTTATTTGTTGAGCAACGCTTGGAAACCAGGGTTATCTATACTGTGCGGCCCACGTTCCCTGGTTGCCGGCGATCCGGTGGAGTGTGGACAGCCGGCTAGACTCGGGCAGTTAAGCAATGCTGAGAGTGGTAAGAACTTGGATGGGTGACCGGTACTGCTAAGCTCCGGTAGTTAAGCAATTGTGAGCGTGGTGAGCGCTTGGATGGGTGACCGCCGCCTCGACCAATCACAGCGAAGCAAGACTGCTAGCGTCATGAGGTTGCTAGGCGACACCAGTAAACGCTTGGCTTTCGTAAACGCAAGATCGCCGCTACTGTTATCGACCTGAAGATGGCTACTGAGATAGTGGCCGAAAGCTTGTCATCTTATAATAAAATCCGGCTGCAAACCTGTGAAGATTTTTTGTCATTTATTCGCCGGGAAAGTCTGCATTCACATATACAGAATAATATTATCGTAAATAATGCTGATGGTCAGAGACATTGTAGTTTTACTTCCAGAGATTGTGGTTAGAGAAAATTTGTTTTTTCGTTATTAATTTCTCACATTAAATACAACCATCAATAGCATGTAAAAACTACAAGGTCAATACCTAAAGTAGTAGGACTGTTTTTTTTTTTAATTATTGAAGATATGTTTACAATTCATTAATACTCTTCGAAATAGCACCCTTGGGCAGCTACACACTTAGAATTACATTGCTGCGATTGGTCATACATCTTCTGGAAGTCTGATACGGTGATGCTGTTGAGAACCCTCGTCAATGCTGCTTGAACGTCCTAAATCAAGTCACCGTTGTCCCTTCAGCTGCCTTTTCATCCGTGAGAGTATAAAAGCGTCAGATGTAGACAGATAAGGACTGTAGGCGGGGTGCAGCAATGTAGCAATGTAGCAATGTCGAATCGGTTGAACAGTTGCCTCACGACGAGCGCATCATAGCACGGCACAGTGTTGTGATGCAGCGTCCAGTTGTCGGAGACAACTTGTCGGACACGATTCACTCGGTCTCTCAGGCAATTTAGCTTTGCACTTAAAAGTTTGAATTGACAGTTTCCCCAGGAGGAACGAACTCCTTTTGAATTACCCCACAACAGTCAAATAACAAGATCAGCATTGTCTTGATCTTTGATTTGCTCATGCGAACCGTGGTTGGACAGGAGGACGTGGAAGGCATTTGTTGGCCCGATTCGGCGTTGCCACATTGCTGCATCCCACCTACAGTCCCAATCTGGCTCCAACTGACTTTTTTTTTTATTCCCATGGATGATAAGGCAGCTGAAGGGACAGTGGTTTGACTCAATTCAGGACGTTCAAGCAGCATCCACGACGGCTCTCAACAGCATCCTCAAATCTGACTTCCAGAAGGCGTACGGCTAGTGTTGCAAACTGAAAAAAAAAATGTAAAAAAACCCCTAGCATCATGTTATTTTTTCTTCTAAATATATATATATATATATATATATATAAATCAGTATATTTGATAAATTATAGTTTTATTTACGGAACTTACATTTTAAATGTGTGTTTTAAATCTTACTGAATCATATAATGTCTTACATAATGATTCATAAATGTATCTATATAGGTAACATAATTTTATTCATCCTCCATGCCAGTACCACATTAACTCGTATCAGCACTACCAACACTAGTTCGGTATGTTTCGCAATTTTCTGTTTCTTCTTCTGTCTCCTCTAGATCCATAACTTCAGAAATAATTACATTTTCTTTTACTGGTTGTCATTGTATTGAACGCAAAAGATTTTGAGATTGCAATTTTAAATTGTGAGCAAAGTACACACTGTGCATAAAGACTGCGCCGATAATTCTGTATTAAGGTCTTTTAAGTTTGAATTTAAATCTATTATCATACAAAATAGGAGATTTATTTATTTTTCAATTGTTGGTTTACGCCAGCGGTTGCAAGGAAACAATTCATAATTACTGACAATGAATATAAGTAAAGCACAATAAGTAATAAAAAGAGGCAAAAAGCAGTAGATAAATTTAAAATTCCTAATTTTTTTAAAATGATCCATAGGTCTACAGATAAATTCTCAAGGTTGGCAGCACTAGTTCAAATAGCAAGTATCAATCCAAACAATGGGGAACAGGGATTCCTTCTCGCGTAACCTAGCCTCTTCGGAAAGTCCCCATTCGTAAAAGAAAACTTCAGTCAATGTTGCCAATATTTTCGTAATTTTCTTTTCCACTGAACCAGAAAAATATAGTAGATTTAAAAATTAAGATAAGTACTTAGTATAAACTCTGAAACAGTCATATTAAATGATAAATGCCTTCCAAATTTGAGATTTAGTAGTTATGAAAAAAATATGTGTCCCAGAAAAAAAAAAAAATTGTATTTTTTTTTTTCAAGTCAGAAAAAAACCTTTTTTTTTTACTACACTACGAATGGCCAATGGCAGCAGCGTAATTCTAAGTGTGCAGCTGCCCAAGGGTGCTATTTCGTAGAGGATTAAATAATTGTAAACATATCTTCAACTTTTTTTTTTTTTAATCAGTCCTATTACTTTTGGTATTGACCTTGTAAATCTCCCCAATTAAAGGAAAGAACATTTCAAGTTTTGTTTAGCGTGGAGTATGCAAACATAGGATTACTATTAACTGCTTTTGACGCTTTCATCATAAGCATTGTAGTTGCGGGGCATCTAGTGGTTCCATCTTTTGTTTTTTTCACCACATATTGAGAATTTCGTTTAATGCTCCAGCGTTATCTAACGTAGAATCATAAGACATACCAAACAACTGAATTGAGATTCTAAGCTTAAAAATGGTGAAAACCACATTGAAATCTGCTCATTAGTTTCCGGGTTTTTATTTTTCAAATTTATCCAGTTTTCGTTTCATAGATATAGATAAATGGTGCACTTGTTCTGTGGTCACGTGGCATTCTTGCATAAAAAGGATTCATGAATTTAATTTACCCAAACATAGGCTTCACTATGGAAGCTGGGAAGGTGGGGAGTCTTCCATTTCTGAATATATTAAGTGGAAATCAGATGGTAGTCTCATAGCTGTACAGTAAACCAACACACTGATTGCTACTTACTGGGACTACCAGCTTTCACCATCCAGATCTACACAAGATTGTATTGCCATGTTGGTTCATAGGATGAGAGTCATCTTCAATAGTGAAAACATGCGTGACAATCTGAGGCATCTTATGATGGTTTTCGGGCAAAACAGATAATCACAGCAGCAAATTACATGGTCGTTCATCCCCACTGCATTGAGATTGACAGCTGAGCAGAAGGAACAATACAAAACTTTAGCATTTCTATGCTGCAAGTACTTCCAGGAAAATAAGCAGACGTGTGAAACTTTCACATATTCAAACTTCTCTTCCCCCCAACAAAAAAAGTGCAAGGAACGTGATGTGTGAACAGGAGTAGGTCCAGGTGAAATTAATTCGATGTTGACATCACACTCAGGCAGGGTGCTCTTCACACTTCTGTCCATATCAAACCAACTAATCTACAGCAATATCTACATTTTGACAGTTGCCACCCATTCCATACCAAACATTCCCTCCCCTACAGCCTTGCTATCCATGGCAAACAAATCTGTTTTGATGCTAAATCCTTCTCCCAGTATTCCCAAAACCTATCCCAAGCCCTTATTTCCCGCTCCTATCCAGCAGATCTTGTACATAAACAAATCACGCGTGCAATCACCCACCTTCCACGGAACCACTCCCTCTCGGCTCCTCTAGTATCCAACCATAGCCCTGTCTTTGTCACCCAGTTCTCGCCTGGTCTCGAATCCATCAATCGAATCCTACAACAGGGGCATGACTTCCTTCGGTCCTTCCCAGAAATGCGCACTCTCTTGCCAAAAATTCTGCCAACGGTCCCCCATACTTGTTTCAGCAGACCCCCTAACCTCAAAAACATCTTGGTTCACAAATACCCTCCATCTGACTCTCCAAAAACACCTTATGGATCTTTTCCCTGTAATAGACCATGCTGCAAAACCCGCAACATGCATCCTCTCACTACTACATTTTCCAACCCTGTCACAGGGGAAACCTTTCCCATCACCGGACATGCCACATGCTCCACTACGCACATCATATACCAGCTAACTTGTTGCCATTGCACGAGTTCTTACATAGGCCTGACTACACAACAACTCTCAACCAGAATGAATGGCCACAGACAAACAGTTCACACCCACAATTTATATCTTCCCATACCAGAACATGCTAACTACCACAACTTCAATGACTGTTTCACTGTGAGAGAAATCAGAGTTTTTCCACGAAACTACCGCCGCCTCATAACTTCGCAGATGGGAACTTGCTTACCAAAACATCCAAGATACCAGACACCCACCCGGCCTCAACCACAGATAAAAGGCTTTTCATTGGCGCATCACTCATTATTAGTAGGATTAGTAGTAGCATTATTGTCATTTAATTAATTACTTTATTCCCCCCCCCCCTTTTTTTCTGTCTAGTATTAGTTGTACCACCATCTGCGATTTACATATGTATATACAATATCCCAGTCCCACCACCACGTTAATAATCCACCTAGTCATGAAGCAACCCTCAGCGTGTGCACGCCTCCCGAGCCTCATGACTCATTTTCTCCATCATGAATAAGGTTTAATAACCGAAATATTGAGTTTATTTGTGTGCTCGTAATATATGTTCTTCTCACATCGCTGCCTTTAACTTTGGTGAGTGATGAGTCATTTTCCCTTTCCTTTGAATTATATTGCCTAAAGCAGATTTCTTTTTCCTTAGTTTAATTTCTAAACAACAAGGGAATAAAAACAAATGGTACCGACAGCAGCTAAGCGCAACACCTAGGGACACAAAACTTAAAAAGAGATGGAGATGTGAGCTAAGGGCTTTGATAATACCAGAAACAAACTTTATCAAGCATATAATGCTAATTACTGACAAAGGAGATTAATAAAAAAATCTCTCTCTGTTAATATGCTGGACCTGTAATAGCAGAGAACCAGATAAAAAGAAAACATAAGATAGTGAAATAATACTGATGATTATGTACTGCACAATACCAACCTACAACTCACAGCTAACTTCTTAATAAACCTAATTACTGGTAATGTCATGAGAATTACGTCCTGATAGACATGGCGACCCAAGTAATATTCTATGGCAGTGGTTTTGAATGGGGGTCGTACTGCCAACTGGTGGGCATTGAAGAGATCAGATGGGGCATTTCTGGTACAAGGCAAATTTAGGAGGTGTTGAGGACCAACTATTGCCTCCTCCCCTTTTCCCCAGTATTACATCTGGCTTTAACCCTTTCCTCCCTGACGGTACTTATAAGTACCACTGTATTTACCACCATATAATTCGACAATACCAGTGTCCACTGCATTCTTAAGCCTGTTGATGTATTGTTGCATGATTAAGTCAGAAAATGACAAAATTTATTTTTAAATTTCTGCGTGAAATTGCCGAGAAATTAATTTCCTAAGTTGGGGCTTGACAGCATACTGGCCAAAGTAACAAGTGGTACATTACAATGAATTTTTAGATGATAATTTACTTGGTAAGTGTCAATTTCTGTTATTACTTTTTTAGTTTGAACATTTAACCATATATGTTTTACCTATAAAATATGTTTTTCTAGTTTCTTTACTAAATAATCTAGAAAAACCAACATGGACTTATAAGTACCGTCAGGGAGTTCTGGGTAGTTTTATACAGATTATTGGTCAATAGATTTAGCAAGTATACAATTGGTTTTATCATTGTTTTTGATATTTTCAAATGGATATTTTTATGAAATACGCTCTGAATGAAGCTCTTCTCTTAGAAGTTTATAATTTATCAGCTCTTCTCTTAGAAGTTTATAATTTATCAAGGCAAAAATGAAGAAATGACTGGAATGTTCTCAGATTACTCATTAGGTCAAAGAGTGGTCTTAGAATTGACTGAAAAAAAATGGAGCAATGCCGATGTTATCTAGTATTATCATTATTTTTCATCAGTTTCATTATTAAAAAACTGAAACAACTTTTGTTTGTGGGAGAATCAGACCCTACTGCAAGGGACTTTCTAACAATCTGTTGATGGAAAACTAAAAAGAGGAGATTGTGACAATGAATTTACAAACCTAGGTATTTGCTACTGGAAATGGAAGGATAAAAAGGTCATACATTTGGTATCAAATTTTCATGGCAGCGGTGAAACTCCACTACACTGATTGGGGTCAATGGCAACTTCAACAGATGGGCCCTCTCTCGGGTTCGATTGGTGACCTGGTGGATCTTGGACCAGAGGGCCTCTCTGGCCGGTCATCGGGGGCCACCTCCGGCAGTAGGTCCCGTAGCATTTTGCCCATCCTGCCACCCTGTTGTTACACCACTAGTTATATGCAAAGAAAAAGATGGATTGAAGTCGACAATTTAATGCTCAGGAGTCGTCAAGGACTACAATACCTTCATGTGTGGGGTTGATACTGCTGATCAGCTGATGACTTTGTGCAATGCTGACAGAAGATTACCGAAATCATGGTAAAAATTGTTTTTGGAAATTCTGGATGTTGTATTTGTCAATGCCTATAACATAAATGGTCCGATATTTGAAAAAAAAGTCTGTAAAAATTTTTAGAAGATCCTTTGCACAAGGTATGATGACCATGAAGGATATCGGTAAGAAGAAAAGGTCATCTATATATATTTCACCAAGCCCTCATCCATTCAAACAACACAAGTCATATTATTCCACAAAGAGAGATGTAAGATTGGGAAACAGAGGTATACAGTGTCCCTAAATTGTAAAAATCAGATGAAGATGTGAAGTATGTAGAATGAAGAAAATACAGTCAAAACATCATTCCAAATGTTGCACTACAATGTCTTTTGTGTCTGAATGAGCAAAAAGAATTGTTTTTTTAATTTTAATATCATGAGGCAAACATTTCATACCAATATGAACATAATTGATTTCAATTGCTATTGCTGTACATCCTGTGATACACAAAGTCCCTGACGGTACTTATAAGTACCGGCTTAGTAATTAGCACTTCCAAAAAAAATTAGCAGTTCCAAAAAAAAAATTGAAAAAATATGTGTGTTTAATTTCAAGTATCTTTATACAAATATATAATTGAAATTATAAATTTCGCTTTTTTTTCCAATAGCCGGTAGGAAAGGGTTAAGGGCTGCATCAAGTTTTCAATTTCATTTCCATTATCACATGTAGTCAAAAGAGGATGTAGTGTAGTAATAATTTATCAGCTAAGAAAAGAAAGATTTTCAATAATTGAAGATGGTGATTTTAGACTGCCAACAAATAAAGCACCAAATATCAAAAAATTAGTCATTATACTAAGCTGAGCCATCTATTAATAATATTTTTTATAATAAGTATTTGTTAACCAACCTGTGAACAATACAGCAATAGTTCTTACATCTTTTAATAAAGTGATGTTAGAAATATGGTTTTGTTTTTCTACATGCATGATATTGTAACCTAAGAGGGGTGCCATCGAATCTATTTCAAATATTTAGGTTACAAGCCAAATCAGTTGGAGCTCATGGATTACATTATTTATTACAAGAAGGAATGTTGGTGTGTGGTCATCTCGGTCATACAAGCTGTTACCATTGAAGTGGGCTGGCAAAAAACACTATACATCTATATATATACTCTGCAATTCACAAAATTGTGGGTGGCAGAGGGTGCTCAGCACCAAAGCTAATCTCTTTGTTGTGCATTCCAATCCCTAATGGTACGAGGGAAAAAAGAATTCATATAAGAATCATTGTGGCACCTTATTTCTCTAATCTTATCTTTTCTGTCATTCCGGCTCAAATAGGTTGGTGAACCAAGTATTTCACTACACTCGTAAGTGAAAGTGGGAGTACAAATGTTTACCAATAAGTTTAAACGAAACGTGCGTCGTCTATCTACCAAAGACTCCCAGCCTAGTCTACTAATCAGTTCTGTGACGCTTTCATAAGGACTGTAGCAAGCAGTCATGAATCGAGCGGCTCTTCTCTGTACTTTCTCTATACTTTCGATCAACCCCTTCTGAAACAGATCCATTCCACAGTCAAAGTAATCCTCAATGCCTTCCATTCCCACTCTTTTTTTTAAGGGAGATGCCACTTTGAATTTATGCCTGAAGATCAATCAAGAATATGTCAGTATCATAAAACAGTTGCAGTGGCTGCATAAAAAGATTAAAAAAATAGTCTAAGAGTTGTGGAAAGAAAACTGGCCAAAACAATGCACCTATTCAATCAGTATTGTCAGTTCCCCAGTTCTGTGCCAAAAATCAAATGGCTGTCCTTCCCTTGCCACCTACTATCTAGAACTGTCTCCCTGCGATTTGTTCTAGCCTGCATAATTATTTTGACACCATTACAACATATTCATCGTACATGTTGAACATTTCAAAAGAAGCCACTCTGGAAAGAAGAAATGACACATGGACAAGTGTGTGAATAGGGGAGGGGAGTATTTTGAAGTAGACAAGGATGAATACAAATAAAAACTTCAGTTATTTTTTGAACAGCACTTATAAGTAAATACTGCTACAATGTTGTATTCACTCCTCTACCATAAATTGAAAGGTAAAATTCATTATCTCAAGATAGGATCTATACCCCAAAACTGAGGTACACACAATGAATGGATAGAATGAGTAAACATTTTGGGCAAGAGGCCATAGCAGATACAAGCAAGTATTCTGCTCCTTACTAATAATGGCTCATTATTTTTTCAGTAATCAAATATTATCTGTGTTCAGAAACACTATTAAACAGTTAATTTCCAGTATTTAATCATACTAACAACATAGCATTTGTAACAATATCATAGAGACCACCCCGTTTGTCAGGCTTAGTGAAGCTCTCTCTCAGTTTTAAATCAGCCCACACTCACAGAATCTCTCTCTTGAAATAACCCTATTCAAGATTATATTTGCATTTCAATACACCAATTGTCTAAAAATTATTAATAACATCAAACTGGCAAACGTGAAGAATGATCCACATGCCAGTTTTCTTTAAGTTCCAGCAGTCACTGACATACTTTTCACAGCCAAAGTTTATGCCACTGTGCCACAGGATCAATTGTTTCCTCTTCTTTACATAAGGCTCAAAGGCTGCACTAGTTGCTCAAACAGATGACTTAGATCAGTTGTCTGCTTTATTTACATGCAACTTTCTCTGCTTCAGTTTTTCACACTCCTGGAGGAGTAATGGTGATGTGAGGATAGACCTTCTTAAAGGCAATTTGTTTGAATTATTAGGGCAAAGAGAAAAGTTCTCAGTGGGGTAATGAATGTATTTAGTTCAAACATTCATTTAATTTTCTATGTAGTCCACTTTAGACCAATGCATTTTTCCAATGTTTCTCCAATTAAGAGATCCCATCACTGAAATTTGATTCCAGGAAGGTCTCAAAAACACTATTATATAGTTGCTATCACCCATTTATTTCATCTGATTCATTTTTCAGATACAAATTTCATTACATTTAGAAATAGGTGGAAGTAAGAAGGAGCCATGTCTGGTGATTAGGGTGGATGTTTCAACAATTCACAGTTGAAATCAATTTGTTTTCCTTTGTCAGCAGGTATATTGTTCCAGTTAATCCATATGAATGAGACACACATAATATGTCTGCTTTAAAAACAGAGTTCATGTTTATAATAAAAATTACAACAAATAACACTACTTCAACAAGTTTCTTAGCCAGAAGCAAAACACCCACAGTTATATTCACCCACATGATTTTCCCAAATTTGTTGGTATAATCATGTTAAGATCTAAAAGAGTGGCAATTATAAATTTCTAAGTTGAAGAGTTCTGCAGTTAACACACTGTGACAAAGAAAAAAGTGACCATAAGGATTTCATCTTTCAATCATAAGTTACAAAACCCTAAAAAATGGGAGAAACTTAAAATACCTACTCACTATCAAAAGAGTGTTAAGTGAGTATAAGATTAGAATGGATTGATTATTCAGCGTGGTATACCAAGAATGTACCATTGCAGGGTAAGGAAAACAGAATGATTAGAAAACTGTTCAAAAGAAATGGGGTGAAATCCCAGTTTTAAGGTCTCATTACAAAGAAATATTTCAATTGCAAATGACAAACACTGAAGTAGTTGTACTTAAACTCAAAATAAGAGTTAAATATTTTTTCTACAAGTCAACTTTATTAAAAGACTAGCTGGTGCCCACAACTTCGTTCATGTTTGCAAAAGAATTTTGATTGACAGCTACTGACATGTAACCACCATTGTGCACGATGGGAGACTCCAGGCTAATACCACACATAAACATCAGTGATCTGCGCAAGGTATTTATGGCAGCAATGTGAAATACAGGGACACACGTCTTTGGTCAAAATATGAAAATGCCGTCCATCAACCAATTTCAAACAACGTATATCCCACACCCCATACTTACCAATATGACACCACCATGGTGCACTTTGGGAGACTTGAGGTTAATGTCACACAAAATCACCAGTGGACCGCGCTATGTAGTTTTGGCTGTTGAGTGAATTATAGGGACGCATGTCTATTTTTATATCAGGTCCATCACTTTCAACCATCATATCCCCACATCCCCACAGCTACCGACATGCAATCACTGTAGTGCACAGTGAAAAACTCCAGGTTACAACCACATGCAAATGTATGTGGTCTGCACTTGGTAATTCAGGCTGCAAGTTGAAACAGAGGGACACAAATTTCTTTGGTAGAAGAAGGAAAATGCCCTACGTCTATAACTATCAACCACCAATAACCTACATCCCCATACCTAACGACATGTAACCACCAAGCATATGATGGGAGACTAGATGCTACTACCACACACAAATACCAGTCGTACGCGCTGTATTGTTGTGGCAGCAAAGTGAAATATGCCGACATATATGACTTAGGTAGAAATACTAAAATATCCTTGATTGACCATTTTAAACCATCATAACACCCACACATGCACAGATCTCGAAAATCGGCCAACGTTGTGCACGATCGGTGAATGTATGCTAGTACCACATTCAGATGGATACTTTTGACTAAAAGGTGATACATAAGGACAAACAAGTCTTTGGTCAAAATGCAAAAATGCCTCAGGTCTACCACCTTCAACCACCATATCTCCCACACCACAATAGCTACAGACATCTAACCACCATAGTGCATGATGGGAGACTTGACGCTACTACCACACACAAACACCAGTAACCTGTGCTATGGAGTTGTGGCAGCAAAGTGAAATATATGGACATGTATGCCTTTGGCTGAAACACGAAAATATCCTTGATCGACCACTTTCAACCACCATATCTTCCACACCCCCATAGCTACCGACATCTAACCACCATAGTGTACGATGGGAGACTAGATGGTACGACACATATGCCTTTGGTCGAAATACTAAAACATCCTTGAACCACCACTTTCAACCACTATATCTCCCACACCCACACAGATATCGAAAATCAGCCAACAGTGTGCACGATTGGTGAATGTTTGCTACTACTACACACAAACACCACTGTTCAGTGCTGGATATTTTTGGCTAAAAAGTGATACATAGGAACACACACGTCTTTGGTCGAATAGGAAACAGATTTTAAGCAATGTAGATAAAGGATAAGGGAAATTACCCAGCACCCATGGGAATAGTACCACTGCATTACATATGAAAACAATATGCATAGAAAGTGTGATATTCTAAGTCTATGATGGCTTTGTCTGGAGTAAAATATAAAGTTCTTCAAATTAGATCTTTGGCAAGGAACTGTTCAGAAAGGTAACAGTCAGGAAGCAGTCTTCTTAAAAATCAATGCAGAAAACATTCTACAAGTTTATGCCTGGAATTCAATGTGAATAAGACAGGATAGTTAAAATCAGAGTATACAACTTCCCAGAGGAAGAAGTCACAAGGTATATGTTTTATTTTTATTCTATTGATTTATTTTATTTATCAATCTTGTTCCATGGATCCTTGCTGAGGAAGGACCTCTGGGATGGGAAACATGTCTGATCAACTATGCCATCAGACAGAGACCATGTTTTCTTGATCAATGCCATCTAACTGAAGCAACAAAAGCTGTCAATTTCTGGCCTCTGAAAAGATTGGTAAAATTATTCTGCCAGCCCAAAATCTGCACTGAACATTGAATCACTGTAGATGCAGGGATTTCTTAAACTTTAAAGGGTTCTCTAAGCACACATTTATAATAATTTCTGACAAATCTGTTAACTATCAACAGCACTTTTAAGACACGAATGATTTTCCCTGCAAAATTGGCATGGAAGACTTAGGTTTACAATGAAAACCTGTCAGTACTCTAAATGATTTATTGGCGTAAATCCTTGTGTTGGCTGGGCTTTCGGGCTCATAGTTGCCTATCTTTGAGATTTCATTTTATATGTTCACTGAATACAACTTGTATTGACTTACACCCATTAGAACATCATCTTGCTTGATCAAATGACACGAGAGTGTGACAAACTGATGGTATAACACTCAACAATATATCAAATTTTCTTAAATTTCTTTATCAACCTTGGAGGGTTGATAATTTTTTAAGTACACTGAAAATTCCATGAAGTTTACAAACAGTCTGCACATTCTCTGATCTTGTAAAGTGAAGTTAATGGCTACTAAGGAAATTTCAGAACCACCATCCAAATAAGTGTGACAATGTTTCACAATTTAAGAACTGCATTCTTTTACAACTTGCTATACCAGCCCTGTACGTATTTTTAATGTAACAGAGCAGAAAAACTTACAATTATGACTAGAAATATCTCTTATATAGTCAGATCATGTCTGTTTGTGCAAATCTGTCTTTATACACTAACTCCCTTTAAACTTCAAAGCAATCCTTCAAATTTTACAGAGTGAACTTTCAGGATCAAATATATTGCTCTGTCTCTGTGGGCACAAAACCTATGCCTTTATTACTTCCAATTCGCTTCCAACTCAGCAGAAATTCTTCAAATTTTGCAGAAAGTGAAATACACATAACATTCATATTTCAGCCAGATCGAGTTAATCGGTAATGATCTTTGACCCCAAACACTGAAACTATTCTAGACCCATGACCATACTATACAGAGAGAGAGAGAGAGAGAGAGAGAGAGAGAGAGAGAGAGAGAGAAACAATCATGAGCTTACACCTAGTCAAAAATATGATAAATAAAAAAACAGAACAGATAAGTAAATTAAGGAGTACACACCTTCCAAGGGTCTAATCTGCTCATTTCCTTTTCGGCCTCAGCCTTCAGCCTTTGTTGGTTCTCTGGAGTAAACTCGCCTTCAGCTAAGCGTTCTCTCCATTCAAGGCATGCTCGAGCAAAAAATTCATTATTCAGCCCAGAAGAGTTAAGCCTAAAATTGCAAGAATGTGGTAATTAACTGTTTGTCAGCAACATTCTTCAGGTTTTTTTTTAGTTAATAGTTTTCAAAATACTCTGAAACAAGAATATAAAAATCAGTTCTGTGCAGTACACATTTACTTATCAAGTGTCACTAAACAATACATCACACACTACTGTCTTCTTATTCAAACCACTATGTAACTGAAGTATATTATCTGAGATACACCATTTCAAAATTTATTTCAAATTTGAATGTCACTGACAAAGCAATTACATTCAACCATACATTATACTAGCACAAAAAACTCTCAGATGACCTACATTAAACAAAATCTGATCACAACCAGCAATAACGGAAAAGAAAAATTAGACTGCTTGAGATGCTACATTGACAAGAATGTTTTGAACACTGGAATTCAGGGATTATTGGTTCAACCTGTTACAATAAAACTTATTATTGCTGAAGTAAACTCCTTGAAAAATATTACTACAGTTCTTTCTTTTGTGACAGAGATGATATGCAAGAAACTGAATAAAAAGGGCTTAAATTAAATTACTTTAAATAAAAAACAGAAATAATCCTCCGCCGGGTGTACTTTGTTTTTGAAAAAAAAAAAAAACTGATTGTAACTCAAATGATGCCAATTAAAAATCTAGAAAATTTGTTAGAAACAGTGAAGAGACCATACTTAAGTCTGACATGGGACAGTTTATATGGAAAGGAAATGTAAAATACACCTTACACTCAAGAAAGCACACCAGCAGCAACAAAAAAGGACACCCAATCCTATGGACATTGTATATTTTGGAGAGTTGCTAACATGGTAAACGAATTTCCAGATTCAAAATTTGGTATATCTACAACAACTATCGGCTCAATCATGTAAGAAGAAGAGAACTAAAGCACTTGTAAGAATGGCAATTAAAAAAAGTGGCAAATTTTTATTCAAATGAAAGTTACACAAGCTTAAATTTTATTTTTAGATGTAATTAGTCTAACACCACACTGCCCAACAAACTTTCTGCATAAAATGCAAATCCTCATAAGGTATCCAATGAAAATAAGGAAGGGTATCTTACTAGAGAAGAAGCCATGGTTAAAAAGTCTAACACATTTAATAAGTATTCAGTATGAATATTATTCATTCAAAGAGACGAGACACATGGGAGTCAGAATGTACGTATAATTAGAGGTGGGAGGGTGGGGAGGATTATCATAATTAAAATCCATCCCTCGTGCCACTGCCCGACCTGTAGACACGCCACAACGGTCAGTGGTCAACCTCTCGTCCACGTCCTTGTCTGAACCACAACTCTCTATCCTCTCCAAGGGACTTTCCTTCTCGCCTATTCCTAAGTTCGACCATGCTGCTCTGGTCCGGGACTCGCTTGCTTTCTGCCGCACACTCCGCTGGCGGTATCACTTTGCTACCACAACGGAGAGTGACAGCCACCGAGGTGAGATTGAGTCCAGCATAGAGCAGTTCAAACCACCATCCCAACTTGACCCTCCTCCACTTCCCCAAAATCATCCCCTCCTCCTGTTCCAAGACTTCCTCACATCGACCTTATCCTCAAAATCTTTCCTCAATTCTATTCCCAACTCCAATAACCTCAACCCTACTGAAATCCGGGCCATGAGAGAACTGTCCAATAACAAAAATATCATTATCCTCCCAGCAGACAAGGGCTCCACCACCGTGGTCATGGACCGCAGTGACTACGATGCGGAGGCCCTTAAACAGCTCTCTGATACCAACACCTATCGTCCACATGCCACAGATCCCACCTCTTCCATCTGCCTCGAAATTCGCTCCTTCCTGGACCTCCTAGGCCCCTTACAAGGTCTTTCTTCACAATCCTTATCCCTTCTCACCCCTCAAAATCCCCGCACACCTACTTTGTACCTTCTCCCCAAGATACACAAGGCTGGCAATCCGGGACGACCTATAGTTGCGGCCTATGGTTCCCCCACTGAACGAATTTCAGCCTTGGTGGATCAACACCTCCAACCTTTTGTGCAGAACCTTCCATCTTACATCAAAGACACACCACATTTTTTGGAACGTCTGTCAAAAGTCCCCAGTCCTCTTCCACCAGACTCCCTCCTTGTTTCAATTGACGTAACCTCCTTGTACACCAATATTCCCCACCTTGAAGGCCTCAGCTCCCTTCAGCACTTCTTGGATATGCGCCCTCCAAACAGTCTTCCCAGAACATCCTTTCTCATATCCCTTGCCAACTTTATCCTCTCCAAAAACTATTTCTCCTTCAACTCCCAGATTTACCACCAGATACGCGGCACTGCCATGGGTACCCGCATGGCCCCGTCCTATGCTAACCTTTTCCTAGGCCGTCTGGAAAATATTTTTCTGAAGAATTCCCCCCTCAGTCCCCTCGTGTGGTTCAGATACATAGATGATATATTTATGATCTGGACCCACGGGAAGGACCACCTCCTAGACTTCCTCAACTCACTAAATGATAATCACTCCATCAATTTCACATGGTCATATTCCCACACCTGTATCACCTTCCTTGATGTAGATATCACCCTACGACAGGGGACCCTCCATACCTCAGTACACATTAAACCGACCAATTTACAACAATACCTACACTTTGACAGTTGTCACCCCTTCCACATTAAACGTTCCCTCCCATACAGCCTTGCAATCCGTGGCAGACGCATCTGTTCTGATCATGAATCAATCTCCAGTTACTCCAAAAAACTATCCCAAGCCCTTGTTTCCCGCCAATACCCCCATGATCTGGTGGAAAAACAAATTTCCCGTGCCATCACCCACAACCCTCGTTCTGCACCTCCTAAAGCTGACCGTGGTCCAACACTTGTCACCTAGTTCTTTCCTGGCCTGGAATCTGTCAACCAGATACTCCGCCGTGGGCATGATTTCTTACGTTCCTTCCTGAAATGCGTCTCCTCCTTCCCAAAATCCTACCCACTGCTCCCCGCACTTGCTTCAGCAGACCGCCCAATCTGTACAACATCTTGGTCCACAAGTATTTACCTGCCGACTCCCCTAGACCTCCACAGGGATCTTTCCCAGTGTACAGACCCCGCTGTAAAACTTGCAGCATGCACCCTGCCACCACTACTTACTCTAATCCTGTCACAGGCGAATCTTTCCCTGTAATTGGACATGCCACATGTGCTACCACTCACCTTATTTACCAACTCACCTGCATCCACTTGCACTGCCTCTTACATTGGTCTCACCACTCAACAACTTACCTACAGAATGAATGGCCACAGGCAAACAGTTTATACTTCCAACCCAGACCATCCCGTGGCAATTCATGCGAACATTCCATAATTCAAACAACCTCAACACCCGTTTCACAGTCAGCGCTATTAGAGTTTTTCCAAATACCACCACCCCTTCAGAACTCCGCAGATGGGAACTAGCCTATCAACATATCCTTGACACCAGACACACCCCTGGCCTAAACCTACGTTAAACCTGTCACTTGCTATCTCTCATTTCATTTTACAGTCGGTTATTTATATATATATATATATATATATATATTTTTATATATATATATTTTCCTCTTTATTTATTTATTTTTTTTTTGTATATATATATATTTTAAATTATTCTATCTCCCTTTATTTTCAATTATAACTTTTGAACTAAGCTACACAGACATTATATTCATTTGTTTCACTTTTATCGCTGGTCAAGCCTATTCCCTACCCCCACCCCCCCCCCCCACCCCTCCCGGCAATTGTTCCACTACCACGCGTTTTCCGCCTGTGCTTCATTCATGTGGCAGGCTCGGATGTGACCACATCTTTCCCCCTGCCATATGTCTCGCCTCCTACATGAGGAAGACTAAAAAGTCGAAATATTGTGTAATTCTTTTGTTTTTGTGTTTTTACGTGTCTCGCCCTCCTGCCTTCATCTGTGGTAAGTGACGGGTAACTGTTTATTTTCCCTATCCTATCTTATTTTCAGTGCCACGCGGCAGTTTCTTTGTTTCCTTTATCCAATTAAAATATACATTGTAATCTTTATAGTTTTGCAGCCAAATGGTTTAATTACAAGACGATATATCAACAATAGTCTTTGTCGTCTTCATCAGGCTGTTTGAGAAATCCATAAGTACACCAATGGGCATCGCGGCTTTGTACAAGGTCTGCTCTGTTGTTCCATGCAGCACTGCTCATGCTAGTATCGTTACCACTGCTGGCGTTAAACTAGCTGCGCTCTTGGCCAACGATTGAACGTTTCAGTTTAAATGAATACTTAATGTAGAAAAGACACAGTTACTTCAGTTTGTTACAAAAAAATAAAACAAAGGACAGCTATAATGTGATATCAGAAGGAAAAGCAATCAATGAAAGCAGTTTCATAAAATTCCTGGGTGTATATATAGATAACAAATTGAACTGGAAACAGCATATCCAACAACTTCTTAAAAAACTGAATTCTGCAACATTTTCACTGCGGGTAATATCTAGAATAGCTAATATAGAAACCAGAAAGTTAGTATATTTTGCATATTTTCATTCCCTGCTCACTTATGGCATCTCATTCGGGGGAAACTCGTCACAAGCACAGAGGGTATTTAAATTTCAAAAGCGTGCTATAAGAACTATTTGTGGAGCAAGCCCACAGACATCGTGCAGAAATCTACTTAAAAACCTGGGTGTACTAACAATGCCAGCACAGTATGAATACTCCGTACTATCATTTGTAGTGGAAAACCCTGAACACTTCAATCTTAATGCTGACATACATAGCCATAATACTAGGAATAAATATAATATTCACAAGGATTACAAATCACTGTCAATTGTACAGAAAGGGTTAACATTTACTGGAGCTTCCTTATTCAATGTATTACCAACAGAAATTAAATGTTATCTACAAAAACCCAACTACTTTCAGTCCAAACTGAAAGAGTTTCTGTTTCAGAACCCATTTTACTCTGTGAAAGAATTTTCTTCTTGGAATTTGGTAACTAAGAATGACTGATAAAATAGTATATACTAGCCTCGTACCCGCGACTTCGTACGCGTAATTAACATATTTCTGTCACTATTCGATAAGATCTCAAAATTTCGTGACTTAAACTGTTAATTATACTGGGAAAAAAATATCCTGTGCCCTTCATACACATTTCCTTATAAAATTACATCACAACGATATAGCCATTTAGTCGTCAAAACGTAACAAAAAGACAGAGACTTACTTCCGTATTTATAATAATATTACTGTGGTTCACACTCACACACTGACTGTGAACAACACCTGAGGGATCATTATAACGTAAAAAAGTGTACACCTACAACATTGCAAGACTACCTACGATTTGCCTCGCATTGCACCCCTATCTTTCTAATATCTAGGGTTTAACATTCAATCCGAATAACCTACGGCTCAAGCCTGACTCTTACGATGAAAAACAATTTTTAAAAATCTTATCCCCGAGGGAGATTTGAACCGGAGATCACGACGTTTGTAAGCCAGTGCTTTAGCCACTCAGCTGCCAGGCCACTACGGGGAAACTCGGTACGGAGTCGTCCACATCCAACGTGTCAGTCTACCGCCGTATTTCGAAGTTATGAGACAAATGTGTTATTTATACAGATAATTTTTCAACCAAATGTTGACTATTTTTCTCCTTGTTTCAAAGGATAAGTGTGCAAAGTTTCATCGAGAACGGATAAAAACTGTGGATTTGTATGAAGAACAAACCAACAAACATACATTCATCTTTATATATAAAGATGGTGTATGGAAGGGGAAGGTGACAAAATTATCCACAATTACTAAAATGATATATGGTTTTTCTTTCTGTTGAAACTTTTGACAAATGAACTAATTACACTGTTTACAAAATTTCACTCATATATAGTAACTAACATGGGATAGCATGCACTCAAAAACTGCTGTGAAAAATTATCATACTAACAGGTTTTTAAGTAATTGACTGCTTATGAGTTGTTGGTAATATAATTGATATTGCTAATAGGTGTGTGTGTACTGTTCCACATACATAGCTACTAACATAATATAATATTTAGTCACAAATTACAGTGAAATTTATCATGGTTACTGGTTGGTAAGAAAATAACTGGTTATTAGATGCTGGTAACAAGTGTATACACTGTTCAACATAATTAGTATTAATTAACTCGGGATTGTATTTGTAGATTACAGGAGATATTGGTTATACTAATGGGTTGTTGCTAACTTGTTGTCAATATATAATAATATTATCAATTATATAGTAATATTGACATTACTAATAAGTGTATGTACTGTTCCACATCCCCGAGATTATTCTCACATAGGATCAAAGTGAACATATCTATCTATCTATCTATCTAATGCATCATTCCAATAGAGAGTCTTGTAGTTCTGTTAATGGTGTTGACAATCTTTTTATGACAGATTCTCAAAAATATGGGGTCTGATTCAGCACCTTCACATTTTTAGGTTAATTCAATGGCCACTGTCAATTAAATTTTTTTGTGAAATTGGACTCCTCTGGTTTTCATAAAAGAAGCTGTTGAAATAGGATTTAATGATAGAGCTATTAACAAATATACAGGACGCAAGAAAACTAGCGCTTTCAATCCTCAGATAAATGTGCAGCAATTTAAGGCTAGCAGCAGTAATGAAGCTAGCATAAGCAGAGCTGAGCAGAACAATGCAGTGGTTCTAGCACAGAGCCATAACCCCCATTGGCTGGTTGGTGTATGCCAGTTATGACAGCAATGAGGTTAAATTGGCCCATCCAACCACTGACCAAGAGAGTGCTTCTAGATTTTTCAAACAGCAAACACTGATAATGACAGAGAACAGCATCAAAACATTGTATTTTTATGATACCATCCAGCTAAAACTCAAGAAGACAACATTGCATTGACACACAAAGAAAATCACTGTTCACAATTAAGATATATTTCATTTGATTATAGTTTTATAGCCAAAACTAGTATATAATTTACTGTGTAGTACTATAAATTATTGGAAATTTACTATATCAAGCACAGTAAAATATACCCTAACTAGTTAACCCATGCCAAAATTTTGCAAATAAAATGTTTACCTAGGAATTGTATGACAGAAAACAAATGTTTCCCTAACAGAAACAAACTTACGAAAAGCTACTTATAGTACATAAAAGACACTGTTTATTGTTACCTCTGTGTGTGTGATATGGGCTGCTGCTATCTAGCAGTAATACGATCAGTCTTTTATTGATATCTCTTTAATATGTGGTGCTGCTTTCTACCACTAACACAATTAATCCTTAGCTACACCAGTGAAGCATAATGGCTTGGTTCTAAAATGTCTCATACGCGTTGTTAGGTGCTTTGTGGTTTAATTAATACAATAATTAAGTAGTCCATCATGCAGTTCACTTTAAGCTTGTTTTATTTTCATAAAACTCAATGTTGTTTACATGCATTCATACAATCCAAAGATAGCATACAACACTTCTTCCACAGACAATACACTTCCCGGCCATCGCAAACTGAGTTGGTGAAAACTACTACTGTCTTTCTGCTAATTGTTTTATATAAGCAACATCAAAATTTCTAGAACACTTCAAAAGTCGTGTTGGGTTCCCTTGGATAGATCAGGTGTGCACTACACGCGTGAATTGGCTACATGGGTGGCAGGGGCCATGTGGAGTGCAATGAGGGATTTTTTAGGCTGAGGGAGAAGACCCGAAACTGGGATTACAGTTACGGGCAGCCCTATCAAATTTGGCACCTTATGTTAGGAGTAGCGAAAATCAGTCTCGACCGTTAAAAGTACTCGTTATTAACTGTAGAAGTGTTTGTAATTAGCAGCCTGAGCTTGAAAGTATTATTAGTAGCACAGAAGCAGATATTGTATTAGGTACTGAAAGCTGGTTAAAACCGGATATAAGTTCAGCAGAAATTTTTAACGATAGCATGAATGTTTTCCGTAAGGATAGGTTGAATTCTAATGGAGGCAGTGTATTTACAGCCGTTAGTAAACATCTGTCGTATACCAAAATAAATATCGATACGGTCTGTGAAATCCTATGGATCAGACTAAAAGTAGCTAGGAAAAATTTGTAATAGGTTCTTTCCATCGTCCACCAGATGCAGATGTCGCTATTGCTGAGGCCTTCAGAACTAATATAGCTCGTCAATTTCCGGATCATGCAATAATACTAGGTGGTGACTTCAACTTTCCGTATATCGACTGGATTAATTACGTCCATGTTACTGGTGGCAGGGATAAGACATCCTGTGAAATTATTCTTGACCTTTTCTCAGATTTTAATCTTGAGCAGCTCATCACTGAACCAACGCGGTGCCACAACGATAACAAAAACATTTTAGATATTCTCGTTACGAATAGGCCTGAATTATTCACAGACATTTCAACCACCATAGGAATAAGTGATCATAAAGCTGTAATTGCTACAGTAAAATTAATAGCCGCGCGCAAAAAGAAAAGGTCGTTTACAGGCTTGAAAAGGCCCCAAAGGAGAGTTTAAGAACGTTTTTGAGGGATAATTACATTCCCTTTACAGAAGGAAGAGGCTCGGTTGAAGAGATGTGGCTTCGATTCATGCGTATAGTCAGGGAAGGTATGGAGTTATATATACCGAAAAGGACGATCAGGGATGGGAACGATCCCCCGTGGTATACACGTGAAGTTAAAAGGTTACTTATGTAGTGAATGCAGTTGTTCGCTTGGCTGATAAGTTACATATTGTTAATTATGAAATGAGGACAGCAAGTTTCAAGTTAAGAAACCAGACAGAGGCATCGACTGAGGATTTAGAGCACTGACAGTAGGGAAAAAGTGCGCAATGGTCGAGCTAAGGAGGACAGATGACGGCATGGATCGGCCTCATCATTAGTCTACTATTTGCCCCTCCACTTTAGGACCATAGTGGGAGGTGGTGTAAAAACCTCTGCACGGGCATCGGAGAGTGTCTTGTCTTGTCTTCATCAATCAATTGCAGCCAGCAACAGTCGGAGCAGAGAGAACACAGACATCGAGCCGCCCTCCGACGGCCGCGGGGTGGCGCCACACACGAAGAAGATGAACAGCGCATAACTGGTTGGCTCTGCTGTAGGGTATGGTTGTACGTGGTAAGCCATCATTGAATTATAGATAGGGAGCTAGGGTCTTACACAGTGCCTAGAGCTGGGGTTACTGGTCTAGATAATCAGCCACAGTCGAAGAAGCTCTTGCTGTCCTCAAAGTAAATGTCACACTCATGCAGTTCTAATAATCAACCTATTTTCAGTATTCAGTTACGTCATAGCGTGATGTTGAAAGGGAGCACAGTAGCACCTTACATTGTTATAAGTATTCAGCAGTAGTCTCAATGCATACCATTTGTATATTTTGTACAGTCGTGATAGTAAAAGTTGTACATAGTACATGTTTATGAAATCATTCATCCTGATGATCCTACCACAGATGTCTCCCTCCAATCCCAGATCGACTACTATGATCGATCCTTACCCATTCGCTCATTCCTCTCATCGAATCTGGCCAAGTCTCCGCTCGGCCTGCTGACAGGTTCGCCATAGGTCCCCATAGGTTTACCGGTGTCCAGGTGGGGGCACTACACTTAAAAAGCAAAGGAAGATACATGCACGCTCAAGGAGGATGGTGTATAGGAGTGATTTAGAAAAGCTAGCTGAGACTAGAGGACAGGTCAAGAATGCGATGCGCGAGGCCTTTAATGACTTTAGGAGCAACTCACTTTCCAAGAGTCTCAACGAAAACCCAAAGAAATTTTGGTTGTATATAAAAAAAAGTTAGTGGTAGTGACAACAATACGTCAGTTCTACTACAAGATGGTCAGGAAGTTGATGACAGCTGTGAAAAGGCTACCGTATTTAACACCGAATTTAAAAATTCTTTCACTGACGAAAACATGGAAAACATTCCCGCTTTTGCACGGCATGTAGAATTTGAGATGGATCCAGTTCAAATTGATAGTGCAGGTATCATAAAGCAATTAAAGCTCCTGAAGTGGGGGAAGGCACCGGGTCCTGATGGTATACCAGTAAGAGTATTTTCGGAATACGCGGAAGAAATAGAACCATTTCTGTCAGATATATTTCATAAATCTTTAGAGGAAAGGAAAGTACCTTCCGACTGGAAAATAGCGCAGGTGAGTCCCGTTTTCAAGAAAGGAGATCGGAGAGATCCTAGGAATTATCGACCGATATCGCTAACATCTGTTTGCAGTAGAATTCTGGAGCATGTCATATGCTCTAACGTTATGAAGTTTCTAGATGAAAACGAGTTACTTACAGTGAACCAACACGGATTTCGGAAGAAGAACCGATCGTGTGAAACGCAACTGGCTCTATTTTCGCATGATGTAATGAAGATTATCGATGTAGGATCACAAGTTGATGCTATTTTCTTGGATTTCCAGACCGGCTTCTGGCGAAGATTCGAGCGTATGGTATATCTGATCAGATTTGCGAATGGATACGCGATTTTCTATCTGGTCGATCACAGTATGTCTTTGTTTACGGGGAAGCCTCTTCAAAGCTAGATGTTACTTCGGGGGTTCCTCAAGGAAGTGTAATAGGGCCACTTCTTTTCTTAATTTTTATAAATGATCTCGGTGACAACATTAATTGCAGGATGCAATTTTTTGCTGATGATGCACTTATTTATAGGGAAGTGAGGTGCTTAGAAATTCAGCGCGATCTGGATGTTATTTCGAAATGGTGCCGTAAATGGCAGCTTACACTTAACTGCAAAAAGTGCAAGGCAATGCAAATAAGTAATAAAAAGACCCCGTTTTCTCACGATTACAAAGTTAACAATTCAGTTGTTGACACGGTAGACTCCTTGAAGTATCTATGCGTAACAGTACAAAGCAACATGAAATAGGACTTGCACATAACTTCAGTCGCAGGTAAAGCTAATTCTAAACTACGTTTTATAGGTCGTATTTTGAGAAGTTGTAATGCTCATACGAAGGAAATTGCGTACAAAACACTAGTTCGTCCGAATTTGGAATACTGTTGTGCAATTTGGGATCCGTATCGCAAGGGATTGATTGATACGTCGGAGAAGATACAGAGGAGAGCCGCTCGATTCGTGACCGCTAGTTACAGTCCTTATATAAGTGTCACAGAGCTGATACGTGGGTTGGGCTGAGATTGTTTCGCAGACAGATGACGTCATTTTCGTTTGAATTTGTTGGAGAATTATCGAAAATCTTTAATTTACGAGTGCAACAAAATACTTCTTCCGTCAACCTATTTAGGTCGCAATGACAGGAGGGATAAGATTCGAGAAATAAGATGCCGTACTGATAAATTTATGTATTCTTTCTTTCCTCGTTCTGTTCGGGATTGGAATGCACTGAATTAGGATTGGTGCTTAGCACCCTCTGCCACCCACAGTAATTGTGAATTGCAGAGTATAGATGTAGATGTAGACCATAGTCAGAGCTATCCGCAGCAAGGCAAAAGACTAGATCCCAATCTGGATAATAGAGAATATAGGCATGACATAATTCATCTTTGATTTTCTGAAAATCTCTTTCACATTCTGAGGACCACACCCACTTGACATTTTGTTTACCCAAATCTCTTAAAGCTGGGCTATTTAAAGCTTGTCCCTGAAGAAACTTCCTATAATATTCACACAATCCAAACCAAGTCTGTAGTTGTTTCCTAGCTCTAGGTAGGGGAACATTCTTAATGACATTTATTTTATCATCACTAGGCAAGATCCCCTGTGGTGTAATACAATGACCCAAAAATTCAACCTCTTTTTGAAAAAATGTACATTTCTTTAACTTAATAGTTATAACCCCCCTTTCTCAATGCTTCTAAAACTTTTCTAAGTAGCACGCAACGTTCCTCAAGTGTTTCTGACATTATAAGAATATCGTCTACATGTATCTCTACTTGTTCAAGCAGTTCCTTTCCTAACACACTACCCAAAGCACGAATAAAGGTAGCCACTGAAATATTTAACCCAAATGGTAAAACTCGAAAATTATAACAACGGCCATCAAACAGGAAGGCAGTGTATTTCCGTGATTCTTCTGAAAGCAGGACTTGCCAATAGGATGCACTCATATCGATAGAACAGATATATCTTTTATCTTTAAACCTGTGCAACAGCTCACTGATAGGTGAAGGATGATCCCGTTCTGTTACTAAATGTTTGTTTAAGGTGCGAGCATCTAGTACTAGTCACACAGAATTGTCCGGTTTTATAACAGTGGCCGTGTATGTCCGTGATTCTTCTGAAAGCAGGACTTGCCAATAGGACGCAATCATATCAATAGAAGAGATATATCTTTTACCTTTAAACCTGCGCAATAACTGACTTATAGGTGGAGGATGATCCCGTTCTGTTACTAAATGTTTAAGGTGCGAGTATCTAGCACTAGACGCACAGAATTGTCCAGCTTTATAACAACAACCAAGGGATTATTGTAGGAACTCCTTGACCTCTCTATAACCCTCCATTCCAACATTTGATTTATCTCCTTATTTACTTCCTCCCTCTTGGCCAAAGGGATAAAGAAAGGCTCTTCAGACTTCACGGTAAGCTTACATTCATACTTTTTAATCAGACCTGATTTGTCAGAAAATACGTCCCTATATTCTTCAATTAGACATTTCAGCGTTTCTTGTTGGTCTGATGGCAATAGCTTCAAACTTTTTGGGTATTTAATAACCTTCCCTTTGCCTATCTCCTGACCATCAATCAGACTATTATTCTCATTACTCTGCCGTAACACATTTACACAAATCTGAGGTAATAGTTCGTCACAAACTCTAGCTACACCAGCTCATATTTAACCTTCACATGATCTACTTCTTGTATCCCTTTACAAATAGCCTTCTGAAAATTAACCCAGTATTCCCCAATGTTTAATTTAATCCATAAGTTACCTTCCCCACAGTCTACAACAGCTTTTGCTTTTGTAAGCCAATCCATCCCTAAAATGCAATTAACATTCAACTTGGGGGCTACATACATGGGTATTTCTACATTTACAGTCTCCATACACCCTTCCATCAACATTTCCTGCTTAATTCTCTTACTTCGAGAGCCTGTAGCAGTAATAACTGTCATACTATTAACTGGTAACACTTCAATTTGATTGGTGATCTCAATTTCGTTAAATAATCCCTCAGCAAGGCAAGAAACCTGTGACCCAGTGTCAATAAGAGCATCTATTTGTTTATTAAAAGCATTAATTTTTACTATGGGCACTTTATCTAAAACCTCTTCCTTATCCTCCACCTCTTCTAATAAATCTTCTCGGGATTGTTCATAAAAATGGAATTAACTCTATACCAGTTAGTACCTGGACCCACATTCTTGTCCACCACTGCGGGGGCCAACACAGGGGTGGTCTTTAGTTTGCCTGCCCCCCCATGCTGCCTTTCCCTTTCAGGTTGAGGGTTCTGTTTACTCACTCCCCCATTATCATTCCTCCTTGCGTAATTATCACGACCTCTTACCCTGGATCTACCATCCCTTGACCCATTACTCCTCCTAGGGGGACTCCCACTGCCCCTCCTATGGTGTTGATGGTGGTAATGTTGTTCACTGAATGACTCCTGGGCATCCAAGTGTCTCAACAATTCAGAAACCCTATCCACATTGATTACATCCAAAGTAGCTATTAAATTTCTTGTATGCTGCGGTAGCCTAGCTCCTATCAAATCAATGAATTTTCTTCCCCATAAGGATCGTCTAAATACTTACACGGGATCCAACATTTATGAAAAAATCATGCTGAGTTTCTCTACCTGGTTTGTAGGGTCTACCAGTCATCAACTCTCTCTTTTCCTGAATCTACCTACTGGTTGACCAAAAATTTTTCAGAAAATTTTCTTTTAACAACTTATAGTCATTCACTTCCCTAGATTGCCTATCACCCCAGCATAAGACTTTAGATGTTTACACACAAGTGCAATTTTCTTATTGTCGGGTAACACATTAAAATAGTCAGATTGTCAGGTTCTTTGTGGTTCATTAATGCAGTAATTAAGTAGTCCACAAGGTATTTCAGTTTAGACTTCTGTTTATTTTCACCAAACACGATGTCAAAGATATGGTTGACATGCAAAGATTTAATCCAGAGATACTACTAGCACAGTCTTTGGCAGTTTCAAAGTGAATCTGTATAAACTAACTATCCTTATGCTGATTTCTTTATATAGGCCCTATCGAAATTTCTAGAACTCATCAAAAGCTTCCACCAGATATTTCTCAAACATTAACAAATACTCAAACGATTAAACATATTAAAAACAATCAGAAATAGTACTTAATCATTTAACATCACCACAAAATGGTCAGAAATGGAAATTAAAGATACTTAAACACAAAATTATTCACAGAAATCATTTTAAACTGTAGAAAATTGTCCTGTAGACATCGTAACTTGCATTAATACTTTGAATTGCAAATATTTAAGCAATTCTCTTGCACAATTTGGTTCTTAAACCTATTAAGTGGCCTTTAAATAATTTCTTTTAATAAAATAAAGTCTATATACACTGATTTACAAGAAATTGCAAAACAAACATACCAGATCATATTCAAGCAAACATTAGCTCACTACAAATACTTAATTAAATACAATTCTATTTAAAGTTCAGGTATAAGGGCTGTTACAAGATCTTTCAAAATTATCTATAAATTCTATAGGGTATAAAGTCTTCCACTGTCATCATGAATTCAACTCTTCCTTAATATAAACACTGACAATTGGATTGCCTGTTAAGGGAACCCCCCCGACTCAACTGAACCTGTAACCCAGTAACCCTTTTCTCTAACTGATTTCCATTACATTGGGTTGCCTCCAATCCAAGGGTAAGCTGTTCCTGATGTTGCACCAATGCATTAACATTTTGTCCTATACCAAACGTTTCCTGTCTCAATTCATCAACCCTTTGGGACCCTTTAACATCATTGGCTTTGAATAAACTCACATTCTCATCCCTCATGTTATTACAATCTTCTCTGACTCCCTTCACATCTTTATAAATCAAATTGACACACTCAGTCTTATTCTGCTCACAAATTTCTGTAACCTTTTCAAATTTCTCCTGACATTCTACTACTATTTTTCCCCATTTTAAAATATAAATTGTTAATATCCTCCTTGAATTGAGAACTAAAAACCTGAAGTTGCTTACTGATTTTTTTCATCAAAACAGTCAGCTATTTCCAAAAATTTTGTATCATTAGTTTGTTTCAGTTCAGAAAACTTACTGTCAAATTTAATATTGATCTCAGAAAATTTGCTATCAAGATTTAACTCACTTTTAAATTCCCAAAATTTGCTGTTAGTGTCACTTTTTAGCTCATTTCGAAATTCAGAAAATTTCCTGTCACTATCACTCCTTAACTCACTTCTAGATTCCGAAAATTTTGCTTTAAAATTAGCTGCAAAAGATTCTAGAAATTTTTGTAGATTCTGACTATCAGCCATTTTCCATTACTGAAGAAATCAATATGAAAACAAACTTGAGGAGAATTGAAATTTTGCTAACCTGCCACAAAAGAACATGCAAAAACAAATATCTGAATATTCAGTACTTACTGTTCGTCGTCAGTTTGATACCACTAAAACACTTTTCATCACCTTATATTTCTCCTCGTAGCACTTTTACACCACTAAACACCACTTTTTTCACTGACTATAAACACTTAATCACACCCAACACTGCACTGCCGGAAAACATCAATCTTCCAGTCACCCAGTTTCGAAGAAAGCTCGTATCTTGTGGCCGAAAGACGTCAATCTTCCTATCACCCAGTTTCGAAGAAAGCTCTTATCCTGTGACCGAAAGATGTCGATCTTCCTGTCATCGTAAAACTGCCGTCGATTCCAGGCGTCGAACAATGTTTTCAACCGTCGTAATTCTCCGAAGATTTCAATGGCGTATAGCCGATCCACCCAGATTCTTTTAGAAAATTAACATTCACAGATGTATAATGATTTCTTGTCCTGTCACGGTCACCATGTTAGATGCTTCGTGGTTTAATTAATGCGATAATTAAGTAGTCCATCATGCAGTTCACTTAGAGCTTGCTTTATTTTCATAAAACTTGATGTTGTTTACATGCATTCATACAATCCAAAGATAGCATACAACACTTCTTCCACAGACAATACACTTCCCGGCCATCGCAAACTGAGTTGGTGAAAACTACTACTGTCTTTCTGCTGATTGCTTTATAAAAGCAACATCAAAATTTCTAGAACACTTCGAAAGCTTTTGCCAGATAATTCTCGAACATTAACAATATTTAAACAATTGAAACATATTAAAAACAATCAGATTTAATACCAAATCATTTACAATCAATACAAAATGGTCAGAAATGGAAATTAAAGATACTTAAACACAAAATTATTCACATAAATCATTTTGAACTGTAGTAAATTGTCCTTTAGACATCGTAACTTGCCTTAATCCTTGGAATTACGAACATTTAAGCAATTCTCTTGCACAATTTTGTTCTTAAACATATTAAATGGCCTTTAAATAATTTCTTTTCATAAAACAAAGTCTATATACATTGATTTACAGGAAATTGCAAAACAAACCTACTAGATCATATTCAACCAAACTCTAGCTTGCTATAAGTGCTTCATAAAATACCAACACATTTAATTTTAGGTATGAGGGCTGTTACAGCGTCACCTTGATAGTTAATACTTTTGACAATGAAGGGTCAAATTCCTAAAAAATTTCATTCTTAATTTATGATGATACCATAGAGAAGATATGAATCATTAAAAAGATACTTCCTTTATCTAGTTGGATTAGGTATGAATGGAGATAAATGGTTAGAGCCAAAAAAAGTTATGAAATAATGATACTTTTGTCCTTTAAGGATCCAATTTTGGAAACAAAATTCTTTAATTTATGATATATCAAACAGGAAACCATAACCTTTATAATGATTCCTCATTTATTGGTTCTAGTAGATATGCAGGGAGCTAAATGGCTCATAAGCGAAATAAACACATTTTAGAAATACTGATACTTTTGCTCTTTCAGGGTTGGATTCCCAAAAATTCCTTTCTTAAAATATGATTCACTCTATGCGGAGATCTTAATCTTTGAGACGATACCTCATTTATTGTTATTGGTTAGGTATCAAGATAAAAGGATCATGACACAAAAACACTTGAGAGAAATAATGATACTTTTGTCATTTAAGGGTCGAATTCCAAAAAATTTCTTTCTTAAAATATGATATCACACAAACTGAGATATTAATCTTTATAACGACACCTCATTTATCAATTCCGGTAAGGTATCCAGGGATGTAAATGGCTTGTCGCAAAAAAGAGAACACATTTTAGGAATAAGAGTACTTTTGCCCTTTAATGGTAGAATTCTGAAAAAAGACTGTCTTAAAATATGATGTGACCATAGCAGAGACCTTTGAAATGATACCTCATTTATTGATTTCAGATAGGTTTAGAAGGAGAGAGTGGCTTGTGACAAAAAACCTTTTAGAAATAATATATATGATTTACTGTGTAGTACTATAAATTAATGTTAATGATGTATAACTAAAAATTATTTTTGAACAGCTGAGTGCACTGGGCTTATCATGTATTAGTGTCCCCAGGAGATACAGTTTGCTGTATAAGCTGAGGAAATTTATGCAAGAAAAATTAGATGCTAGTAATAATCACTTAAAAAGCAGCTCTTGAACAATATTAATACATATCAAGAACAAAACTTTGTGTATCTGAGAAAAGTAGTCTAATAAGTATTTAAATTATTCCGCAAACTCTTTTGATGTGTGAATAATCCTGACAGGAACCTGCACTGTTTTTCTTGAATGCCGCAACCTGGTCATTAGGATACATTGACTACATTCCAAGAAAATGTTAAAAGTGTTTTAAACAAGGAATTGTGTTACTGAAAAGTATTTAAATATTTTCCACTTGTTTGCAGAAGTATTTCTTGGTACATTTTCTAATGGCTACTGTACAATAAAAATTCATGAAATGGAAATAGATGTATATGATGTTGGATGGATTTGCAACAAAACTTTAATATTCCACATTCTATTCTCTTCCTCAATATCAGTTTTCACTCCAATGGATTGCATGCAATAATAAACATGCCTATCCCATAATCTTGTCTTCCAGCATCTTTTGCTGTTCTTTATTTCTATCAAATGTAGTAGCTTCTAGTCCATGCATTAGAATAAGGAGCAAGTGGGTTTCACATACAGAAACTTTTGCTGCCTATGTAAAGCTATGGTTTCATAATATTTGTAAAACAGCACTGTGAATGTTTATAGCTGTTTTAATCCTACTGCTTATTTCTGAAGTTAATTTGTTATCAGCTGACCTATTCTATCCTATGCCACAATAAACATAAGCTGTAATGATTGGGCATCAGTGTGTGTTCATTTGCTTCTATGTTATCACTCCTGCTGTAGTAAGAGATAGCTAGCTACAAGACTATTTCTAACAAGGGACATCTTTGACCTCGAATGCTCGGAACTGCACAAAAACATGCTTAGAATAACAAGTAATCATAAACAAAACAATGGAGTGTGTCATTTCCATGCAAAACATTGTATTCTACCTCAAGTAACATTTTAATAGAGATAAACAAAGTAACAAGATATCAATACCATATGAAGGAAATTAAACATAATTCAATGTCATCAGTGTATCATTACATTTTCAATCAACAGTGCCAAAAACTCTCTGCTGCTTAAAGCACGCAAATACAGCAGTACCACACACCTGATAGTGCTTAAATTAGTCCTCAAAGTGCAGATATGAGATTTCGATGAAGTGGTTTCAACAAAGTGGAAGAGAATAATGTGCACACCTCGCTAAAGCCACACTATCACATTCCAAATCACTTTCGCATTCACGCAGTCCAATATCAAAAACCACACTAATTACATTTTCAAATGTTGATATGTCAATGTTATAACCTGGCCTTCACCAATAGGGATTGCAATCCAGCAAAGCGGGATCCCGCAATCCCGCGGGATCCCGCATCATTAGACAGTCTGGCGGATCCCGCACAAAATTAAGCGGATCCGCAATCCGCAAAATCCGGCGGAAACGCGTGTCAGTCTGCGTGACTCGCTGCCCCACTCGGTACTCTGTCGGATATTTTGCACTGTTTGCCTGTACCCTTCCAGTTGGCATTTGACTCATGTGAACAAGCGTTTGTTTTTGTCAACCTTCGTCATTCGTAAGTAAATAAATACACTTTTACGTATTCATCAAAACTTACGTTTGTTTTGAGTACACATTTCTGTAATTTGAGTTATGTTGCGTATTTAGTACGATTTTCTAACTATAATTATTTTTTAAGTGTCGCACACGTTATCTGAACTACACGGTTAAAGGTTTTTATTCACGGTTTCATTATTCCCATTTTCTGTATTTGGAGATAAAGTAATTGTGACAATTTCCTAAAATGCGGCTGAAAATTTGATTATTCGGTGATATGAAACTAATGTTATCGTAATTTTAACGATCGCGTACCTATTTATTTAACAGCTATCAAAAGGAAATTCTACATCCTTTGACTTATTGTTGTTTTGGCCGCTGCCTCAATGCGTTTCTTTAAAAAAAAAAAGCCACCTGCTTACATGTGCCGCGCAGGCTTTCGATTAATCCCTCTTCTCCTTGTTATTATTTCGACTAAAGGTAAAAAAAGTTATAATAAAATTTTCACGGGTGTATCGACGAATTGTGTTGTAGGAACACCATACTTCGACGGCTGCCTCCGCCGTCTTCCTCACGTGTGTAATTTCGTGTGTTTGCAATGAAATTGGTAGATACAACCTATGAGGACTACACTGTAATCATTCGCCTTTCTTACTAAAAAATAATAATTTCACTCTAAAAACGTCGTTACGCCACAATGTAAATTTGAAATACTTGACAGTTTACGTGTTGGTGAGTAGTTTGTTTTAATAACATTGAATCAACTGTAATATCAATCAAGGAATCAGGAGATATCAGGATGTATCACCCAAAAAAAGGCCAAGCCTCGTGCTTGTGCAGTGACAAAAAGTTATGAGATCTTGTTCTGAGCCAAGTCTACACTTTACAGAGTATATTCACTTCACTTTGTGAAATGGAATGCTGTTCTCTGCGTCATGGAACGTTTATTTAGAATTTAAAAAAAAAAAAAATTCTGGTAACTTGGTCATTAAGCATACCATATTTTTTAAAGTTATGTGATGTATTGTAAGGCACATAATATGACCTAAGACTCAATATTTTCCATTTTTATTATTTATTTAAAAATTTGTTTGGATTAAAAAAACAAAAATGTAAAATCTCGAAATATACTTAAGATACGCTAAAAAGTTTTAATGTCATTTTGCCAATCAAAATATTGTTAACTGTTGATTTTTATCATTTAACATTAAAAATTATTTATTAATTTAATTATTATTTAATTTATTAACGTTTTAAGCAACTATGTTTTAAATATATTCGTTAAAAAACTGTTTGTACCAATCCCGCACGGATCCCGCGGGATTCGCGCAAATCCCGCGCGGATCCCGCGGGATTGAAAACACTGCGGGATTGCAATCCTTATTCACCAAGCATACTGCAACATAGTCTTATACATAGGTGCAGAAAATTGATTGTAAATCACAAAGTGAAGTTTCATGATGAAATAACAATCATGTATCCTCACTTCTGGTTTGGCACATTCACAAAATCACTAATCCTTCTGATATAGAGCTTATATTGCCGAAAGAAATAAACTCAAGGGGTTGGCAATATTTTGTTGTTTTCGGTGGCAATATCTTTAGCATAACATCTTTGTTTGGAAAAGTAGCATCTAGAAGGGTATGATATGTATGGCCCAACCAGGAATAACACATCAATAGGCTCTTTTCATGGTTCTTTAATAGCACTAGCATACAAGTGCGGAGTTCTGCATGGAAACGACACACCATTGCTTTTTTTATGCTCACTTGTTATTCTAAACATGTTTTCACATGGTTCCAAACGTTTGTGGTCAAATGTGTCCCTTGTAAGATCCAAATATGTTGTGTCAAGCATCATTTCCAATATCCTCAAAATATCCTCTCTTTTGTGTATAAATTTGTTCCTTTAGTATGGGTGTAGATTTCTAAAAAGAATCATATGTTTTATGAAAGGAAAGATGCATCAGCAATTAAAGTTTTTTTAAAAAAAAAAAAAAATCATGCGCACTTTTATAGTTTGATGACAGCTCATTCCCCACACTGATGCTATTTTACTATTCAGTGAATGGATGAGAAGTTTTCTTCTTCTTAAGTTGCCTTCTCCTGTTGGAGGTAGGTGGCCCACATAACTAGCTTTGGACGTGACACTGTAGCATGTAAAGTCTCTTTTGATGTGCAGTTGCACATTCTCAGAATTTCCTTCAGTCATGAATTCTTCTCCTTCCAACAGAACTTTTTCCCTTTACCTTCCCTTCAATGAGGAGTAGCCTCTCATAATGTGTCCTAGATATTGAGTTTTCCTTTGATTTGTAGCGAATAGCAGTTCTTTTTGCTTCTCCATCCAATAAAGTACTTCTTCATTCAAGATTTTCAGTATAAGAGATGGTGGTACAGATACATTTCAAAAGCATCAATTCTTTTCTCTCGATTTTAGTCAAAGGACCATCTTTCACATAGCAACAAATCATTCACATTCTCAGTTGCTGTCTATGATCTGATCTTATGGGGGAGGGGGGGGGGGAATGTTCATGCTAATAAATTGTCTTCCGGCCTGTTGTATTCTAGTTTTGGCATCTTTCTTGGACTCACATTGCTCATGCATTATATTGCCCAAGTATTTGAAGGAGGATACTTGTTCAGCCTTACTGACTTTTATTGATAGAGTTAGCTGAATTATTCTCTTAGAGATTCTCGGAATGTTGACAAACAGGCCAAACTCTTCTCTGTGCTGGACTAAGTTGTCTATCAAGCTTTGGAGTGTAGGTGGATCACTACCTATCGTCACATTACAGTACCAAGGACCACCTATTTTTTTTATTAACTGTGACATTACTTATCATCTAAATATGAATGAAAGCAATATAGATGGTAGCAGATCGTTGTACACATATACTGACTTGGATCGCGATAGTAGTCATTGCCGGATCATGCCAAAAAATGTACACATTTGTAGCAGAGACTGTTCTTGCTAAGTTTTGCAGTGAATAAGTATTGTAATGGAGATTTCTGTTCACTTGCAAGTATGTAACCGCATCTTGTTGGTAAAATAGAAACTGTGAGTGATGTGAAGAGGAAATTATAATCACGTATAATGAAATGTAGTGTCGTGACTGCGCAGAGTTGTTACAAACTGATTAATTTGCAGAAATGAAGTAAACATGGATAATTCGTGTGTATATTTCTCACTTGGTTAAAGAATCTACAGTATTCAGATACCTCCAAGTTACTATAAATAGTAGTCGGTGGTTGGACTATGTTTTGTGTTTGACGTAACAAGTGTGAATAAAACTGATCTACAATCACTAGACTGAGGTGACCATGTTCCTTTTTCTTTTACTTAGAAACAGAAGTAATGATTGCTCAATGGCAGCACTAATAATGCTTAATAACTTTAAATGTATGATCATAAAATATCAATATGGCTTCATCTGCAGAACTGCTGCCTATCAGAATATTCTAACTAATTAAGTTTACACAATATCGACCATATGTCAGGATTTATGAGAGTATGTAGCAGTTAAAATAGGAAACAAAAACCATTAAAATTGTAAGAACTACCGAGTAGTGAAGGAAATATAAGAACTGTGAAACAATACAAGTAACAATAAGAATTGTAGCAAGCCAACGACAGTGTGCTTCAGAGTGCATGCTCGTCATAAGGTTTAGTTCGTGCAAAGACATTACAATAGAAGTTTCCAGAACAATCAAAGATGAAAGGTGCAGTAATTCGCGCTGTTCTGCGGCACTACTTTGGTCAGCTCAGTACTACAGAACTACTTTGGACAGCTGACTGCCATTGCAGAAGAATACAGCAGCACTTAAGGTGGAAATGTCAGAACAATAAACAACCTTAAAGAAAAACTGACCAACTTACAGGAAAAGAACAACAACTGCCTCCAAAAAAATTTGAATTCACTTAAAGCCGAAATGTCAGCACACAACAATTCACTTAAATTGGAAATCCAAAAACCTACAAAAGAAAGGTTATGCACCCTTCAGGACAGTATTATAGTTGAGATAGAAGCTGAAGGAGAAGCCCATCATTCCAGCATCACTGCTGACCTTGATCTTAGGTTTTTAAGAGTACAAGGCTACTTCAAATGACTACAACAAAAGTGTGTACTGCGTGGTGAAGAAACACAGCCCCAAATACAACAACAAACAAGAAACGATGGCAGAAATTGAACAAACTCAAATAAAGGATAACGGGTAGAAACCAGAATATGACACCAGGATCTAAAGTGGAAAACAATGGAGATGGATCTCAAAGGGTGTGAAGATTACTTTTTTTGGCTGTGATTAGTCTTTCGACTGGTTTGCTGCAATCCTCCATCTCTTCCTTTCTTGAGCTAACCTCTTCATCTCTAAGTATCCCTTACAACCCACATCCTCAATTATCTGTTTCATTATTTTAATCTTTGTCTTTCTCTACAGTTCTTATCTTCGAATGTACCCTCCACTAACAAATTAACCAATCCAGCATGTCTCAAAATATGACCTGCAAGCCTGCCTCTTCTTTCTGTAAGCTTCTTCCACAAACTTCTTTCCTTAACCATCATTTCCAAAACTTGTTCATTTCATACTTTCGTCCTTTGTCTTTCCACTTAATTTTCCACATTTCAAATGCTTCAATTTTCTTTCTTTCTGGTATTGTCACATGTACATGTTTCGCTACCATAAAGAGCTGTACTCCAGACATAAAGTAAACAAAAGTACTTTCTAATTCCTAGATCAATGTTTGAAACTAAAAGATTTCTCTTTTTCATGAAGGCTCTTTTTCCTAGTACTATTCAGCTTTAACATCATCCCATGCTTCAGCCAATAGTTGTAATTTTGCTTCCCAAGTAACGGAGTTCGCGTACTTCTCCTATTGCATCCGATTCTATTTTTATATTTAATCTACTAGTATTGGTATCATTTCTGCTACATTTCATCACTTTTGTCTTCCTTTGATTTATATTCAGTTCAAAATCTTCCTTCAGTATTTTTTTCATGCCATTCAGTAATTTATCAATATCCTCAGCCTGTTCTGCTAACAAGACAATGTCATCAGCAAATTGTAACATACTGACTTTTTTCTGCCACATTAAAAAAATTTCTTTTACTTCCTTTATTGCTTCTTACACATACAAGTTGATTATTAACAGGGATAGACTACAACCTTGTCTCACACCCTTTTAAACTGATGCATGTCTCTCGTCGTTCTCTACTTTTATTATAGCCACTTGATTCTTATATAGTTTATTCTATCTCAATATTTTAAACCTAACTTCTTCAAAATTTTGAACATCTTGTCCCACCCAACGTTATCAAAAGCTTTTTCTAAATCAACAAACACCATATCTTTGTTTTTCTTGATCTGCCCTTCAAGTATTAAAACCAGAATTGTTTCCCTTGTACCTTGATTTTTCCTAAACCCAAACTGATCTTCACCTACTATCTCTTCTACTAACCTTTCAAATGTATATTATTCTGGTCAGTAATTTTAAAACACATGATGTTAGACTAATGGTGCGATAATTCTCACATTTGTCGGCTTGTGCTTCCTTTGAAAGTGTGAAGAAGATATTTTTATCAAAATCATTGAAATTTCTCCTGTTTCATAATGTTAGATATCAGCTTGAATAATCTTTTGATTCCTTCTTCTCCTAGGGATTTAAGAAGTTCAGCAGCGATCACATCAATTCCAATTGCCATATTTGCTTTCAAGTCATTCATAGCTCTATTAAATTCTGTCCTCAAAACAGGATCTCCTAAGTCATCAATGTCGACATCACATTCCTTTTCCATTACGCTATTGTTCAAGTCGTCCCCATCATACAGTTTCTCAATGTATTCCTTCCATCAGTTAGCTCTATCATTTCAGCTAAAAAGAGGTTTCCTATCGGCAGCTTTAATGTTCACACCTCTTTTCTTCATTTCTCCAAAATTCTTTTTGATCCTCCTATATGCAACATCTACTTTACCTACGCCCATTTCCTTTTCTACTTCTTCACACTTTTCTTCTAGGCATTTTTGTTTTGCTTTTTTGCATTTCCTATAAATTTGATTTCTAAGTTGCCTGTATTGCTGCTCTCTTCCTGCTTCATCCTGAGCATTTTTGTACCTGTCCTCTGATCCATCGGCTCCAAAATTTCTTCTGTGATCCATGATTTTCGGGCAGCTTGTTCCCTAAAGCCTAATTTTTCTTTACCAGCTTTCATTATTTCAGTCTTTAATGTAATGAATTCGTCTTCGGTTAAGCTCCTTTCAGAGTTACTTCTTAGACCTATGTCTACAATTTTTGCAAATTTTTCTCTCATGCTAGATTGTTTCAGTTTATTCACTTCCATTATATATATATATATATATATTTTTCCTCTTATTAACTTGAATTTCAGTCTGCACTTCATTACTGTCAAATTATGGTCAGAGTCTATGTCTGCTCCTGGGTACGCTTTACAGTATAGAACTTGATTCCTGAATCCCTGTTTGACTATGATATAATCTAGCTGATATCTGGCTGTATCCCCTGGATGTTTCCAGGTGTATATCCTTCTTGCTAGGTTCTTGAACAGTGTGTTTGCCACAACTAGCTTATATCTTTCACAAATTTCTAACAACCTGTTTCCTCACCCATTTATTTCTCGTAGACCAAAACTTCCAACCACTATCACATTCCAATCACACATGATTATTAGATTTTCCTCCCCCTTTGCATATTGGATTAATTCTTCAATTTCGGTCTATATTTTCTTTATGTCTTCATCATTTTCCTGTGACGTTGGCATATACACTTGTACTAACGTGGTTGGGGCAGGCTTAATTTCTAACCTCATCAAAATAATCCTGTCACTAAACTGTTCATAATACCTAACCCATTTCCCTGCTCTCTTATCCATTACAAATCCTACACCAGTGACTCGATTGACAGCTTGTGTGCTAATTATCCTGTGTTCCCCAGATCAGACATCCTGTGCATCCTTCTATTTTATGTCACTAATCCCAACAGCATCTAACTTCAGTTGTTCCATCTCCCTTTTTAAGTTTTCTAATGTACCTGACCTATTCAGACTTCTGACATTCCACACTCCAACTCGTAGAAGATAACATAGAGGGAATTAAAGAAGAGATCAAGGACTGCTCAGATATGATACACTGCTTGGCAAATGGTATGGAGAAGGTCAAGCTATTGACCACTTGTGAGATGCAGGATAAAATCAGTAAGGAAGTTCCATTCATGATTAAAGAGAAGGAAACTTAAAAAGACAAGTACCGCTAATTGTAAAGAAGAGGTTTGCAAATATCATGGTGGTTTCACTGGCTCATGCTTTCAAGGACTTACTCTGGAAGTAAAAAAGGACTTTGAGGAATCTGATGATTCAGGAAGGTCACATCAGGAGACTTTTTGAACAAATTTGAAACCTACCCACCATTTCAAATTGCAGAAGATGACAAAAAGATAAATAAAGATAGTCCATGAGCATATGAGAGGCAGAGTGCGACTATGGAGTGACAGATTTTCAAAAGAGTTCAAAACATGCGGCCTTTTCAGAGAAGATTTTTTTCAGACACTTCTGGTCAGTGGAGAGGCGAGTAGCTATTCTCTGGGAAGGGAGACCCAGCAAGACTTTTTCATGAAATGCCTGACAAAGTCAGCGGTACAGCGTACAGAGTATGTTGAAATAATCATGGCCAGACAACCAGAGCCAACCCAGTTTATTTTTGCAAACCACCACATAAACAAAGTAAAAAAAGCTATTGCTACGCTTGATGCGCAAGAAAAGAGAATGAGACAGAAGAGACCAGAAGACAGAGGAGGCAACAATGGATTCCAAGGAAGAGACAACAACAATAACAAAAGGGAGCATAATAATGGACAAGGTTACTGGCGAAGAGGACAAGAGAATCGAGAGCAAGGAAGAAGCTGCTTTCACCTTAAGCTTAGTCACGGAGAACACCGAGGTCGAAGCAGAGAGCGAAACCAACACTCAAATAGAACGTCCTATGACCGAGGAAAGCAACAAGAAAATAAATCAAAAGTGTCCAGCAATCCCTCCAAAGGGAACAAGAAAAGGTAAATTGCTAACTGCCACTGTTTTGGTCCAGCTAGGAGCAGAGCAAACAGTTGGACTACCAGTAGAGCGAGTGAAAAAGAATGAAGAAGAATTACCACTTCTAACAAAAAGAAAGAGATTAAGGAGAAGAAAAGGAATGGAAATCTGTATATATTCATAGGATATGGTAGATGAAAAGGAAATAATTGTACCATGTCTTTCTGGTTCTATGTTTACTAAAGAAAACAAAGTGGAGTCGTGCTGATTCACAGAAATTTGAGACATGTGTATTGCAGAAACACTGGAGACGCCATAACAAGGATTGAGGACTGTGAGAAACAACGAAGTAGGAGATAATGGAAACACCTACTTAAATATGCTGAAGGTGGTTGAGAACATGAATGCGAACAAAAGATTATCGCCGAAGGAGGTGAAAGTGATGAAAGTGGTGGAAACTTTTAATGGAGAGGAAGATGAATATCTGAAGCTAGATAACGATTATGATGAAAAGTATTATACTTTTGGAGATAGAGGGATGATATGAACTGAAGATAGTGGCAGGATGTCTGCTGAAGTGTTTGAACAAGCAATGAGCACAGAATGTAGTGAATGTGGACTCCCTCAAGTCAACATTTTGTGCTTCAATGAAGCAGTCAAGACGGAAATGGCTGGCTGACAATGTGATGACTATGTCATCTGGGTACCTGATATTACTGATTACTTTTACATTTACAATAATCCCACCGTTTTCATCCTTCAACACTTCCCTGAAAATTACCTCAGAATAAATGTTGAACAAGAGAGGTGATAGTACCTCATGCCAGCCAATACCAGTTTATCTCAAAATTTTTATCATCTTTTCATTTATCACACAGTCGAGGGCTTTTTTTATATATATAGTTGATGAAACAAGCATACACATCAGGATTCCAGTACCTATTCACTGTTGGATTTAATGAAGAGAGTGTTTTATGTGTGCTAATCCAATTTCGGAAGCCAAACTGGTTCTCATCAATACGAGATCCACACTTCTTGTGACTCTTGAGTGTGTATGATTTGTGTAAATATTTTAAGTAAGTGTGACAACAAACTGACTGTACGATAGTCATCACGTTGTAATTGATTTCAGTCAGTCATAAAGTATCTTTCTTGATGCATGAATAACGTTGAACAACGATGACAGGAGGCTGGGGCCGTACAACTCCTCATCTGCTATAACTTGAATAACGTCAGTGTAATCTCCATCAGGATCAGTGGCTTTTCCATTCTTGTGAAGATGAATGGCATTTACTACTGCACTCTTTTTCAGTACTAACTTCATTGATTCTTTTTTCAGGACTAACTTCTTTGAATCTTTCATCAGGAGGAGGGGGATCACCTCTGTCTTTGATATATTCCTTCCACCTTTTAAATTTTTGTTTAACGCCCAGGATTGCTCAGTATTTTTCTGCATCGCTTCCTTTGTCCCCTGCTTCTCTGCATTTCTACGCATGTCTTTTAAAATAGGATAGGATAGGGAAAATCACCATCACTTAAATAGATGAAGGCAGGAGGGTCAGATAACCCCCCCCCCCAAAAAAAAGCATGCTTCACAATATTCTGGTTCATATCCTTTAACATGTCAAAGGTAGGGCAGGGGAAAAATGAGTACTACCATACAAATCATGGCTTTGTACAGGTTTTTGTATTTTATGGGATCTTTGATTTTATATTTCTTTCTTTCATTCATATGACACTATACTTTAGGTGGATACGTTGGTGTTAGTATTGTGTGTTTTCTTCGAAAATGAATATAATTCTGGAACCTCATAATAATAGGAACTCAGTATTTTTAAGAGATATAGCAGAAGATGGGGCAGGAGTGTTAGGACAGTGTGCTCAAAGAGATGTATCTGTTGAGGCTGCATTAGAAGGTTTTATAAAAATTCAACTGATGTTCTTAAAATCTCAATTTGTGTCAAGTGATTTCTGCAGATTGTTTTCTTGTTGCCAAGAAGCTTTAGCTGATATTTTGTTTCTTCTGCCAGTTACCTCTCTGTAAAGTGAGCTGTATTACTTTTCACATTCATGGATACAACATTAATGGAAATATCTCCTAGTTTGGTTTTGCAATATACCTCTTTCAACTGTCTCAAACCAAAAAATCGAGACATTCACACATTCTTCTTGTTAAAAGCGATTTTTCTAAAAAATAATACATTTAACAATTTTTGCACTTTAAAATCTCATAAAATTCTGACTCAAAAACATGCGCAACTATGAACCTTTTCTTCTTGAATTGCCATGACAGATTTGATGCTGGGAATGGGTCACTTTACTGTACTTCTATCATATTATTCTTGGAGGTCTCTCAAACATCCATGCATATTGGTGCAGGGTCTAAGGAATCAAAGCAACTGAATGACAGAGTGATGAGAGGATTGGATTGCATTTTGTGATCCTCTGTTTTAATTTCTTCCATTTGTTTAACAGTTCAAAAACTGTAGAATAGAGCCAGCAATGTTCTGTCTGCAAAGATACTACCAAGTTCACAAAACTTGAAGTAAGCATGATGTTCAATTTAACCGTAATATTAAAATAATTAAAAGGAATAGCATGGTTATTGCTTAATATACTTTAAATAAATAACTAAGAGAAACTGAAAGAACAGACATCCCCAGTGTATAAATTTTAAGACGAAGCCCAGAAATTCCAAATATTATTCTTCATATGCCACCTTTCGGTATAGTACACAGGTTGCTGCTGATGTAGGACAGGCATGATGATAAGACTGCTGTTGGCTCAAACATGTATGCTACGAAGTTATGTTCATCTCTATCACCTCCTCATTAGCTGGAGTAAGGATGGGATTCCACACAGCAAAAAGTTGGTAGTCTATCTTCCTTTTAGATTAATCATGATACTAAGGAAAATGAAAGTGGTTTCTGAACAATATAAATAAAGAAGGTAAGGGAAATTAACCCACCACATACCAAAGTTGACGGCTGTGATGAGAGGGAACACTTATGCGGACAAACAAATACACAATATTGTGGCAGCTGCCTTCTTAAGTAGTAGATAAATGGGCCACTAGGATCCGTATGTGTGCACACACAGAACAACACCCAATGACTCGGGTGACATTCTGTGTGCGCACACATACGGAGCCTAATGGCCCATTTATCTACTACTGAAGAAGGCAGCTGCCAAAATATTGTGTATTTGTTTGTCAGCATAAGTGTTCCCTCTCAACGCAACTGTCGACTTTGGTATGTGGTGGGTTAATTTCCCTTTCCTTCGTTATTTTTACCTTAATCAGTGGCATGACTAATTCCAATGTGTCCTTTACATGTCCAAAGAAACTCTAGCAGTCGCCAGTATACTGCTTTCTAAGATAAGCCAATATTTCCTCTCTGGCTGATGTGATGAAGACTAGGTTATGTCATGTGCTCAGGTTTAAGGATTGAACATATGCAAAATGTCCTGCAGTCTGCACCTGAAGTGAAGTGAAGAGAATTAATCCTGTTTTCAGACACTGATCTCTCTTCTTCCTAGGTGGACAGGAGACTGTCTTCACACCATCCTTGCCAAATACACTTAACATCAATTGAATTAAGATACCAGTTTATTATTGCAAAACACCAATTTTTGTAGTGATGGCAGCAATTCATTTTCGCACGGACTCAACAAGATACTGGAAGCATTGTAAAGCCCTATGGATCAACAACTGCTCCCACATATCACGAAGATTTGATGGAAAGGGTTGCAAAGGCTCAAGCATCTCGTTTGATGACATCCAAGAGGTATTTGATGGGACTGAGATGAGGTGATTGTAAAGTACCTTTTTGTTCACCAAAAGCATTACCACTAGCTATCCCCAGCAGTAAAATATTCTATAGATCAATTGTAAAGTTGCCGATGTTGGACTTAGAAATTTCGAGAAAAAATAGTTGTCAACTTTAAGGAATTTTCCTGTAATCTTTCCCACAGGGACAATTCACCATAAAAATCATTTTAAAGTGTATTTATCATATCGTGAAACATTTAGTTTAAGAGATATTTTTGTTTGTTCACGTTTTGAAACACGCGATCAGAAAAGTAAAAATCTAAGATTTGAAATATCTTTAAATTGAGTAAAGCTACAGCTGACCTTTTATCACCAGCTATAGTCAGCACTGTTCCCGATATTTTGGTAGTAAAATTAACTAATTTGGCAAAGTTTAATTAGCAGTTTTAATTAAGAGAAAAAAATGAACTTTTTAACTAAAAGGAATATTAATTAGAAATTTATATCAATAGATAGCCATAATTAAGACGATTACGAACATATAATGGTTTCGGTAAAAAGTTCAAGCATTTGTCCGGTAATTAAGTTTTTGAAAAGTAGATTGTCGCGGATTGTTGTTGAAGCACGTAAAATTCCGCCAAGTTGGTCATGTGATGACTTTAGTTTTAAGACTTTAGAAACCCTTTGGAATGTTAAATTAAATTTAAATAGATAGAACATGACAATACAAAGTCCCTGTAAAAATTCCAAGTTAAACCATTATGTACTTTTGGAGATATTAATTAAAGATTCGCCAAGGTCACAGGTTCGGATAAGTCTATAAAAGACCTTGCAGCAAGCACAGATTGTCTCACTCGCATGCTGGAAAGTAATCGCGCAATTCCGCGCAAGATTGTCTCACTCCACGCTAGACTTTCAAAGTTTTAACTTCGTAATATGTAGCCTCATTCTAGTCTCATTCTTACACCGGAAAGTGATCGCGCAACTTCGCACTAGTTAGCGGCACAAATTTAGGTAGCGGTTTAGGCAAATTTCAACATACCGTAGTACTCACTAATGTTAGGGGGACTTTGTGAGTTTTTGTCTTCTCATAGAATTGTACTTAATCTGCAATTTTCAAAGAAACTGTGGTTCGATGCTTTATTTACGATTCTGGTACCGATAATGTACGAGTGAACTATTATCAAGAATATAAGTACTGTGTTATTCTCAAACTGTGTTAAATGACTATCTTGTTTACCCTTCGCATTTGGGGTTTATTAATACGAATGCGTGGCGGCTGATCTATTTAATATTATAGGTACCAAAGGGCTACACATGGTCACGAACTTAATTGTTCATAGTTCAGGTGAAGGTGTTGCATAACCCCCATGAACATCTCTGCCTGACATGATCTTGTTGGCTAGGGAGTATTCATATAATCACTCAGATACAATCTGGAAGTGACAGCATGGTACAGTGTTCTGCTGAAGGATGAGTTTTTCATGAAAACGCTGCACACAAACAAATGGGAGCACATAGCCGTGGGTAACACAGATCTATGAGAAGTGGCATCTCTGAGGTACTGCTGGTAGTATCACCAAGTTGTTGCGGTGATGTAATTCCTTCAGAACTAATCTCTCTTCTCAAGGCAGGTAGCCGAGTCTTGCATGATAAAGTATTCAGGCTGTTTTACATTGGAAGCTGTCCACTGGTTTTACATTTACACCAGCAATGGCACTCTACACAACCACCACAATATCCACTGTTGGCACCTTAAATGGGACCAGGGCAAAGTTGAGCCCTTTTGAAAGCACTGAATTGGTCACAGGACCCAACAGTTTTCCTATCACATTCAAAGATTTCTGGACATTTTTTAATCTTCCTGAACTTGTATACTTGTCTCAATTTTGTTTCAGCTCATACTTGATGTGTAAGGACTGCCCCATATGCTTTAAATGAAGGTGATACAACTTATCAACATCAGCCAAATCGGGATTGGTCTAATATATTCGTTCCTGTAATACTACAAAGCTAGTTCAGTGTAGTATTGCGCAATTTTTTGTTTATGGCTTTGTGCCTCATTGATGTAGAGGTGAGAAATTGGGGGATGGAATTCAGCCAAGGCTTTTTGAAGGAACCACACTGGCATTTGGGGAAACCATAGAAAACCCAAATGGGATGGACAGATGGGGATTAGAAATGGCAAGAAAAGAATGTTTCCACTCACCCAACACATTCGGTGCAATATTCTGGAAGCTGCTCACATAACACTTTTATGACATTTACACATAATCAAAAAAATCTGTTGAAGATGCTCCAGAGATTAAGTGAAACACGTTCAGTAAATAAATGAACAAAGGGTTCAACTGTTCATTTGTTATATATTTATTATCTGCAATTGAGGAAAATGGCCCCTAAAATGCTTACCTTATACCTAGATAGCTTGTATTCTTCTTGTCAACATAGGGTAAAACAACTAGCTGAATTTATAGTTTAGATCGTTCTATTAACAATTTCTATTAATCAACAATTTTAAATGATCCTTATATTGGAATTTTTTTATATTTTTAAGCTCCATATCATCAGAGTTACCATTGTTTCTGAAAAAAGTCCAACTATTTTCAGTATCTTTCCACTGTCAGCTTCTACAAAAATTGTTCTCTATTTTGTATTCAAGACGAAAAACTTGTGAATAATAAGAATTAACTAATAAAAAACTAATAACAAATGTGGGAAATAGGAAACACAACACTCTTAGTTACTAGCATGTGACATCAACAAAGCGATCACTGATTATAAAACATTTTCTATCAAGTGACCAAAGGTAAGAAAAAAAATTAATTTAATTTTACATTTTGATTTGAAATACGTATCTTTTCTAAATTGTAAAAAATGGCTTTCTTTAGCAATAATGTATGCAGATAACAAGAATTTGTTGAATTATCTATTGGAGAAAGAGACAAGAGAGTTCACAAGCAAGTAGAAGGTATGAAACTGGTATAGGGAAAGGGTGAAAAGGAAACATAACTATGAAATAATGACATGATTGAAAAAAAAAATTAAATGCCAATGGCTAATCAACAGAGCATGTTAATATATATGGTTACACCTGCAGCATGTTAAATTACGAGGGTGAGCAGACACTAAGGTTACAAGGCATTCCTGAAGAGTCAGAGAAATTAGTGTGCTGTAATTCTAAAACATGCTGTTGGCAACTATGCAGAGTTTCAGCCATCTGCCAACTTCAGCGGTAGTTGGAAGTAAACACAACTGGAAAACTGTTCTCATGAAGAAATCTGCTCAATTATTCAATTTTTGTGGGCAAAACATGTAACCGCGGCTGAAATTTACCAGCACCTGGTAGAGATTTACGGATAGACTGTAATGTCTCATCAACAGAATGACGTCAAAAGTTTGCGGCCAGTGGAGAAAATATCACTGACAAGGATCATCAACCACCCTCCTCATAGGCCGCTCCTCGCTCCAAGTGACTTTCACCTGTTTGCTCACTTGAGGCCAACGATTCGCTGCAGATGTGGAGGTGAAACACTTTGTGACAATGTGGCTGAACACATGAAAATAGGATTTTTAACAACAGGGAATACTCATCCCCTGAAGCAACAAGTGCCTAAACTGATATGGAGTCAAAAAATAACCCAACACATGTACTATCAGTTGGCTGTATTTGTTGTATGAAATAAAATGTACACATTTCACTGCAGGCTTTATAACCTTAGTTTTTGATCACCCCCCATAGTTGCAACTAGAGACGGGTGCCGCCTGCAAAAGTCTCAGCGGCAGCGGGCTGAGGATTTTCAACCGACGGCGTGGCGGTAAGACTATACAATATTAATGTTAATAAGAAACAATAAATAGTGTTTGTTCAAAGTTATAAATATTCAAAATTTTACATATTTTGCACTCTTTTTTAGTTATTGTGACTAAGGTAATTTTATTTACGCGATTTGAGTTTAGTCTAGAATCTAGATCTTTTCACAGAAGTGACTAATAAAGCCACAGAAAATTCACTTTTGCTCGGTGTGCTTGTGGCAAGCGCAAAAAGCAAAGCATTGGCAAGGGCAGAAAGCCGTGGAAAGGAAGTTTCTGTTTGTTCCAGTAACTTAAAAGATTTCAGTAACTTAAAAGATTTCTTCCATCTTTAAGTTCCGATGGATCGGATGAAGCTAAATATCTCAAACAATTTTGATCGATCAGATCATCTCTATCAGTACCATCTGGTCTAGCATAAACATGATGTTTCCTCAAGACTTTGTGCAGCAATGCTGTATCACTGGTGGAGTTTGAAGATGCAGCATGGTCCGCTCCTTCATTTGTTGTGGTATGTCAAAGGCAGTGATTACGTCCTTGATGTACGAGGCAAGAAAGGAATTTAATTTTATCCATAATTCTATCTTTGTACATGACTTTATTAATTATATAACATATAATGAAAATCAGCCTTCAGTCACTTTGATGAATGCAAATTTATTACATTACAATGTATTTCGAATCCTGTGGATTCATCATCAGGTATTAATTTACATTTGTTATTTACATTGGTTTATTTACATTTGTTTGTTCGCTTAAGTCAGATTCGTGCCTAGTGCAGTTCATTTCTGTGCTGAAAAACCAATTAGAACGAAGTGTAGTGAATTTGTATTGTCATGAGAGGGAAGAAGTAAATGTGAAATTATTGTGGTACTTACCGAACCTGAGAAGAAGTTGTAATCAAATTCATGTAGCACTGCACTAAACACAAATTCACTATGAACTCTGGCAAAATATAATAATCTTTGAATGACTCATAATATATATCATCCTTGAACTACTTGTAATATATATAATCTTTAAACTGTTTGGATCCTGTAATTACTCTGTTTCTGTAAATATGTGTACCATAGTGAATTTGTGTCTAGTGCAGTGCTACATGAAATTGATTACAACTTCTTCTCAGGTTCGGTAAGTACCACAATAATTTCACATTTACTTCTTCCCTCTCATGACAATACAAATTCACTACACTTCGTTCTAATTGGTTTTTCAGCACAGAAATGAACTGCACTAGGCACGAATCTGACTTAAGCGAACAAACAAATGTAAATTAATACCTGATGATGAATCCACAGGATTCGAAATGCATTGTAATGTAATAAATTTGCATTCATCAAAGTGACTGAAGGCTGATTTTCATTATATGCAAGAAAGGAAGTTCTGGAGTTTTGCATTGACACTAAATAAGCATTTACATCTTTGAGACACACAAAATGGTAAATGCCTCTATAACTGATCTTGTAACAGGGAATTGTTTGTTGATGTTGCACATAATTTGAAACATAATCAATGATTCCTCATCAAAGACAGAATTTAGTATATTAATTATTTCAGAGTGAAACAGAAGAACCACATTCATTGAACATGTCTTTTGAGATGACACGACCTCAAGTTTTCAATAAGATATTTTTTAAACATTTTCTGAATCGACTAAGAGATTCCACTCATTTTGATTAATCTATAGCTCATCTTGTCCAGTCTTTCTCAACATGTTGGGTCACAGTTGTAAACTTTCCAGTACCTCAAGAATGCTGACTTGGTGTTGCAGTTTTGATAGAAGGGATATATTTAATACTAGCTTGTGCTCATGACTTCCTTTGTATTTGTCAAGAATTTTGAAGGTTTTTATGTTTTTGTACTGAATCTTAAATATTTCCAGGATATAAAGTAGCCTTTGTAGCTCCATGCCAAATCAGTAACCCTACAGTGAAAGTCTGTAAACATCGGTTCACACACTAAATAAGTTCCACATAAATTATTAATATTTGTTAGTAGCTGTAAAAGCATACATACTAGAACATTATAATACATACTAGAAGATTACAAATTTTTTTAGAACACTTTGGTCAAAATATGAAAATGCCCTAAGTTGATCAATTTCAACCACCATATCTCTCATACCCCCACAGCTACCGACTTGCAACCACTATAGTGCATGATGGGAGACTCAAGGCTATTACCACACATAAACATCAGAGGTCTACGCTTGGTAATTGAGTGTGTAAAGTGAACTATAGAGACACACGTCTATTTATATATATATATAAATGTGTCATATTCTATAACATATATATACATACATGGAAAAGAAAGAGAAAATACACCCAACATTCACCAAAGTTGAAGGGAGGAGGGCAGCAGCAACACAAAAAATACACAAAAGAAAAAACAATATTTCGACACGAGTCTTAATCATGTGAGGCGAGACATGTGGCAGGGGGAAAGATGTGGTCACATCCCAGTCCACCACATGAATGAAGCATAGGCGGAAAACGTGCGGTGGAGGTAGAATTGTTGGGGGAGGGGGGGGGGATAACCTTGACCAGCGATAAAAGTGAAACAAAATAATCTTTGTGTAGCACAATTAAAAAATGTGAATGTGGGAAATCTTACATTGGACAGACCGTACGCACAATCAAGGGGAACATCAATGCTACATTCGGCTTTTTCAGATGGAGAAATCATCTGTTGCCCAACATGTAATTGAAAATTGCCACAGAATGGATTTTGACAACATGATATGCTGAAAAAATGTTCGTTCTTTTGGGAGTCTGTGGTTAAAGACGCAATAGAAACATGGTTACATAACAACCTGGTTAACCGTGACACGGGTTATTTGCTGAGCAACGCTTGGAAACCAGGGTTATCTATACTTTGTGGGCCATGTTCCCTGGGTGCCGGCGATCCGGTGGAGTGTGGACAGCCAAGTGAGAGGGACCCAATCGACCAATCAGGTACCTAACTGTGGTACCTATTGGTTGCGTGCCACAACAGCTAGATTTCGGCAGTTAAGCAACGCTGAGCGTGGTGAGAACTTGGATGGGTGACAGCCACAGCTAAGCTCCGGCAGTTAAGCAACGGTCAGCGTGGTGAGCACTTGGATGGGTGACCGCCGCCTCAACCAATCACAGCGGGACTGCGAGCGTCATGAGGTTGCTAAGCGACACCAGTAAACGCCTGGTATCCATCAAGGCAAGATCGCCGATACATAATCGACCTGAAGATGGCTACTGAGCTAGTAGCCGAAAGCTTGTCGCTTTATAATAAAATCCGGCTGCAAACCCTAGTAGATTTGTTGTCAAAAATATAATTGTAAAAATTAAAAAAAAAATATATATGAAACTACTGTGCTGGCCAGTGATGGGTGTATAGGAGCGAGGATGGAAGAAATTAACAGAAATTAAGGCCTGGGGGATGTTTAGTCTGCAGGATGTGTTGATAAGCCAATTCCCACATGCGGAGTTTAGATTAGGAGGTGGTGTCTGGAAGTACTCTAATGGCTCTGACTGTGAAGCAGTTATTAAGGTCGTGGGTATTGTGAGTACTGACATGGTGAACAACAGGGAAGTCCAGGTTTTGGGAGTAAACTGTTTGTCTGTGATATATAAGGTTTCCTGATGGTGAGCTCTCTTCAACTACTTCATCCAATCTTTCTGTTGGTACCAATTCCATAAAATCATTTTCTAAAGTAGGATCGCTTGTAGGGATTGAACGACATTATCAAAGGAGTCTGAAACTTTTTATCTACCTCTTTGGCATCTGCTTCTAGCTCCAGCAAGTGATATCTCACTGCCTTGATGATATTCTTGTGTGTTTTTATGAACGTTTTAATTTATTGCACTCTTTTTATGCCATCCATTGTCAAAAAATTATGGAACCCATGACCAAGAAACAGATGTTGTTCCATATTAGTCAACGAAACTTCCAGTCGCACATTTACTCCAGCGTCACGAAACTTGCAAAATATTCAAACAAAAAACTAATTCGGCTTTAAGAGTCATATAAAGAGTGTGTTTTTTTTAAAAAAATTAGTTAACTCAGTCATTCTAGTATCTACTTTTCATTAAATTTAAACAAATTTTTTTAAAAAAATATGCACTGTCTCGTTGGGGCTTGTTGCTCAAGTACACGCCGCGAAACAAATAATGGCGGTGCACCACTGAGACATGGCAGCGTCACGCAGGCGCGGCACCCACCTCTAGTTGGAACAGGTAACGTTTCTCAGGTAAAAAGCAATGAGAACAGAGGAGAATTGGGAGGATCAAAGTATGCAAGTGGACATATTGAGATAATGTAAAGTATCTATAAGCTCACCAAAAGCATGTGTACTAGCTATTTCCTGTAGTTACATACTTTATAGTTCGATTTCAAGGTAGTTTTAGTGGAACATAGAAATTTCAGATAAAGTAGTTTTTCCACTACTAAAGCTCATCATAAGAATCATTTTAAAGTTTATTCACTGTACCTGGAAAAATTTAGTTTAAGAGATAATTTTATTTGTTTACATTTGTAAGCCATGCAGTCAGATAAGATATGAAGAAGCCCAGGTATTAATTATGATTCAAACTATCAAGTAATTTTTAAGATATTATTTTTCGAAGGTTTCTGCTGACGTCACAAGGTTAACCGACTCAATAAGTACAAGGTAGACATATGGGTTGGCGCTCAGTCTGCTGGCAGATTTCAAACAGTTAACTTTGTGTTGCAATGTAGCTCAGTTTTTCGGTGGTGTTTAAAGAGTCAACAATGCTTCGTAATGTAGCTCATTCTATCGGCAGTTTTCAAAGAGTCAACACTGTGTAGTAATGTAGACCAGTTTTCCAGCAGATTTCAAACAGTTAACTTCATGTCATAATGTGCCACTGGCTCCATGTGGTTAGGAGTTAAATTATATTTTAAAACGCCATACTTTCATCAAAGTTAGGGGGCTTGATGAGAGTTTGTCCTCTCGTGTGAATGTGCTTTACCTACAACCTTATGTGGAACAGTTGTCCAATTGATTTATCAAAGTTTCTGGTACCGATATTGTAAAGAACTTTTGAAAGAATATACATCTTGTGTGACTTTGAAACAGTGTCCAATGAACTCATTTCTATTTCCCTTTCAAGTTTGAGGGTATATCAGTTATATGGCAACCGGGTAATTTAAATATTCAAGGTACCAAAGACTACAGTCACAAACATTATTGTTCAAAGTTAAGGCAATGTGTTGCTTAGCCCCCACCATCAGCTTTTTGCCTTACAATAAGGCAATAGAACACCATCAGCAATAGCAGAGTGAAGGTGTTTAAATGTAAAAACAAGAAATAGTAAAAACATATTCAATACAAAAAAGCATGAAAGGTCATAAAATGTGTAAAAGATAGTAATGCAACACAGCAGAAAATTAGAGGCACAGGTAAAAGACGGAAAACTCAGCCTGTTCGGCAGGATCACAGACAGCCTTTGCAAGTGAAAAATGTAATAAATTGGTAGTGATAAAGCTGTGAAGAAATTAAAGTAATGTAAAAGTAATATACCACAGCCTGTAGGGCAAGCATAGAAGTGTTGCCTGTGGATGTTAAATTGGGTGAAGGTCTACAATGTGAATTGGAAATGACACAGTTCAGCAAGCAAAAATGTCATGAAATGTGAGGAATGGAAACACAAGTACCAAAATAAAGAAGGATAAATAAAAAATCTCATTAATATGAATGAATAGGTTAAAAAATAAGAAGACAGAAAGTAAATATATGATTTTCTCATTTCATTATCTTCCCCAACTATCCCTGATTTTTCACATTTAGCATGGGCCCACCAATTTTACAGCATCATTTCTTGAAAGATTCTGATATCACCTGTAATTCTCTTTCAGAATGTGTGGTTCAACCCACTCCTTTTTCTATTGTTTTCCCACTGCCTTTGGCAGGTAATGAGGTGAGTATAGCTTAGAGACATTTTTCAGTTTAGAGATGAAATACATAAGCAATGTAATTTTTTCAGTGATGTCTCTACATCTAGGAATTCTCCCTAGATTTAACCCAGCACCAATGATATTGAGTCATATTGACCTGAGGCGATTTTAAATGGATACACATTTTTGTGTGTGTGTGTGTGTGTGTGTTGATTGTATATTTTGAACATTTGTGTAGCTGGAGACTCAGCCCTCCTCTCCATGAATAGTTGGGTTACTCAGTGCAATACCGCCTTCTCAGTGAGATACATGTACACCAAGTCGAAACTGGTAAATATGACCCAGCGTCATCCCTGGCGTGGTTTTTTTGTGACTTACTTTTATTTATTTATTCAGTATTTGATTTGATGTTAATTCACCTCATTATTTTTCAGGTTTTTTTTTTTTTTATAAAAATGTCACTGACAAACCAAAAATTTTATCAGTGCTAGAAGAGTCGAGTCTGACAGAGAAGACTCCAACACTGTTTTCAGATGTTGACATTAAAGACCACTTATCCAAATGTAATAATAACAGCAAAAGTGAACAAGATGCAAGCGATATGATTATGGAAATGTGTCCATCTAAAAAGGATAACAAAACATATCATACTTGTCGACATTAAGCAGTTAAAAAAAAATAAAATAATTGTCGAACATGCCACTTTTACATATGCCCAGATCATTTAGATTCTATACTGTAATAAATGCAGTAGTTCCATGTCTTTGAATGAAGGAATATAAGACTGATTCCTTATAATTTTTTTGATGTGATATGTCTTTTAGTACATAAGATTACTGATTCCTATTATTACTTAGAATACTTGACCAAAAATAAAAATATTAATGTTACGTTTTCAAAGTTGATTTTACATGTGTTAATGAGGAAGCTAATAAAAGTCCGATTTGTAGAATTTGTTGGCATTACTTTTATTTTACTACATATGCAAAGAACCCTTATTTGATAAACACCTATTAAAATTAAAGCAATTTTTTTAATGTTGTGAAAATTTATGATGACCCGGTGTCATCACACGCATAATTATTTTTATATCATTGGCGCCAAGTTAAGGATGCTGTATTGCTGTTGAAGCATTTGGTAACTTCAACACAGAAATCTAAAGTCATTCAACAGCCAAGCAGAAATCAATGTGAAAAATTTAAAAAGCTTCCGCTGGGAAGTGATACAAAAGAAGGTAGTTTAAAAGGGGAAACTCGTGAATAGTAAATCAATCACTACTGAAAAATTTGAAATGTTTGACTGTTTACTGCTGTTAACTGAGAGACAGTTGAAATGCTGACGATGTAAAAGAAATATATGGTGAAAGGAATTGATGGTTATAACTGGAAATAAATTAAACAAGTTGATAAAAAGGGGCATACAGAATTATATACAGAAGCGTACGCGCAAACACTGTGTTAGAGGAGGAGGAAAAGCAGACAGATTGTAACAGTATTGTGGATGCTACTTGTTCTACTATCAGGAGATTAAAGCAGAATAAGTAAACATCACTGGAAATACTCAATTTCATTTAGAAAATGATACAACGATTTGAAAAATTTCATGTGATGGCAGTAGGGAAAGGGTTAATCACGAATATTCAAAGAAAGAACATATTACAAATTGATTTATTTGTTTAGGCAAGAGTATTGGCAATTGCAGTTTTGAGACAAGTATTTGAGATTTTAATTGAGTTATGAATTTAAGGTGTACCAGGCCAATGTGTGTCAAGAGGTAGGTTGGTCAGTTACTTTCCTTTGTAAGTTTAGGAGATGTTTTAGTGGAATAGCAGTTTAATGCTTATGTTATGTACACTAAAGATGAAAAAATGGAGAAGAAATCAAGTGCCAGCAAACTGATGATACCCTTCAGGAAAATATTATAAGTGCCACCAAATTTTACAACTTCTTCTGACAGTTGTAACACCATAAAGAGTCATATGTTCTCACCTCATATGTGCAGTGGAGAGATTTAGGATTTAATCTAAGCATTTGGTATAAAATTTGCTGTTAAGAATTGTGCTTATCATCTTTCCTAATCAGTTGGTCATGTTACAAATACTGCAAATTTCTTTCACCTACAGGATAAATCATCAATATGTCTCTGTGATTACAGCCAACCAGTCAGGTAAAAAGGACACACATTCTTGAGATACAAACTGTTTAAATTGATACTTTCCCAGCATGTCAATGCAATGTAGTTTTTGTTGGTTTGGAGGTGGATTAAAAAGACAATATTTCGACAATGTTCTTCGTCATCTTCATCAGCTATCTACTGTTTGAGAAAACCAGAAGTACAGCAAATGGGCTTATTTAACTTTCTTTATGACACAATCCAGCTGAAAACCTGCACAAATTAGATTGTATAAAATTTTTTTTGTTTGTCAGGCCTCCCTGCCTTCATCAATGGTAAGTGATTTTCATTGTCTAATGGCAGTTTCATTTACACCATTGTCCACAACATTTTTTGTCACATTAGAGATAAGATTACAGTAAAGAGAATACGGTTAATTTATGTAGGGATTAAAAGGTTTTACAACAAAAATTCTGTCAAATAGTCAGAATATTTGATTATTTTCAAAAAACTGAAGAGATTGATGTATGTGAGTTACTAGATCACACACAAAACAAATCTTTGTCAGTGCAAATTAGTACCAAAGGTTACATATTAATGAGGTCAGTCCCAAAAGTACCTGACCTTCCTTCACTGACAATTTTAGTGCCATATGCCAGGTATGGGTGTAACAGTAAAGCTTCACAAACTCCCTAGATTCCATAGTTGTCACCAGTGTGCCTTACTTCACATGCAGCGTGGATTTGTTTACAAAGTGTATTGTACATTTGTTGTTTTTTCCTATCGTAAAACTTATGGAAAGATAGTAACAATGAATTTGCATTAAATTTTACTTTAAACTCAAAAAGAGTTGTGCGGAGACCATCAAAATGATGAAGATGGCATTTGGGGACAAATGTATGAACAAAACAAAAATAAAAGAGTGGTATAAGCAGGTCAAAGATGCACGCACATCTGTTGATAGTAACCCACACTCTGGGCGGCCTTCGACGAAAACACACCGGATAACATCAAACGTGTGTGATTGGTGATCATCAATTGACTGTGCGAGATCTAGAACATGATCGTGGAATACCGAAAACTAGTGTTTTGAAGATTTTAACTGAAAATTTGCAAATGGTTCATGTGTATGTGAAATTCGATTTAAAACTGCTAATAGTAGAGCTGAAAAACCTTCGCCTTGAAAACGCTCAGGAAAATTTTGAAATGGTCAATAATGACGAAAATCTGCTTAAAAAGATTATAACTGGTGTTGAATCATAGGTTTATGGTTATGATCCCCTGAAATCTTCGCAATATTCGCAGTGCAAGCTGTCGTCGGAATTGCGACTGAAAAGAGGGCATCAAAGTTAAAGCAATGCAAGTAGTTGCCGATTTTTGTATACATATATAAACACACACTTGGATAATGGAAACAAAGAAACTGCCACGAGAAACTTAAAATAAGATATGATAGGGAAAAATAAATAGAAACCCATCACTTACCACAGATGAAGGAAGGAGGGCGAGACGAACACGTAAAAACATAAACAAATTGCACAATATTTCGACACGAGTCTTAATCATGTGAGAGGCGAGACAAATATCAGGGGGAAAGATGTGGTCACATCCCAACCCGCTACATGAATCTGTGAATATTAAGACTCATGTCGAAATATTGTGCAATTTGTTTACGTTTTAGTATTTTTACGTGTTCGTCTCGCCCTCCTTCCTTCATCTGTGGTAAGTGATGGGTTTCTATTTATTTTTCCCTATCCTACCCACACACACACACACACACACACACACACACACACACACACGTACACGTACACGTACACACGTACACACACTGGCCTTGTTGGCAAACTCGGTTGACTGTTAGCCTCCAACTGGCAGACATCTCGCTCCGTTTCTGAATAGGGGCTGTCAGTCCGAACATTGTGCTCTGTGTGTGTAGGTGTTTTTTCCGTGTCTCGATGCCGCAGGGGCCCTCTTCTATGGAGGGTGGTGGTTTTTTCCTATCCAAAGTGTATATATATTATGAGGGTATTGTGCACCACAAATATGCTCTTAAAAGTCAATCAACAAAGAATATTACTTCAAGTTATGAAAAGATTGCATGACACAATTAAAAGAAAACTGCTTCAGCTTTAGTCAAGTGGTGACTGGCTTCTTTATCATGATAATGTGCTGGTGCATGCCTTGAACCTCGTGCAGCAATATTTGACAAAGCACAAAGTTGTACAGCTCCATCAGCCTCCATACAGTCCTGACATAGCTCACTGCAACTTTTGGCTGTTCCCAAGATTAAAAATGCCGCTTAAAGGATACCGATTCGATGACAAAAAAAACACTTGAAACTAATACGACAAATGCTCTAAAGGCAATACCAAAAGATGAGTTCCAAGACTGTTTCCAAAAGTGGAAAGGCCGTTGGGAGCGTATTCTTCAATCAAATGGGGACTACCAGCCTGATGACAGAATAACACCAGGAGGGAAAAATGAAGGATGGTCGGATACTTTTGGGACAGGCCTCGTAAATCAAAGAATCAAAAAAACTTTGCAGGAGTGTTTTGCATGGTTATAGCTAACAATGTTTAAAAAACTGGAAACTCAGAATAAAAATAGAGAAACATTCATTTTTAAAGTAACCAAATTTTCTTGGATTTCTCTACAGGTCAGTTCTCTGCAAGCATCCTTACTTTCACAAAATTTCAGTTAAACATTTAGTAAACATTTGTATAAATAAGTATATTATTCATAAAAATTGTTTCCCTACCTGAGTGAGTTGTCAGCTTGAGTTGATGTGCTAGCTCTGTCCACATCTGGTAGAAGCTGAACTAATTTATGCTGGTAAAGGGGAGGTAAACTTGAAAATGTATGCTTATTGAGAAGAGCTCTTAGATTTGTATTAACTAAGATTGAGTCCGGTGTTTCAAGATCAATGCATCCTTCTTTTGTCTGTTCCAACTGAGCAGCTGCTGAAAGCTTCTTAGTTGACCTTTTCCTTGGTTTGATACTAAAGCCAGGAATTGAAGCCAGTACTTCACGCATCGTTGATGGTTTCTGAGCTATGCAGCTAGTTTTTGCTAAAAGATGAAACACACTTATAAAACTATGTTTTTATGTCAGAACATAAATAATTTTAGCATCACACATGGGCTAAAACACTGTAAGCATCAAAAGAAGTAGCATCCCAATTTTTCTGTAACAAAACATCATATTCATTTAAAAATTTCCGAATTTTCAAGTGCGTGCTAAAACTAGTAAGATAAATAGTAGCCCTCACCACCTTCCTGGCTGTCACTCCGTGAGGCAGTCTACAGCATCCACCGTCCATAATGTTCTGTTGTTGACAAAAGGCGAAGCCCCAAAAATTACTACGTCATTTGTGTTCTTGTCTTTTGTGTGTGTTCACGCCACGCAGCCACCATCTATAGTAAGTAATCGTTAATTCTGCTATCCTGATTTGTTATTCCTTTATATAGGAAAGTAAGTTCCAACACTTATCACAGATCACTGTGGCTGGAAAAGGTGAACACACACAAAAAGACAAACACAAGTGACTTGGTGTTTAACCTTATTCTTGCAAGAAGGGAGACACCAGGCAGAGTTATATGTGCACACGACTTCCATCTGGTGAATGAAGATTGCTTGGCAGGGCCAGGATTGGTGGTTGAGGAAGAAAGTATTGAATAGATAACGCTAGAGGTATATTATTGTTGCAATTGGTAGAATATCACCAACATAATTAATGTATGAAGGTATAAATATTAAAAAACTATGTAAGAAACTTATAATATAAGATCTTCAGTAGGAATAAGTGCTGGGCCTATTGGGAATGACTTATTGGAGATTGGAGGATGTCTGGTGTCTAGTATACTCTGGTAGGCCAGTTCCCACCTGCGGAGTTAAACAGAGGTTGTGGTGTCATGTAAAATTCTAATGGCTCTAACTATAAAACAGTTGTGAGTAAATTCCTCCCATGTAATGAAATAGACATCGATATTACCTGTGAAATCATATGGATTAAACTCAATGTTGCTGGGTCAAAACTCATCATAGGCGCCTTCTACGGTCCACCCGATTCTGACATAGCTATCGCCGAGGAATTAAGAAGTAATGTTAACAGTATAGCTAGCAATTTTCAGGATCATGCTAGGATTCTGGGAGGCGACTTCAATCTGCATTATATCGACTGGCGTAATTATGTTCACATTACTGGTAGCAGGGATAAGGCAGCTTCTGTAGTAATTCTCAATTTGTTCTCAGATAATCATCTCGAGCAGCTAGTTAATGAACCTACGGGGTGTCATAACGGTAGTGAAAACATTTTAGATTTGCTGGTTAATAACAGGCCAGAATTATTCACCGACATTTCAACGACCACTGGAATAAGCGATCACAAAGTGGTAATTGCGACTATCAAATTAATGACCAAGCAAAAAAGGGGAAATGGACGGATTGTATACAGATTCAGTAAGGCCTCAAAGGAGTGTTTTAGAACCTACCTGAGGAATAATTACCATAACTTTAAGTTAACAAAGGACATTGTTGAAAAGATGTGGCATCGATTTATACGTATAGTCAGGGAAGGTATGGAAGTAGATATAGGGAAGCGGAAAATAAATGGGGAGAATGATCCACCGTGGTACACATGCGAAGTCAAAAGATTACTCAAAAAACAAAGAAGGATACACGCATGCTACAGAAGGAATAAGTCTCGCAGCGATTTAGAAACCGTGGCTGAGTTAGAGGACATGTGAAGAATGTCTCGCAGAAAACCCAAAGAAATTTTGGTCGTATGTTCGAAAAGTCAGTTGTAGCAACAGCAATATTCCAGCACTAGTTTGTGAAGGGTCCGAGGTCAATGAAGCCGCGATAAAGCTAACGTACTAAATACTGTATTCAAAAATTTATTTACTGACGAAAATAAGGATAGCATTCCCGTTTTCCCAAGTCAAATTGGAGATGGAATCACTATGAATAGATACTGCAGGTATCATAAAGCAATTAGAGCTCCTGAAGTGGGGGAAAGCACCTGGCCCGGATGTAATTCCAGTAAGAGTATTTTCAGAGTATGCAGCGGAAATCGGGCCATTCTGTCTGATATATTAAGTTAATCCCTAGAAGAGCGTAAAGTACCTTCAGACTGGAAAATAGCGCAAGTAACTCCGATTTTCAAGAAAGGTTATCGAAGCGATCCTGGATACTACCGTCCCATATCTAGAACACTTGTTTGTAGTAGAGTTATGGAGCATATCATATGAACTTTCTAGATGAAAATAATTTGCTTACAACAAATCAACATGGATTTCGGAAGAAAAGATCATGTGAAACACAGCTGGCCCTACTTACACACAACGTAATGAAAGTCATTGATGCAGGTTCAAAAGTAGATGCAATTTTTTTAGATTTTCAGAAAGCCTTTGACACTGTGCCACACAACCGCCTTTTAGCGAAGCTACGAGCGTACGGTATATCGGATCAGCTTTGTGAATGGATAAAGGATTTTCTAACTGGTCGATCACAGTATGTCATTGTTGAAGGAGAAAGTTCTTCTAATCTAGATGTTACATCGGGTGTACCTCAAGGAAGTGTAATAGGACCACATCTTTTCTTAATTTTTATAAACAATCTCAGAGACAAAGTGAAAAGCATTTTTAGATTGTTTGCTGATGATGCGGTTATTTATAGGGAAGTAAGGAATTTGGACGACTGTTTAGAAATTCAGCATGATCTGGATGTTATTTTGGCATGGTGTGCTGAGTGGCAACTCACACTAAATTGTAAAAAGTGTAAGACAACGAGCATAACTAGCAAAAAGAATCCGATTATACAGAAATACGAGGTAAACAGTTCAGTTTTTGATATGGTTGATTCTATGAAATATTTGGGAGTAACAGTACAAAGGAACATGAAATGGGACTTACATATTAATACGTTGGTAGGTAGAGCTAATTCTAGGCTGCCGTTCCTAGGTCGAATCTTGAAAAATTGTAATGAACAAACAAAGGAGATAGCGTACAAATCTCTTGTGCTTCCACATTTGGACTACTGTTGTGCCATCTGGGATCCGTTTCGTAAGGGATTGATTAAGAGTATAGAGAAAGTACAGAGAAGAGCCGCTCGATTCGTGACCGCTTGCTACAGTCCTTATGAAAGCGTTACAGAACTGATTAGTAGACTAGGCTGGGAGTCTCTGGTAGATAGACGACGCACGTTTCGTATAAACTTATTGGTAAACATGCGTACTCCCACTTTCACTTACGAGTGTAGTGAAATACTTCGTCCAACAACCTATTTGGGTCGGAATTACAGGAAAGATAAAATTAGAGAAATAAGGTGCCGCACTGATTCTTATATGAATTCTTTTCCCCTCATACCATTAGGAATTAGAATGAACAACAAAGAGGTTAGGTTTGGTGCTGAGCACCCTCTGCCATCCAGTTTTGTGAATTGCAGAGTATATATGTAGATGTTGTTGAAATTGTTCAAATGGTAGGAACCAGCATGTTTTGTCACTGCATGGGCAACATTACTGGTGTACATTGTTTGCCTGAGGCCATTCTTTCTGATGGCGAGTGGGTTAGTGGCGAGGCCTATATAAGAGCTATTAAAATGGAGGCAAGCGAGCTAATATATGAAGTGTGTTGTGGTGCATTAGCATGTCCAATTATGGGGAAGATTTCCCCTGTGGACTAGCATAGTTGGTGGTTGCCGAGTGCTTGCTGCATGTTTTGCAGTGGGGTCAGTTACATGGGAATAATCCTTGTGGTGTTTGGGAGAATTACAGGGTGAATATTTATGAACTAGAATATTCGTGAGATTAGGTGGTCTGTCAAAATGCGTGTGGGGAAGTGGGTATGATTTTGTGGAGAATGGTGCGCATCCCACGGAAGGAATGTAGGAAGTCATGCCCACTACAAAGAATTAAGCTAATGGACTAAAGACAAGGAATTACCTTGCTTTCCATCTACATCTTAAATATTTTTGCTAAATGGAATAAGAGAATAATTCCTCCATAATTACAACATTGTTGTTTATCCCCAACATGAAGGTTAGCAAAATAATATCTCTCTTCCAGTCATTTGAACTGTTTACTCTTTCCATACTAATCTCGGCAATCTGTATAAGCAATGTATTCCCACATCTGCTGTTATCATAACCACTGATTCTTCACACATGTAAGATGCTTTGCCACACTTCATTGTCCTTAATGCATCTTCAACTTCTCTCCAACTCTAGTCTACCATCATCTGTCACCTTCCATGCTCATTTACCACATTTAACAGGTTTACAAAATATTATTTCCACAACTTTTTCGGCTCATCCATGTTTTCAACTATTTTACCACTGTCATCTCCATTATTCTTTCAAAATCATTTCCGCATTTATTTTAATTTTTTTTTAATTAAAAAAAAAAAAAGAATATTGTATATAGCACTTTCCTATTCTCCTCACTGTTCTCCAGTATTTGTAGAGATAGTGGGAGGTGCGGGGAATAGTATTGATACTAACATGAGTTACAGTATAGAGTGACCTGAGGAAGGTGGAGGAGGCGGCACAGTAAACCAGGGTTGAGTTCATGTAGGTCCTAAGTTGCCATGACTAACCACAATTGAACTATGCTGTGAGGCGGGTAGATGTGGAAATGGATGTGCTAATTGGGAAAGGCATTAGTTCTGTCTTGAGGGTTGCGCCTGTGAACACCATTGGTAGGCGGGGTTTCACTAGGCATGGCCTACACCTAAATAGAAGGGGCTAGGGGTTACTTTGCGATTTGTTAGCTAAAGCTGCGAGGGGGCCCATTTCCAATGATGAAGAGGTCAGGACTGTGCCTTTTTTAAGTTAGGGGCTGCTGGTGAAGGGATGGAAATAGATGATCAAAGTGATAATGATTGTAGATCCATAATGAGAAAAAACACAGATGTTAAAGAAATAGACGAAGTTGCTGAAATAATAAATGACTGGGGCAGAACTGAGAAGGAAAATACTAATCCCATAATAAGGATGTTACTGGTGAACTGTAGAAGTATGTTGTTGTTGTTGTTGTTGTTGAGGTTTAAGGGCACGTTGACGGCAGGGTCATTAGTGCCCTAACAACGACCGGCTTAGCAATGTGGCTTAAAATCTAAATATTACCGTCTGTATGGCCAACTGTAGAGGGGTCGGCCATACAGACGGCAAATCCAAGTAAAATGCTAAAATGTTGGCTGTAAAGGGGCACTAGAAATACAAACTTCACAGCCCATGTCCGACTGACTGTAAAGTGGCCAACCAGACATTAAAGCTTAAAACTAATAACAAAACGAATAGAAACAAAACATAATAAAAACTATGTATATGGATGAGTGGCTTTAAAACGGCCACCCATCCACATTAAAAGATTAGGCCAGTCTTCCCAAAAAAATTTGGGATAAGACCGCAGAGTACACAAAATTTTAAAACTTTAGCCACATTGCTAGCTTCATTACCTAAACTAAGGGACAGATCATTGGCTAGGCCAACGTCTGCCCTTAAGTCAGAAAATAAAACACAACCAATTAAAATGTGGCGTACTGTCAAAAGTACGCCACAAGCATCGCATTCCGGTGTGTCCTCCCGGCGGAGAAGAAAGCTGTGCGTCAGAGGACAGTGCCCTATACGGAGGCGAGTAAGGAGAACCTCATCCCTCCTCGCCCACTGGAAGGAGCTGCTCCACGGCTGAATGGTCGGTTCGACCAGCCGGAGGTTACTATGCTCAACCTCCAGCCACTGCCTCTGCCACATGCCAAAAACAAATCTTTTCGCCGCCGAGGCAAGGTCAGACTTTGGGACCGGATCAAAGTCGGTTCTGATCTTGTTGCAGGCTAACTTGGCAGCTTCATCAGCTGCCTCGTTCCCCCTGATTCCCACATGGCCTGGCATCCAGCAGAATATTACCTCCTTTCCAAGAGATTGAAGAGAAAGGTGGGCGTCCTGGATGAAACGGTCTGCTGGGTACATGTTTACTAACGCCTGAATACAGCTGGGGGAATCACAGCATATGATATATTTCATACATCGACTTACCCTCATATGCTGGAGCAGGGTGTAGCACTCGGCAGTGTAAACACTGCACCTGCCATCCAGCTTGTATCTGTAAGTCAATCGAGAGAACACTACGGAGCAACCTACTCCATTAGCCTGCTTAGACCCATCCGTATACACCAGGGTAAAATCGTGATACTGGTTTAAAATGTCATTAAAAACTCTGGTAAAAACACTGTCAGCGGTAGACTGCTTGTTCAACCTAGATATTTCTAAAATCATTCTGGGCCTCTTTAAAAGCCAGGGAGGAGATTTACTCCAACCCTGGTGATAAAAGGAGGGCAATTCAAACCCATACTCTTCTAAAATAGCCTCTGTACGGTGGCTAAACGGTTTGGTCACTTGGTGATGATTAACATATAGCCGTTCGTAGTTAGGTGTCATCACTACGTCGTGCACGGGACTGCCAGAAGTTGTGGCAATATGTACATAGTGTCGCATCATGAGGAGATGCCGCCAGATGGAAAGCGGCGGCTCGCCAGACTCAGCACAAATGCTGGGTATTGGGCTAGTGCGATAGGCACCCGTGGCGAGTCGAATTCCTGCATGGTGGACACTATCCAACATCCGAAGATAGCTGTCCCATGCCGAACTGTAAACAATGCACCCGTATTCCAACCGCGACCGTACAAAGGCTCGATACAACTGTAGCAGGCAGGAGCGGTCGGCGCCCCACGACCTGCCACAGTTGCATTTTAAAACATTTAAAGCTTTCAAGGCTCTGGCTTTTACATCTTTAAGATGTGGCAGCCAGCTGAGCCTTGCGTCTAGAATGAGGCCCAGAAAACGAACAGTATCAGTAAAATGTAAAACGGTGTTCCTCAGGGTAACGTGGAGTTCTGCTAAAAGACTTCTGCTACTAGTAAAAAGTACACACCGGGTTTTCTCAGTAGAGAAACGAAAACCATTCATCCAGACTGTTCAGCACGAGTTGCAGCTGCCGCTCAGCGCTTCTCAGGCTGGACGATGCAATAAAAATTAAGAAGTCGTCCACATATAAGGCTCCTTATAACTGCTGCAATGCTATTAATAGCAATGGCAAAAAGTGTAACGCTTAAAACTGATCCCTGAGGGACATCATTTCCCTGAATAAAAAGATCTGACACTTCACTACCGACTCGTTACCGGAAGCAACAACCAGATTAAAATGACTTTAAAAAACGGGGTAGGTTACCTCTAAAACCCCATTCGTGCAACTGTTTTAAAATAACATGCTGCCAGGTAGTATCGTAGGCCTTTTCGAGATCGAAAAAGACACCCAAAAGATGTTGGCTGCGGATAAACGCATCCTATTTTTTTTTTTTAATCGTCTGCATTACGTCTCCTTAATGGCGAGGTATTTTAGAGACGGGAAAGGATGGGGGCAAGGAATGGGAAGGAATTCGGCCATGGCCTTTTGAAGGAAGCATCCCAGCACTTGCCTGGAGTGATTTGGGAAACCATGTAAAACTCAAATCTGGATGCCAGGACGGGGATTCGAACCGCCATCCTCCCGAATGCGAGGGCAGAACGCTACCTGTTACACCACCACGCTCGGTAAACGCATCCTGTATTGTCGCCTCCAGGAGGATCAGGTTGTCCAAGGTGGAATGGAATTTCCTGAATCCACACTGAAAGTGGCTAAGCAGATTACGGGATTCAAGACACCAGATGAGGTGGCGATTGACCATCCTCTCCAGTGTCTTCCCCACGCAGCTTGTTAGGGCAATACTGTGATAGCTACCTGGCAACAATTTGTCTTTCCCTGGTTTTAAAATGGGAATTAATGTCGCTTCTATCCACGAGTCGGGGAAGCGTCCTCCGGTCCATATATCGTTAAAAATATCCAGAAGGTACTCCTTAGCATCTTTACTTAGATGCCTCAGCATCTGGTACTGGATCAAATCAGGCCCTGGAGCAGTGTCGTTAGCACTATTCAATGCTAACTCCAACTCCCAAAATGTAAATGGGCAGTTGTAGGCCTCTGTATTCGATGAATCAAAGCACAGCGCGTGCCTCTCAGCAGCAACCTTCCATTGCTGGAACCGAGGGTCAAAATTGGTGGATGATGTGATAACGGCGAAGTTCTCCGCCATCAGCTGCGCTATGCTTCGTTCATCAGTGACTATACATCCGCGATCGAGTAAACCAAGATACTGGAGGGCGGGAGTACCTTCCAGATGTACGGCGGATAGACTCCCATACTTTCGACGAAGGTGTGGAACGATTTATAGTGCTTACAAAGTTCTGCAATGACCTTTTCTTGCTCTCTTTAATAACTTGATGCGCCTTAGCTCTGGCAATACGGAATGCTGCCAGGTTGTGTCGGACGTTGGCTGCAACCTAAATCGACGCAACGCCCGTCTACGACGCTGAATGGCGGATCGACATTCATCGTTCCACCAGGGGACGCGCGTCCTAAGCAGCTTTCCGGAGCTTTTCGGCATGGACACGTCAGCTGGTCTGGTGAATCACTTCGGTAAAGTGATTCACCCTCTCCTCAAGGTTGTTATACTCTTTAAGAGTTTGCTCACGTTCCATTTGCGTCAGTTATTGCCTCCTCCATGCTCAAACTCTACGTGCATCCATATTGGGAAGTGGTCGCTTCCATGAAGGTCACGATCCACCTCCCAATGCACGGAGTCCGCGATTGAGGGGGAGCACAATGAAAGGTCAATGGCAGAGGACGATCCGGAAGCAGTGGTAAAATGTGTCATTGCACCAGTACTGAGGACACATATTTCCTCTTGCTCTATAAATCTACCAACCATTCGGCCTCGGGGGCAATCGGCGTTTGAGCCCCACAGCGCACTATGTGCGTTGAAATCTCCTAGGAGGAGGAATGGCCGAGTAAGCTGCCGCAAGATGTTAACATGTAATCATAACTGATGGGCGTGTTAGGTGGTAGATAAATAAAGCATACTGTCAGTTGAGTGGGACCATGAATCCTCACTGCCACTGCTTGTACATCAGAGGTGAGAGCCACAGGTTCGGCGTGGACAGTGTTTCAGACAAACACCGCCACTCCACCCTTCGCTTGATCACCCTCGGTATCGTCCTTACGGTACACGTCATATCCTCTTAGCACAGTTTGGTGTGATGGTCTGAAATGTGTCTCTTGTAGACAGAGACACAAAGGATCAGACTGTACTAAGAGGTGTAACTCCTCTTTGTGAGCTGTAAAACTGTTGATGTTCCACTGGAGTATGGGAGCCATCCTTACCTATTTAACCTCACCCGCCCCGGTTCGGGTGGGTCTTCGGTCACTTCCTGCTGAGGAACGGGACCAGACTCTTCCACCAGCATATCAGTTTCTTCCTGCCCGGAAGCGGAGACAGACATCTCCGACCCGGAGGACTCCTCAAATTCCTCTTCATTCTTTTTCTTCTTCTTCCTCTTCCCCTTACCCTCCCTACTGCTGGACAGTCTGGGAGGGGAGGAAGAAGGGGACTTGACGAACTGGGTTGGATCAGTCTGTCTAAACTTGGGACCTCTGATCTTCTGGTCACCTCTATTTCCACCGGTAGCTAATGGTATCACTACCATTTCAATAGCACGTGGTGGAATAGGAGGTGCTGTTAACTTCATTGCTGGTGGAGTCTTTGTTACTGCTGCTGGATTGGTCGAGGTTACAGATGTGTTGCTAGTGATATCCGCGGTCTTAGGTGTGATGACCTTGGTGGATTTCGCACCACACTTGCATTGACATGAGCACATAGTGCTTGTGCCCATGTCTGCAAAGGATGTCTGCGTAGCAACACTTTCTTTCCTGACGGGAGTCGAGACCATCTTGGCAAAGCTTGTTCCAAATATTGGAGCGGCGAGCGCTTTCACCTTCTTCTTTGCCTCTACATAAGGTATCCGCTCTTTGGTTTTCAACTCCTGTATCTTGCGCTCTTCAAGATACACTTGACACTCTCTACTCCAGGCAGGGTGCGACCCGGAGCAGTTGATGCACACCTGTGGGAGCGTGCAGCTGACACCCGGCTCATGTGCCCCCTTGCCGCATCTACCACAGGTGGGGTTGCCCTTGCATGACGCCGTCGTATGTCCGAAGCTCTGGCACTGGAAGCAGTGCATTGGGTCCGTAACATACAGACGGACGTTCAGATTAATGTATCCGGCTTTAATACACTTGGGCAACACTGGGGTGTCAAACGTTAGGATGAAGGTGGCAGGCTTTTCAAGACTGCCATTTACCCTCCATGTAATCTGACGCACCTCGACCACTTGCTGATCTTCCCACTCCTTAACCAGTTCCTCAGTCCCTAAATCCATAATGTCCCGGCAGGTGACAACGCCTTTACTAGAGTTTAGGGTTCTGTGGAGTACGCAACTGACTACGACCTCCCCGAGCTTCTCGCAATTAAGGAGCTGGGAAGCCTGCCTACTGGTGGTTGTTTCCAGCAGCAGCGTCCCGTTCCTCAGCTTTTTGACTGATCTTAAGGTACCAACCAATCCTTCTAATCCTTTATTAACGTAAAAAGGGGACACCTTCTCAAACGTCCCCTCTTTCCTCTGCATTACAATGAAAGTGTTCGCTATGGAACAAACTTTCCCGTTACTATTACATTCAGAAGCGGGAGGGCTATCCACTCTGTCCCGCTTCTTGGTACTGGGTGTATTTTTATTTTTATTTTCCTGCGACAGACCCGTACCGCAGGTTTTTTGGTTTTTGGATTTGTGAGGTTGAATTTTGGTCCCACGAGTAAATCCAAAATAAAAAGAAATGCTCATACAACAGGGGTGTGCAGGTGCCCCTGAGGTTGCACGTTAGCGAATGATTTCCCTTATCACCCATTCGCCTCCTCGGCACATGGCTGACCTTGAGGTTGAAGGTTTTTTTTGTAGAGGTTTCTTCCGTCCTCGCGATCCAGGTGGTGAAGCCAAGATCCCCATTCTCCTAGGCACACAACGTTCCACCACCACGCCCTACGGTGGTCGTTGAAGCATGGTAGGAGTTTACGGTGTGGGAAACTTGCGGCGCTCACAAGTTTCCAGCTCGGCACCGCGGGTTCGCCAAACCCGTACCTGGCACTTGCATACCAGGCCCCTGTGGGGTGTAGAAGTATAATGAACGCAGTAAATGAATTTGCAAACTTTATAGAGATACATCAGGATCTGAAAAGATGTGGGATCAGCATGGAAGACATACAAGACAGGGAATTATTCTGAGGAAAAATTGCGGAGGTAAGGGATTTGACTGAGGAAAAACCAATTAGGAAAAATAGTGCATTTTCAGTGGAAGAAAAGGCAAGATTAAGCCAGAGAATGAAACAGTACTGGTGACGGAGGAAGGAAACGCAGAAGAAGAAATGAAGTTGCGTAGTCTTAGTCCATAGATGGCTGAAACGAAGGGGGGGGGGGGGGGAAAGGGATACATGAACCACCAGCAATTATAGGGGTAGAGTATTGGTTAAAAGAAGAAGTACTAGACAATGAAGTTTTTCCCGATGGTTACAAAGTGTACTGCAGTGATAGAAAAGCAACTGGTGGAGGAGTTTTTATACTAGTTGACAAAAACCACCATGGTTCACTGGTGTTCATAGATCGTGACCATGAGTTACTTGGGTTAGATTTCTGGGGTAGTAAAAAATCAAAAAATCAGGGTGTTGGCTCCTTAGCGACAGACGAACATGAGGCTCTTGGGGAAAAATTAAATACAAACTCAGATTTCAGTGGTGATTTTTTTTTTTTTTTTTTTTTTTTTTAACAGTTTAACGTCCCTTTTCAACAACGTGGTCTTTAGAGACGGGAAAGGATGGGGGCAAGGAATGGGAAGGAATTCGGCCATGGCCTTTTGAAGGAAGCATCCCGGCATTCACCTGGAGTGATTTGGGGAAACCATGGAAAACCCAAATCTGGATGCCCGGACGGGGATTCGAACCGCCGTCCTCCCGAATGCGAGGCCAGAACGCTATCCGTTACACCACCACGCTCGGTTTCAGTGGTGAGAATAGAATGGTAATTATTGGTGTGAATTTAAATTTACCAGGTTAAACTGGGTAGGAAATAAGATTAATAACAAAAGGAAACAGATTTTCAAGTACCTTAATAAGGGAAGGAGGATTTACACAAGTGGAAGAGCAGAACACTAGGGGACAAAATATTTTGGGTATATCCCTAATAAAGCCCAATGATAACCTTGTGTGATGTCAAGTAACTGAAGGAATAAGTGATCATGAAACATTTCTGATGGATATTAGAGGATTCAGTGAACCAGCAGCCAAAATTGAAGAGGGAAATACGTACAATTATAAAAAGACAGAGAATTCAAACTTGGAGAAAGATTTTAGAGAACATTCAGTTATTGGAAGGAAGGCACTAGTACTGTAGAATCAAGATCTAGGAGACAAGAAAAAGGGGGAAGAAAAATGTATTCCAAAACAGAAAATAAAGATAAATAGAGAACCTGTGTACTATAATAGGGAGGAGGTTAAAGAAGAAAGAGACATCAAGGGTATTAGGGATTATTTAAAACAAACTACAACTTAATAATAGCTAAGAAGGTGGCTAAAGATGGGTTTATGAAGAGTATTGTCAGTGCAGGGGGGACCATTTGATGCATCGAGAAGTTTCTATGGCCTTGTTAGAAATCTGAGGGGAAGGGAGGGTGTTGGGACACTCATAGATAAGGATGGAGAAGAAGTTACAGAAGATTTAAAGAAGGAAGAGATTTTAATTAACTGGTTTAATGAGTGCATTAGGGACAATGAATCGAAAATGGGAGGGATATAAATCAGATAACAAGCTTAACAACACAATTAGAAATGAGCAGACCAAAATATAAAGGCATCCTGAGGATATCATGCAAGAACTAAGAAAGCTGTAAAAACATACAGGGGCTGGTGCAGATAATATGTCTATAGATGTCTTAAAGAAAGCACGATGTGAGATTGTACCTAGAATTGTACTAGAATTATTATTTACATCGAGTCTGGATACTTGATGCTTACCAGAGGACTGGAAAGGTGTGATAGTAGTGTCGGTACATAAAGGAATGGTGAGAACAGAGTCGAAAATTATAGACCAATCAGTTTGACATCAGTGGTAGGTAAATTAATGTAAATACTGATACGCAATCACACTAGAAATATAAGTGAGGAGCGTCAGTGGTTTCCAAGTAAGCAACATGGATTTAGGCAAGGATATTCATGCGAATGTTAGTTAGTGGGGCATGTGCAAGATATTTTTGATGAAATGGACAAGGGAGACCAAACTGATGGTGCAGCACTAGTTTTTTTAAAGGCTTTTGACAGAGTCAGCCATAAAATGGTGGTAAATAAGGTGAAAACTATTGGAGTGGATGAGAAAGTGATTTCCTGGGTATAAGAATGTTTAAATGGTATAAACTATAGGTTATGGTAGGAAATGTAATATCAGAAGAAGTGGAAGTAAAAATGAAAGTGTCGAGGATAGCGTATTGGGACCATAGCTATTCATTACTCTAATGAATAATTGTGTTGATGGTTTACTATGAGAAATTAGATTGTTTGCAGATGATATAATGCTACATAAAGGATCAAAACAGCCGAGGAAAGTACACAACTGCAGGGTGATTGGACAGGATATCTAGTTGGGTTGGTAAACATGGGATGAACATAAATTCAAAGAATAGTCAGCTTATTAGTTACACAGATAAAAAACTAAAGGTTGATTATGATTATAAGGTGGGGAAAGAATTGCTTGTTGAAGACTTGAAATGTTAATATCTTGGCATTACATTTGATAACAAGTTTAACTGGGCAGGACACATTGGACAGGTAGTAGGAAAAGGTTTCAAAATTCTGAGCTGGTTGGAGAGTGATGAGTGGATGTACGAGAGAAGTAAAGGAATTGGTATGACCACTGAAGTGTACATGGGACTCACATTTTGAGAATCAAATACAGGAGTTGGAGAGGGTGCAAAAAAGGGCTGCTAGATTTGTTTCTGGTAATTACCGTGGAACGTAATCAGTAACATAGGATAAAAGAGCTGGAATTGGATTGTTGGAAGACAGGAGGAGGGTGTAGATGGTCATCGGCACAAGGCATATATTACTGACGAGGCATGGAAAGATATTGATGTAAGGATGGAAAGTAATGTATGGAAGGGAATAGATGACCATGACCACAAGCTGGCACTTGATTTCAGACACAAGAGTGTAGGAAGATTTTTTTTTTAGGTAAGGATGTCAAGGATTGGAATAAGTTACCAAGAGATATGATGAAGAATTTACCAAGAATGTTGAAGGAATTTAAAGTTGAAATTTGTAGAGGACAAATATAGGAGGGTGCAGGAAAGCGGGAAAAAGATGGACGTGTAGGGAAACTGCAACCAGAGCATGCACTCCATTGCAATTAAATAAACTAGCTGATGCCCACGACTTAGTTCATCATTGCAAAGAATTTTTATTGACAGCTACCAACAACTAACTACCATAGTGCACGATGAGAGACTCGAGGCTAATACCACACACAAACATCAGTGATCTGCGCAGGGTATTTATGGCAGCAATGAGAAATATAATGACAGACATGTCGAAATTTGAAATTGCACTCCACCGATCAATTACAACCACCTTATCTATAGCTAGCGATATGACACCACCATGGTGCACGGTTATATACTTGAGATTGATACCACACACAATCACCAGTGGACTGCGCTGGGTAATTTTGGCTGTGGAGTCAAATATTGGGGACACACATGTCTATTTTTTATCAGGTCCATTACTTTCAACCACCATATCAACCACACCACCAGTTACCGACATGCAATCATCACAGTGCACGATGGAAGACTCCAGGCTACTACCACACACAAACGTCTGTGGTCTGTGCTTGGTAGGTCTGGCTGTAATGTGAAATATAGGGACACACACGTCTGTGTTAGAAATAGGAAAATGCCCTACGTTGACCACTTTCAACCACTATATCTCCCACACCCCTATAGCTACAGACATCTAACCCACCATAGAGCATGATGGGAAACTCGAGGCCACTAACACACATAATCACCAGTGGTCTGCGCTATGTAGCTGAGGCTACAACTTGACATATACAAACACATGTCTTTGGTCGAAATATGAAAATATCCTTGATTGACCACTTTCAACCACCATAGCTCCCACACCCCCACAACTAACGGCATTTGGCCAACATTTTACATGATAAGAAACTCCATGCTACTGCCACATACAAACACTAGTGATGTGCGCTAGGTAGTGGTGGCTGAAATGTGAAATATAGGGAAACACACATCTATTTTTATAAATATAAGATTAAATTAAACCACTGTGAAAGTTGGCACATACATGAATTTTTCCATGGAGGTTTCTAACCCAAAAAAATCCACAAACCTCCCTACGCCCCTTAATTTTTATACAAACCCACAGTTTTTATTCGGTTTCAATTCAACTTTGCATACAAAGAGAAAAAAAATACTGTCCACATTAGTTTTACAAAATCCCAGCCCCTCTCCCCATTATTTATTGTAAATATTCTTTATACAAAGCTACAGTTTCTATTTGATTTTGAAGGAAGTTTGCACATGTGTACTTAAAAAAAAAAACAGAAAAATACTGTCTACTGTGTACAAATTCCTCTCTCCCTTTACCACCACATCTTTTAATTTCCAATTTTCTTTAGAGAAAAAAACAGTTTTTCTCAGATTTCGAAGGATCACTGCACATGTATCCTTTGAAACAGAGTATACACAATTCTGTTCACAAAATGTAACCCTCACTCCATTTAATTTTTGCAAATGTTCTTCAAACAAAGCTACAGTTTCTATCCGATTTTGATGGAACTTTGTGGATGTATAAAGATGAAAATTTTTTTAACAGTTTAACGTCCCTTTTTTAACAACGTGGTCTTTAGAGACGGGAAAGGATGGGGGCAAGGAATGGGAAGGAATTCGGCCATGGCCTTTTGAAGGAAGCATCCCGGCATTCACCTGGAGTGATTTGGGGAAACCATGGAAAACCCAAATCTGGATGCCCGGACGGGGATTCGAACCGCCGTCCTCCCGAATGCGAGGCCAGAATGCTATCCGTTACACCACCACGCTCGGTAAAGATGAAATTACTTTCCACATTAGTTTTACATTAGTTTTACAAAAACCAATTTACTCTCCTCCCTTACAAGCCCTTAATTTATGCCAATGTTACCCACAGTTTCTATCTGATATTGATGGAACAGTTGTCTACATTCTGTTTACAAAACCCAGCCCCTCACTCCCTTTACCCCTTTCGATTTTTGAAAATGTTCTTCAGATTTTGATGGAACTTTGCAGACATATACTTTAAAATAAAGAGAATAATACTGTCCACATTAGTTTTACAAAAACCAAACCACTCTTCCCCTTTACACCCCCTAATTTTTGCCAATGTTCTTTATACGTACCAAGTTTTTATCCAATATTGATGGAACTTAAAACACACACACACACACACACTTCAATTCAAACAGAAAAATGCTGTCTATATTTGGTTTACAAAAACTCAAACTCTTTCCCCATTAAGCTTCACCCCTTTTAGATTCCAATATTCTTTATAGAAACACACAGTTTTGAATCCTGTCAAAATCAATTCAGGTGTTTCAACGTGTATGCCAAATTTTAACATGGACCCCATTTTTCAAGTTGTGAAAACCCATTAAAAATATGCATTTTATGTGTGATGTCAGTACAACCAAATACATTCCACACATAGATTTATGTATGTGGTATGCATTAATGCACAGATGGTACATGTTTCAATTATCGAGCAACAACTTTAACAGCTGTTATGATTAGGTTGAAAAGCAACCTGAACCAAAATGTAAACTGAAATTCTGTATTACAGCATACAATTCACCTCTTCTGGGAATTTGTAAGGTATATCAATGTATATTTTACTTCTGGAAATGGTTGGTGCCAAATTAATGAAACTTGGTACACATGACTCCAATCAAAAGTATAAAAATAATGTACAGGTAAATCAATCCCAATTTTACCAGGTAACACTAGGTACTCTGCTAGTCTTATATATGTATATATAATAATGACAATGAGTAGGAATATGATTTAAGGCAATAAAATTAAGGAATGACCGGGAAATATGATCCAACACTTATCACAGATGCTCCGATGAAGAATCTCTTTCCCAATACACACAAAACCTGTCTGGAGTTCTCATCTCCCGCAGCTAACCCCTGACTTAGTGCACAAATAAATCTCTCGTGCTATAGCCCTTCCTATGCACATCCACTCCAAAGCCGTACCCGTTGAAACTAACCGCAGCCCCACTTTCATCATCCAGTTCTTCCATGGTCTTGAGTCAATTAACCTAATCCTTCGTTGTGGGCATGACTTGCCACGCTCCTTCCCCAGGATGAGTACCATTCCCCATAAAATACTACCCACTGCCCCATGCACATGTTATAGCAGACCACCAAATCTATAAAATTTTGATTAACAAGTACACGCCCAGTAATTCCCCCAAACTACCACAGGGATCATTCACATGCAATAGACCCCGTTTTAAAACATGAAGCATACATCCAGCTACTACCACTTACTCCAATCCTACCACAGGTGAAACATACTACTTGCACTACAACACACCTCATATATCAACTTACATGCCTCCATTGCTCCAGCTCATAAATAGGCCTCACTACTAACACACTTGCTATAAGAATGGCCGTAGGCAGACAGTACATACCAACAATGAGGCTCATCCAGTGGCAAAACATGATAGTTCCCACAAATTGAATAATTTTAACAACTGTTTCTCAGTTAGAGTGATCTGAGTTTTCCCTGATAACACAACCTCCTCTGAACTACGTACATGGGAACAAGCCTATCATTATATCCTGGATACCAGACATCCTCCAGGGCTCAATCTCCTCCAATAAATCCCTCCCAGCAGACCCAGCACTTACTATCACTACTATTTATATTTCTTATATTTTATTTTTCGTGCTTAAAGTTTTTCAAAACATGATTTATATGTTATTATGTTAGTCTACCACTTACAACAAAATCAATTATCGATCTAGTATTTGCACTCCCCCCCCCTCTCCTACACTACCATCTATGCCAGTCGTGTCATTCACCAGACGGCCATTGCCATGTACATGTCTGGCTGGTGTCTCACTTTTGCAAGAATAAGGCTATACGCAGAAATATTGCATGTTTCTTGTGTTTGTTCTTTTTTGTGTTCATCATTCCCAGCCGCCTTCATTTGTGGTAAGTGTTGGGTAATATTTCCCTATTCTTTCTTAGTTTTATTGACTTAAAGCAGTTTGCTGCTCATTGTTATATATATAGTTACCAGGAAATAATAGGAGCTAATTAGCGAATGGATTTATAAAAAAAAAAAGGGATAGCAAAATGAACCACCACTTACCTTAGATGATGGTATCATGGGGTGAACACAAATAAACACAGGAAAAACAATGAATATTTCCAGACTTGGCTCTTTGTCAACTGGAGAAAATGAAGGAGGGAGGGTGGTGTTTCTGTGAAACAGTCTCCCACACCACCCTCCTTCCTTCATTTTCTCCTGTTGACAAAGAACCAAGTCTCGAAATATTCATTGTTTTTCCTGTGGTTTGTGTTTATTTGTGTTCACGCCATGATACCATCATCTAAGGTATGGATATACAAAGGTGAGGAAGATGAGTATTACTTGGGATATAGGTCCAGGGAGTGTATTATAGACAAAATGTGTTGGTAGGCTAATTGCCACCTCCAGAGTTAGGACGGGGATATGGTTTCAGGGAGTATTCTGATGGCTCTAACTACAAAACAGTTATGGATGAGAGTTGACATGGTAAGAAACAGGGGCGTATAGATTTTTGGGAACAAACTTTTTTTCTGTGACCACTCATTTTGAAGGATAAATGCTTTGTGGTAATGCCAACATTAGACTCTGACAACTGAGGGTGAGCTGGTATATAAGATGTATGTGATAAAGGTGCAACAGCCTCTGATGGGGCAGATTTCCACAGTTGTAGGGTTACAATTGATTGTGGATGAATATTACAAGGGAAGGAGCAGTAGGGTGGTTTAGGAGCATTTGTGCACCAATTTGTTTAGTAGGTTGGGTGAAGTGCTGAAGGTGATATGGGTTGTTGTGGGAAGGAATATGAAGCATTACATGGAAAAATCTTCTGAGTAAAAGCTTCCTCTAATCTGACCAGGAAAAGATAGGCATAAAAGGATGCCATGTGAGTGTCCACAGCAGTGCCTCGTATCTGATGGTAAATATGGGATTGGTAGGTGAAGAAATTTTTAGTTAGGATGAAGTGAGGCAGTGAAATGAGAAAGGCAGTGTTAGGGAGAATATGTGGAGGGTACATGTTGAGATAATGTTGAAGAGCACTAAGGCCCTTACAATGGGGATTTTGTTGTAGATTGAGGTGACGTCAATGTTGACCAGGAAGGCATCTGCAGTTAGGAGTTGCCAGATGCTCTAAGAAGTGAGGCGTTCTCTCACATGTGATGGAAGGCCATGCATTAAAGGATGTAGGTATTGCTCCATTAATGCAGAAATGTGCTCCATAGGAACTACTGGGTGTCTAGGCTACCTTACGTCTGTTGGGCAGAAGATACAGGGTGGGATCTTAGGAGTCAGAAAGGAAATGGAGTGGTATGAAAGACTTCTTAAGGTAGCCTGGAGGTTGAGGAAGGAAGTCATTGGCATAGGCAAGTGAAATTTTAGAATAAGTAAAATTATTAATCTATTACCAGCATTAACAGTTGTGTTTTTCCTTCGTCTTCTGGCCTGATGGCGCAAAGCATGTTTTATAACTTTTTTGCTATGACTATGAGAGATTCTTGAATTCAAATCTTTAACTGAATCATATGAACATCCAGGTATATTGTCCATGCTATTAATGTGCTCACTTTGTGGCAAATGTCTAGATCTAATTCGACCAAAAGCTGTTGAAATTCCTGGAATAAAAATATAAAAGTCAAAGTAAAAAAAAAAAACATATCACCTAAAATGTACATAATTTCTTGACACACCGATTAGTTTGTCCATAGTAATTAAGAAATAAATTAGCTAAAAAGCTAAAAATTTACAGTGCAAGAACTATAATGTTAAGAATGCAGAGGAACATCATCACTTACCATCACAGTAAAAGAAAATAAAGAGGGACTTATTCGTATGTAAAGTTTATCCACTAATGTATTCAGTAGGATGTTTATTGTACTCGTAGGATGTCCGATTTTCAGTCATTCATCACTTAATTGTGTAGCTTAGGTAAACTGTAAAGGATCTGACTTGTAACAATATCAATAGTTCATGTTAGCAAAAAAGAAAAAAACAAACAAACAAATAAATCTGAATTTTTGGCCTGAGACATTTGGTCGTGGGAAGCAGCAGTTCAAGCCTCATGAATATGTTCATTGAATTCAGGCCTAAATTACTGGGAAAGATTTCAAAGGTGAGAAAGGAACTCTAGGACTGCAATAAATTATCTACCAAGGAGCTGGACAATTTGCATCTAACAGTAAAAGAATTTAAAGTAAAAATTTGTGTAACACAGAAGTAGATGTGCAGGGAAAATTAAACTTCACACCATATGCTAAATTAACAATAATAATGATAATAAATAACAACAGTCTATCTACTGTAAATTTTAGTAATATATGGTTTATTTTCTCCCTGTAATTACCAATTATTATCTGATATAGCTGCTGTATAATAACTGTCCTATTTCCCAAACTAAAACATTATATAATAACAACCCTAATAAAACATGTGATACATGAGTACTGGTGGATTTTTTAATATACAAATGCATCAGAGAAAAGGCATTTGGGCAGTTAGATGCCATTAAGGAACTTTCAGCCCATGTTAAACCAGATGTAAATTTTAAATTGTTGGCAGGTAATACTGCCCAGTCATCTTCCCTTCCCTCTCCCCAGGAGATAGTGTTATACGTTAGAGCTACAAAACATCCATGAGAGTCCGTCAGCAGCATTACATGTTTTTCTTAAGAATATATTGATGGCACATGTTCTCAAGCAAGTCAGTTGCGGACATTATTGGAGGCCTGCAACCTTTTAGAGCTTGATGTACCACTAGACTTTGGCTCAAGTTAAGGAATTTGATTGTTCGAGAATCAGATCAGTATCTTACTAATGCAGAGACTTTTAAATTTTTAATGACCAGATCTGATGAATTTTTTCTGAAAGTGTTTAATAACATTAAAGTCAATACCAACCAAAGGGAATATAATAACCCAAAAAAATCTTTTTCCTAATGATCTTAAACGTGTGTTCTGTCATTACAAAAAATTAATGGCTTTTTCATTCCTTTATATATACTTTTAAAATTAAATATAATTTTTGAAAAAAAAAAATAATTATCCAATTTGTTTACATAGCTCTATATTATTTGCTGGAAAAAAAAAGAGTTGCAAACACAATTTTAAATGTGTTATTTTACTAAAAATTGAGCATCTATCACATCAGCTTGTTACTTCTATTATTTACAAAAGATTTTTTTATTTACTTTTCTTTCTGTGATATATTGATTCAACCTTAATTTTTTTCTTCTTTTATGTAATATGATGATTAATATTTTATTACTCTTTATTGATTCATGTTTATATTGATTTGACATATAGAAAATGCTTATATAAATACAATACATATTATTTAAGAAAAAATTAACTAAAAAATACCATAACAGACATTTTTGGCTGTTAATTTCCATTGGATGTTTTCCTAGATATAGTACTATTTAAGTTCTCTAATCAGACTCATTCTTTCTTGGATCATCCTCATACAGTGTGTAGGGAATTGATAGACTCTTCCAGTTGATGTTACTGGAGGGTCTGTAACAGCAAGCAGATGTGCAATTGGCACAGGGCAGATATCTTCTCGCTTTGCCCAATAAAATGATGATTAGGGTCTTTGGGGATGCAAAAATGTAATTGTAGCATCCCCTTCTTCATTGATGTTTGTAACAGTCCCAAAATGCCAAAAATTATCATACATGCAAGCAGCATAGCATGCGATGTATAGCTCATTTACTGTCACATATGTTGTGCATTTGTGTTTCAATTTGTAAGTTAAACTCCTTGTGTCACCACTGCTGATTCTTCTAGCCTCCACAGTATATATGCTCAATGTTTAGTAAAATAACACATTAAAAATTGTGTTTGCAACTCTTTTTTCCAACAAATAATATTTAGTTATGTAAACAAATTGGATAATGAAAATTTTTCAAAAATTATATTTAATTTTAAAAGTATGTATAAAGAAATGAAAATGTCATTATTATTATTATTTGTAATGACAGAACACACTTCTAAGATCATTATGAAAAAAGAATTTTTTGGGTTGTTATATTCCTTTTGGTTGATATTGACTTTAATGTATTACATACTTTCAGAAAAAAATCATGATAATTATTTATATATATATTTAAAATATTACATGGAATTTTTTCATATTTTTTTCTGGAATCATCATGCTTTCATTAATATTACTTTAAATTTTCATAACAATTGACTGAAAAATAAATGAAATATAGATTATTTTCAGTCAAAGAGCAGAATCGGCAGAATTTCGAAAATACCAAACATTCAAAATTTCAATTGGCTGTAAAATGAAAACTAAACCAAATTGAGAACAAAAACTTGAGGTGCATACTTTTCTATATATGAGGACTAAACTCACCAAGTTTCATCAAAATCCGTGTCGATAGGTGTCAAAATGTCATTTTTTTTTTTTGTTGAATTCACATGGAATGATCCAGATGCAAATATCTTCATGCTCCTTTCAGCATAGAGAAATTGATTCCAATTATCAGTGCAAAGTTCCCAACACTGGGGAGAAAAACCTCTGGTGTGTGTGTGTGTGTGTGTGTGTGTGTGTGTGTGTGTGTGTGTGTGTGTGCGCGCGCGCAAATCAGAAGTGACAATATGATAAGAGCAGGCGAAAGACAGGTAAAGTGGGTTGTAGGTGAGACAAGCCTTTGGGAAAATTATTTCTACCTCCAGCTGAGGTAAGAAGGGAGAGGGATTACGAAAATGTGACCCATAGAGTAGATAAAATAGTGTACAGAGAGCTGCACACCATAACAGTTTTTTCGGGAATCCTTCAGGGGAAACTGAAGAAAAGGCCAAGTGATTGGACCATGTGTCCTTATTCAACTTTACGGCTGGAAAAGATCTGCTTATGACTGTTGGATATCACGAAGGCTGTTGGCAAAATTTATAAATAACTGTGAGCTAAGCAATTTTCCTGTGACAGGTTTAATTATAATATTCACCACTGGGGCCAGAATTAATAATATAAAGAAATGAGTATTACTTGTAGGTGAAGTCAAGTGAGTGCCTGTTGAAATGACAGTTCTTACCACGCCTGCATTCAACACTGACTGTATTATTGGTACAGATTGGCTCAGCTTAACAAATTCAGTAATAGATTGCCAAAAGGGTACTTGGGCAACAGAGATTGTGGAGCCTAGACATTATTTCACCTTATAATTCATTCTGGACGGAGAAAGGAAAAAGGAAATTGCCTCACTATACAGTCTTGGACGCAAAATGTTTCACGTGCAAAAAAAAATCTATCCTTTTCCGTATGATTTCACAAAGATGGAGCCATAAGCTGGTGAAAATAGGACTGGCCCTTACCAGGAAGGATTCGCATAGGAAACTTGAACACTATGGCAGCCAACAAAAAGAACTTCAACATCACTAGAAGCAAAGGCTTTTAAATTAGTTTCTGCTTTTGTCAGATCATCACCAGGAGCAGAAATAGCCAGAAGTCAAGGTACAATTGAGTTTAATCAATGTGAAGAAGGAAGGACAGAATATGTTGAAGAGGAGTCCAATAGAAAGAATCATGTAGCATTAAGGAAGATGAAAAACTTGGCCTGAAATATACCTAGACAATACATATTTGAGAGGCAAATAAGGAGGAGCAAAGAAAAAAGGGAGAAATCAGAAGAGTTGAGCAATACCGTACAGCACAATCTGAACAAATAAGTACCGCAGAGGAGAAGAATAGAATTAGAGTTTTTCTAACTAGCACGAGGTTTTGAGGGAAGAGAAGCTTGAGATACAAGAAAGTATAAGTGATTTACTGAATAATTGGCCAACGCAAAAGTTAACAAGATAATCATGAAAAGTTGTGGGGATATTGAGCTAATTAAAGATAAGTGTGTGCGCAGAACTTCCACGGTCTTTGTCGATGTTATCTTGGTTGTCCGGGTTGAACCACATCAATTTATTAAAACCTAACGTTTCGGTTATCATTTTGCGGTTCAACCTGGACAAACAAGATAACATAATTAGAGATAGTTGAAACGTCAATGGAGCCAACTCACAATACTGAATGCGAGTACCGACGTGGTAGGCCAGATTTGTAAGCTGGTATCGCGCGACTGGTTATAATTATAAATAACTCAGTTCTTTCGCTTTCAACAGATTTACATTTATTGTTCACAACTCATATTCCTCTAGGAACTACATCGGACTTATAGTATTCGAAGAATGCAAGGTTCTTCAGCAGTGAAATGGTTTCAAAGCAACCGTTCGGTCTTTACATCACTAACCTCCAGCTATCTCTTGATTTTCTTATCGCCATGGCAACTTACATTTCCTTGATATAGGAGTAAATATATCGATTTTTGTTTAATTTCATGGCACAAAAATATGGTTTTCTTATTAAATGTTTCTGTTCTGTCACATGCCTCCTCAAGTTCACCATGTCTTTGCTTAAAAGACATTGGTAAACTTATAAAAATAACCTTGCATCCAGTGATACTCTTTCCTTTGTTCCTAGTAGAATTTTTTACAAAACATTTTACAAAACATTCTCTTCTTAATACTAACAACATAATGAAATAAACTAAAAAACATGTCCGAAAATTCACACAAATGCAAGTCCTGTCACGGTCGCCATATCGCGCGACTGGTTATAATTATAAATAACTCAGTTCTTTTGCTTTCAACAGATTTACATTTATTGTTCACAACTCATATTCCTCTAGGAACTACATCGGACTTATAGTATTCGAAGAATGCAAGGTTCTTCAGCAGTGAAATGGTTTCAAAGCAACCGTTCGGTCTTTACGTCGCTAACTTCCAGCTATCTCTTGATTTTCTTATCGCCATGGCAACTTACATTTCCTTGATATAGGAGTAAATATATCGATTTTTGTTTAATTTCATGGCACAAAAATATGGTTTTCTTATTAAATGTTTCTGTTCTGTCACAGTGGGAGGGTGAAAATGTTACCCAAAACAGTTGGGAGCTAGTGGGCGCATGCCACAGAACAGTCAGTAGTGGATACAAATCATCCGTTGGCCAATAAAGACAAAATTTCAATACTTTCTGACCTTACAAGACCAGAAAAGAAGAAAATGGAAGAACTGTTCTCAGTGGAACATGACAGGAGAGAGGAAGAAGGATAAGCAAATCATATGCAAGGGAAGATATGATGTAACAGAGAGAAATATTATGATGCAACATGGAAAGAAGAAACTATACGAATCAGTATAACTATAAAGTGCACAAAGAAAGTAGAAGAAAAAGGAAAAGGAAAATGAAAAAAGCAACAGAATTTCCAAGATGCATCAATCAGCAGTCTCCCCCATCTATAATATTCCTCATAAATTCATCTTTTGCTGCCCTTTTCGCTGCCTTGTTTAGTTGAATCAAGTATTAACCACTGCCTAGCTGATTTTCCAACTTTTCTATGTTCTCGTCAACTTTTGAGTCTTCACATCTTTACAACAGTAAATTGGTTCCACGGTTTTCTTAATTTTTTTTGTTTTTGTCAAGTCAGCATAGAAGTCATTAGAGGCAGGAACAGCAAGGAACAGGAAGGAATTAAGCCATGGACTTTGGAGGAAGCATGCAGGCATTTGCCTTGAGTGATTTTGAAAAACCATGGAAAATCAAAATCTGGGTGGTTGGACAGGGATTCAAATCCATGTCATTCCAAATTTCCAGTGTAGTGCCATGTACTGAACATTTTCCTGAAGTATTCTGAAATATGTAGCTTTTTATGGTTTTGTTGCCAAAGGAAAATGGAGCCCTATTGTGATTTCATTTAATTTAATTGCAATATTGCTCTGCTGTCTGTCACAGGTTTCTAGTTCATAAAAGAATTAAGATTCAGACTTCAAATTTGCACATGGCATGTGTTTTGTTAACCTAAAACTGAATATCACATCTAAATTTTCGTACAATTATAATCTAGTGTGGTAACATAGAAATACAGAGGGGGGAAAAAATCTATACCAGCATATTGTGTGTCAATGTTTTAAAGTTCACCAAGTAGAAGACTAAGATACTTTTTCAACAAAAATTAAAGATTTATTGTAAAAGTTGTCAATTTTGAACCATTTTTGCTACCACTTCTATCTCAAAAACTCTACTGCCTATGAACTTGAAATTTATCCGTGAAATCAACTACATACTATATTTAAACAATTACTAAAAATATTTACATGTGATATCATTTCCAAGTTGTGAGTCAAGCATACAATCTTTTTATTTTGAGGTTACATTTACATATATTAATACTGCTTTATTTAAAATGCTCTAAATTCAGAGTGTATTGCATTTTAAAGCAATTATTATCAAATTGATTGTAACTTAACAATACCATCTCAGCATTATGCATAGCAGTATGGCACAACATCGCAGTGGTGTGCAGCAGAGTCCACAACCTAACCTAAAATGTTTCAGGCACTGATTTTTTTTTTGCCAAGCGACTGGTATATGACCTACCAAATACAAGACTCTCACTTGCTTAATAATTACAGGTACGAACACCTTCCATTATGGGAGACTGATTTACTAAACCCTCTTACATCCATCAGAACTGCTGCTTATTATTTCTTTAACCTGAGTCCCCACAAAGTTATCATCAGGTTTTATTAGTTAACATGTCAAAATGTTTCTGTCCTCTTCCGCACTGCTGTAACACTTGTAAAACCCTCCTTCTCTCACTAAATCATTTCCAAATTTCAGTGCATTTGTGTTTTTAATCTTATTTCTTTCCCAGTCCACACCCAGTGAAACACCATCTAACCACAGATACAAACCCCATTACTGAACTAATGCCTTTCCCAATCAGTACCTCCATATTTATCTGCCTCAACTGTGAACATTATAGTGAAACTTGTGTAGGTCCCAACCCACACAAGTTTCACCCTTCCTAAGGCCACTATCTATAATGTAACTCACATTTCTATCAAAGCTGTCACTACTATAATCCTCCTTGAGGAAATCCCTACAGTGTGAGTGTATATCTATTACCTAATTAAATGTTGCACAGGATTTTTAAATACTTGTGACCTGATAGCCAATCCTTAGCTGGTCCTGTAGAAATGAGCCAAAATTCACCCCAGCAACAAATTTTTAATACCTATACAATCAGGGCTCATTTCTTAAGGCTACTACCTACTCCTACCATCTACATAGGTTGTTCCCTCTTGACTCTGGTAACAGATTAACCTATATTTCTCAACAATACCTGATGCATCAGGTACCTTCAGCTTCTATAGACTAAACCTGAATAGATCTAATAATTCCAACATGCCTCCTTATTGTTTCAATAAGCTTCCTAATCATTTCTTTGAGCTCTGAAATTTTCCTATTCCTTAAAGTGCACAAAATCGTGTAGAAAGTTTCATTAAGATTCCATACAATTCTCATAAATAAAAGCACTTACCACGTCCACTGGAATTAAAAACATTTACTTTGACCATACACAATGCACCACACTTCAAAAACATTATTTTCACCCATTTTCAAGTAATATGAAAGACATATTAATTTAAGGTACTTCTGACGATATTCCGTAAATTTAATTTTACTTCCAATACATGCTAAATAGACCCCAAGGATAAAACAACAATTTAATTATCTTAAATTTAACCAGTATACCAAGAATTTTAAAGTGTCATTAACAATAATTTTTTTCACCTTACAATCGGCACTATGTGAAGTGAATTACATCAGTGAAATATATATAAACAAAATTACATATTTTTATAAACATAAGTGAATTTGGTTATTTTGATGTTTTAAGATAATTTTATGATTAAACAGTTTCATTTACTATCAAAATAAAGCCTACAATACATTACATACAAATTGCAACAATGGAATGCCAAAACAAGTTATATCTTAAGAGATTAGCCGTGCCTGCACCCAGAAATTAACCTGACAGATCATTTAAAGGGAGCATCCATCAGCAACCGCCAATAAAAAAAAGATTAGGGCCTGCTAAGAAGTATATCATGCTATTGGGCTTCATAAACCGATATACCAAACGCCACATGGCATTGGCACGAAACAAAAGATTTTTTCCTTCTTCTTTTGAGTAATGGGATTGTTTGATGAATGCAGGTAGACGAGTCCAGCCTAATCGAGTACATTAGAACAACATTATTAACATGAGACATGAGAGAGAAACACTACAGCACTCCATTGGTAGAGCAGCTTTAAGGCATGATCTCTGGCACCTGATTGCAAGTTTTCCTGCGAGCAGAGGATTTAGCATTTAAGTTATACTTTCAGCCAACAACAGATCCACAGGCCATATGCTGTCACCTTTCACAAAAGTGCTCCTTGACTTCATGAGATGACTACAGTCATATGGAAATACCATTACACAAATGAGAGACTTTTGAAACAAGTTTCACCCGTAATGAACCTTGAGACTGAATAATTGCTGACTGATTCTGATGTGATTTCAATCTAATGTTTGTTCTAACAGATATAAATAATATAACTTTCAGGTCACTAAATAAATTAAGAATGTTTCATAGTGATTAAAGTCAATTGCAAATCCATTTTTATTGTTCTTGTAATTATCCTCACTAATCAAAAAATGATTATAAATCACAAATATTAGTAACATATAATTCTATTGTACTTTGCTGATTATTAACACATGGCCTAAAAATTACTTCACCCATAAATCACATCAAAATATTTTATTGATGGTCCCTCTAAATCTACACCAAAGTAGCTCTCATAAAACAGTCTTTAATTTAATCCTATCCTTCAAAGAATGCTACTTCCTTTGATGCTGGCTGGAAACTCATTTAATGAATGTGGTGATATTAAACCTGAAGGCCCTCTTGGTGTCTTTCAGAAGAGTAAACTTGAAACGGACAGCACTATATCTTCTTCGCCTCTCATTTCATACAACACTACACTGAACACACTCATACCACAGTCCGCTAAACCTGCTATAACACATATGAACAAATGCTGGGAAGGCAACAGGAAACCACCCCAGTTCCCATGGAAGGGATACATCTTCCATGGTAACTGCCAATGCCAAGAATCAAGTATGGCATCATAACAAGAAATTGAAATATTCATGGCTTTTGGGATGTTTAGCTTATAGCTTATATCTGACAGCCTTACACAGTACAAGTAGATTATCCATTTCATGTTAATAGTTTTTACTAATTTGTTTTTGTAATATTTTAAATTCAATCAGAATTAAATTTTTAATATTCTGCTTGTGGATCACCTGTCCCACCATTGTGGATTATAGGTGGTCCATCGACCACATGTTAAGAATCACTTCCCTAAAGTTCAACATACTTTACCAGCATCTCTCAATCCCTTTCAGTCCGAGGAACTAGAAAAATGTCAAAAATAATTCTACTGACCACTAACTTATATGGGACTAATTTTTAACTTATATGTGTATTATTAAAATTTAGAACTTACTGTAATGTACTATTGTAACATAACAAGTTTTCCATTCCAACAGAAAAACAGATAGGCATATAAAATGGTAAATGAGCTGTTAAAAATTAATTATATATTGAACATTCTTAGTATTTAATTCATTTTAGTATTTATTTCTTAGTACTTAATAATCAAATGAATCGTAAGAACTTAAAGAGTAAGCTATGGAAAAGAAAGAAATAAAGACAAATAATATAATTTTTTTATTAATTGTTAATTATTTGTTATTATATCGGTAATTCAGTCAATTTAAACTTTTGGCTGCTAACCATCTGTCCCATTTGCACAGACTTCTAGGTTGAGATGTGCTGTACCAAGCTGTTTTTAAAACTAACTACTGAGCGATAAGCTCTTTCTAAATACATAAAACTTGGGATAGACATGCAACTATTTTTATCACGTGAAATTAGTATTATCCTCTTAAGCAATTAGGAACAAATTCAGTCACCAACAATAATCCCCAGCAATTTACTTCATAATTTAAAGTTTTAAAACTAATTTAGCTACCAAAACCTAGCCAGTGTTGCAACAAATCATTATTTTGACTGAACATAGTCACTTTCACACACATAACCACATAACACACAGTGCAAAGTCTAAATTTCAAAGCAGACAATTTGATATTTGTGTCACAGACTTTTCTAAAATTTGGGGGCTTGTAGCAGATCCCAAACGTAATACTGTGGAGGAGAAATAATGTGCAACTCTCAAGCATTCTTGAGATTACTGTCTTAGATTTTTCTCGAATTTTAGGGGCATGTAGCAAACACCAAAGGTAATACTGTGGAGGGACAGTAAGGTGTAACTTTCAAGTATTCTCAAAATACCAAACTCAAAGATTTGCTTCAACTTTATAACAATGGTGACATTACCACAGTAATCTGGCAAAGTGATTGTTTGGAAACTAGATGATAGAATTTTATCATTACCTCAACAAAATGTTGGCTTCAAAAAAATATGTTTTGTAATTCTTACCCAACAATGAGATATATTAAAAATTCATTTAGTTCACAATTTATCAAACTTTTGCATCCTACAAACATTATAAATTTGAGGCACACGAATTAAAATGCTGATTTCCTTTTTGAATCATTAAAAGACGGAAAAGTAATAGGATTTTGACATCTCAAATGAGTATTTTTAATGTGTAATTAAGTTGCAAAATTTCGAGTGCATGTCGAAATTCCTTCATTGAGATAGATCCATTTGAAGTTCAAAACACTGTTCTGTAAAGAGCCTGGATATCCATAAGCTACAGTTAGGTCTAAATGTAGACTATTTGGCCATGGCTCTGTCACATTGCCCAGGGTGCAACATGAGGAGGCTAATCTATTTTTGGACAACATACAACGGATTCCACCAAATATGAAAATTTACCAGTGCTTCTCAAGACTGCTTTGTGTTATTGAAAAAAAGTACAACCCTATAGAATATAGAAGGAATATTCCTGGCTGGAGCCTCAAATGTGACAAACTGTACAGGGAATACGAATTCAGTAATAAACCAAAGATTGCAAATGAAATCTTATACTACCCAGACTCAATGAGGAAAGAGAATGTCGGAAATGGGGGCACCACACAAGAGAGTGTAATAAGTGTCCATGGACAGAGCAAGTACAGGAATTAGAAAAGAGTGACGCAGCAATAGTAACAAAAATGATTACAACGAGTTAGAATGCAAGGAAAGCCAATGCAGCACACTTAAACTTCTGATGGATTCAGGAACATCGGTGTCGCTTCTGAGAGCATTGTAAAATGACAAATGGCATCAGGATCAAATAAATCTCTAGAAGAACCATTCCCACAGAAGGTGCACTGGTGGTTACACTTAATGCAAGGAAGAAGTTAAGACTGAAGCAGCAAATTCAAGGTCTCAGAGGAGGTAGATACCCTATATGCCAGGACTGGTTGAAGAAGTGGGAGGCAATAGTCAATTATGACAAAGCAGTTGTGTGTGTACAAGGATGTTCGATCGCGCGACGAGTGAAGAAGAGGCAATGTTGATTACCCCGATAGGAGGGGCAGGGAAATATGGTGAACAAGTGAAATGTGCAGTATATTATGGTGTAAGCCAAGCAGAAATATTAAGCTGGGAACATTTGGCAGAACAGGAAAAGCAAGCAGCAAAAGAGTTATGTGCAGCATACCAAGATGTCTTCCGTTGGGAAGTAGATTTGTTGCAACATAAGGCAGTGGAGCAGGAAATACAAATAAAAGCCAGAGATGTAGGGAGGAGAGTAAAGGAGAAACGGGCTAAAATACATGAGAAGCAATTGAAGAGTCTACAGAAAGACATGGGTGACGTGTCGCGGGAAGAAATAAGAGAAAAAAGTAGCAGGGAACGGAATGCATCGTTGTTAATGAATGAACTGAATAATGAAACTGAAGTAGTGTTGCTAGAAGAAATAATACAGCAAAGTGAAGCCAAGCAGAGTTCACCAGTGTTACTAAGAATCTGAAGAATGAAAGTAAAGAAGTGCCAAAAGACGAAATAGTATGAGGTATCGGAAGCTAGTGGAAATCACCATTGAAGGATCTGAAGAAAGAAGGTGAGAGATTATTGCAAGAGGAAATAATAAGAAAGGAAAGCAGAGGCTACAAGAAGTTGCAGGATTAGAAAATAAATAGTGAGGCACCGTTGTCTGTGCATTCAATTGATACAGTGGCGTTTATTACAGTGAGTACTGCAAGGATACAAGAATGGACTCACCAAAGTTCGTGAGTACCCTGCAAAGCAACTTTACAAGCAAGTGCAAGAAAAGTGTTTACAGCAAGAATGCAGACACAGGCATTACAGTGAGATGGCAATTAGAGCAACACACATACATGGCGGGCAGACGCTGTGACAGGTGTAGTTGTCTTAGGTCACGAACTATTATGCAGGCATTGCACAACCACAACAAAATGCAGTGAGACAATTCGATTGCTTATCACAGCAGAATTGCAGAGTCAAGAGAATATCTAACAGCAGGGAATACTGAACCACATTCAACACAGGCAGAAGTTATTGTGACACATTTAATACCAAAGGGAAAATATGCTGCAGATTGGCGACTTGCAATAAGGAAAGAATTAAGTTGTTAAGTGCTACAGACACCGAAAGTGATGTGTAAATTATGAAATAAGTGTTGTGTGGATGTCTAAAGTGTTTACTATTATTTTCAAAATGAAGCAGATAGACATTGTAGTTGTTGACATGAGAAGAATATGAGTAAGAAAAGCGTAACAAGGAATATTGATGGGAGAGACGATTTTATTGTCTATTATAGAGAAAAATGACGGTTATAGAAGAGGATTAAATAAGTGTTTCTGATATAGAACCAAAGCAGTGGATTAGAGAAACGACATTGCCACAACAGCAGTCTGAAGAGTTACGCAATTAGAGACCTTAGTCACTAGAAAGAAATTAGCCACCACGGGTAAAACATTGTGTAATGAATGCTTTGAGTTTGTCAACAGATTTCCAGAGGTCTATATCATAGCCGGGAGTGCTGAGTCAGGCAATGTCACCACAAGGTCAGTCGCCATCCTTGCATTATCAGTGGAACATCATCCGAGCTGAGGTGTTGAACCAGCAGCCCACACCCATGCATGCGATGCAGAACAACAATGACTGTCACGTAGGACATCGAAAACGTCTATACCAAGAAGACACGCGATTTTTGCAACAACATACATACATTACAAATACTGTATACATGGCACACGTAGCATCAATACTTTTAAAGAGGAAAAAAAGCATTGTAAAGGAAACTATTGTCTGAGGAAATTATATAAACATAAACTTGTAACTTAGATTTAAATTTGCTTTCGGAGTGGAGCCAAAGCGTTTTGGAGGAAGGAAGGTATGGTGAACCAAGGTTTTAGAGAATTATTGGGATGTATAAGATTTCACAAAGTAATACAGCAGGCTAGGTCAGTTGTGACAGAAGTTGTGAACAGCTGCGGCACAAGGAATGTATAAGCCCAGAAGGTAGAGACCTGCGTAGTAGATCAGAAGAGTCAGCAATTGCATGCGAACCACAACAGGAACGACCGCATCAATGGGCAAAGCAGTTGGCTATTAGATCTCCCCAACAGGTACAATGGAGCAGGGGGAGCGATGATCAAAACTGGACAGTGAAGAGAGGTCGATCTGAGCGGCCAGGGGCCACAAGCTGCAAGGACAAGACAGGGAGCAGCGGAGATGGTAACCGTGGACAGCAGCGCCTACAGCAGATGGGACTATCTTCGTCACAATAAATACAGGTGGAAAGGAACCTGCTTAGATGCCATTAGTTACTTGGGGATGGTATAGCCTAATAGGAAGCCAAGGGAAATGTTAGTCTTGGGCAATAGTCACAAGGATAACTGACCTGGTTGGAATAAGGGAATGGAAGTCCTAATGGGTTGTTAAAATGGTTATTATGTACTTACTTGAACAAATGTAAATATTGTACAAAACCAATTGGAGTATTATTGACTTAATCTACTGCTCACATGACATGGATGTCCTATCCACATATAAATTTTCCTCTCAGGGGTAGCAGAGAAAAGAAAACAATAGCCAGTCCACCACAATCTGAAAAAATTCTCACAGGTATCCTTCACAAACTAAATGAATATTTCAACATATGGTACCAAATACTGAATATAAGTAAGACAGGTTAGCTCTTTACACCTAAATAATAGATAAGCCCACTACAGAATGGAGTGATGTCAAAAACAGTCAGGATTTTGGTTAGCTCTATAGCTAAACAGTGGAAGTGACATTGCTTTTTTGAAGGCATAAAATTAAAATATTTTGGCACACCATTTGATAATTAATTCAATTACACTGGTCACCTTTGCATAGATGGCAGTGAAAGATTTCAAAGTTTTCATGCATTTCTGAGGATAATAAGGGACTGCTGAGAAGTGTAGGAAATGGTAGTGAATGAAAAAGCAGGTGAGGGAAAAGACTTTTGGAACTTTATAATCCATAATTCTCAGAGACCTGAATGGATATTGGGAGAAAAATTAGTATTATATGAAAGGGATGATTTTCTTCTTTCTCTCTCTCTCTTTTTTTTTTTTTTTTTTTTGCTCTTATGGCTTTACGCCTTGTCAATGTTGAGGTCATTAGAGGCAAAAAATGACCGAGGACAAGGAACAGGAAGGAATTCAGCCATGACCTTTTGGAAGGAAATATCCTGGCATCACCTGGAGTGATTTGGAGAAACCATGCAAATTAATTCAAACATCGAAAATATATAATGTTAAAATTTGATTGTCAGAAAAATAGGATATGCTTTATGAAATTAATAGTATTTAAAAAACCAACACAGTTCAAAGCCATATAAAGATTCAGGTTTCAAAACAATAACAAGTATTTCCCTCACTTCTCAGCCCACTTCAGATGACAGTACCATTACAGTATTGTGGTATAAAACAAAGATATTGCAAACACAAACCTTTGCACTTAAATACAACTCCACAGCTGAAATCGCCATCAGGGTCTCCTTTATCATCAACTTCCATCACCATAACTCAAATTTGAATAAACACATGCAGCACCTTACAACTTCCTGTAAAATAAGGTTATTTATTACAGGGTATAGTACATGTCTCACACACCAAGCTATAAAAATTTAAAAATTGATAATTTTTTAAGATATACTGCAATATAATCAATGTTTTGGTTTTAATACTAAAACATATTCCTGAAATTGTTTACATTCATTTGATAAATACGTATAGAATCAGACTAAAAATGCCAAGGAAATGAGCATTAAAATATAAAAAAAGAATAATAAAAGTGAACAGCAAAAGATATAAAATCAAAATTTATACAAGGAGTTTGATTAGTACTGATGAACAAAGACTTAATCCTGTTGTTTTCATACCAGGTTTAGGCGACTACGAAGATGGCCCAACAAACATATGACAATGGTAGAGTGATTTCACTAGGATATAGATTGAAAATAATGTAACTGAAAATCTAATAGGATGAGGGGATGCATATACTGAAAACAACAGATGCGAAATACCACTAGTTGTAGCAAAAACAGAAAAAAAAATCTGTTAAATTATGTGGTAAATTTAAAAAAACTATGAATTATCAGTTGAAAGAAGAACAGCCACTCTCATCAATGGAACAACTTTTCAAAAAATTGGCAGATCCAGAAATATTCAAAGACTGACATCTAAATGTGTCATAAAATTTTATTGTGATTTCCGATACAATACAATCGTTTTCCATTGATCCCAATATAAGAGAATGGCTCTGTGGTATGTGGAAAGTTGAAAATTTACAGATAAATAGTTGCATAACAAAATAATACATACACCAGAAGATGTACAGTCATAGCATACATGGTACATTAATTATGTGAACTACATTTACACAAACTACTGGCAGTTTATTTCATAGATACCTTAGAAATAAATTTGACAGAGTAGCAGGAGTTGTCAATTATAAATTCTTTCTTTTTTTTTTTTTTTTCTTTCTAAATTTGTTCTTATCATCTGCTACACATTTAATACGTGTTGGGAGCTTATTGAAGATATGTATCCCTGAATATCTGACCCCATTTTGAACAAATTACAACTTGTAATCCTTGTGAAGATCATTTTTAGTTCTAGTGCCATAATTGTGTATTTTACAATTTGTTTCAAACAAAGTATAATTTGTAACTACGAAGGACATTAATTTCCGAAAGCGATGAGAACTATAAAGTTTTATTTGTGTAATAAGCAGGCATTTTTACGAGCCCCACAGAATAACCCACTTTAACCCTTAAGTAGGTGATATACTGAGCATTTTTTTTCTCCCCGTCGTCAGTCTTTCTACTGGTTTGATGCAATCCTCAACCCTTCTTATCCTGTGCTAACCTCTTCATCTCCATATACCCCTTACAACCCACATCCTCAATTATCTGCTACATATATTCTAATCTCTGTCTTCCTCTACAGTTCTTACCTTCGACTTTTCCCTCGGTCAGCAAATTAACCAATTCAGCATGTCTCAGAATATGACCTACCAGGCTCTATCTTCTTTCTGTAAGATTCTTCCACAAACTTCTTTCCTCACCCATCATTTCCAAAACTTGTTCATTTCTTACTTTGTCAGTCCACTTAATTTTCAGCATTCTTCTGTAGCACCACATTTCAAATACATCAATTTTCTTTCTTTCTGGTATTCCTAAAGTCCATGTTTCACTACCATAAAGTGCTGAGCTCCATACACAGAGTTTTAAAATGTTTGAAACTAAAAGATTTCTCTTTTTCATGAAGGCTCTCTTTCCTAGCGCTATTCTACTTTTAACATCATTCATGCTTCGGCCATCAGTTGTAATTTTGCATCCCAAGTAACAGGATTCACTTACTTCTCCTATTGCATCCAATCCTATTTTCATATTTAATCTACTAGTATTGGAATGGTATCATTTATGCTACATTTCATCACTTTTGTCTTAATTTGATTTATATTCAGTCCAAAATCTTCCTTCAGTATTTTGTTCATGCCATTCAGTAACTTCTCAATATCCTCAGCACTTTCTGCTAACAAGACAATTTCATCAGCAAATCGTAGCTTACTGATTTTTTCTCCCTGAACACTTATGCCACATGGAAATTTTTCTTTGACTTTCTTTATTGCTTCTTCTACATACAAGTAGAATATTAATGGGGATAGACTACAACCTTGTCTCACACCCTTTTTAACTGCTGCATGTCTCTAGTGATTCTCTACTTTTATTATAGCCACTTGATTCTTATATAGTTTATAGAGTATTCTTCTATCTTGATACTTTAGACCTGACTTCTTTAAAATTTTGAACATCTTCTCCCACCTAACATTATCAAAAGCTTTTTCTAAGTCAATAAACGCCATAAAAGCATCTTTGTTTTTCTTGATCCGCCCTTCAAGTATTAATCTTAGAGACAGAATTGCTTCGCTTGTACCCCGATTTTTCCTAAACCCAAACTCTCTCTTCTAATAAGCTTTTCATTCTTCTGTATATCATTCTGGTCAGTAATTTTGAAGCATATGATGTTGGACTAATGGTGCAATAATTCTCACATTTGACATCTTATGCTTTCTTTGGAAGTGTGAAGATGATATTTTCATTAAAATCAGTTTGAATTTCTCCTGTTTCATAATTTTTTTATATCAGCTTGAATAATCTTTCGCTTCCTTCTTCTCCTAGGGATTTAAGAAGTTCTGCAGGGATCTGATCAATTCCAACTGCCTTATTTGCTTTTAAGTCATTCGGAACTTTATTAAATTCTGACATCAAATCAGGATCTCCTAAGTCATAAACAGGATCTCCTAAGTCATCAATGTCGACATCGCCTTCCTTTTCCATTACACTATTGTTCAAGTCGTGACCATCATAATGTTTCTCAATGTATTCTTTCCACCGGTTAGCTCTATCGTCTGAGCTTAAAAGAGGTTTCCGATCGGTACGTTTAATGTTCACATCTTTTTTCTTCATTTCTCCAAAATTCTGTTTGATGTTCCTATATGCAACATCTACTTTACCTATGCCCATTTCCTTTTCTACTTCTTCACACTTTTCTTCTAGGCATATTTGTTTTGCTTTTTTGCATTTCCTATAAATTTGATTTCTAAGTTGCCTGTATTGCTGCTCTCTTCCTGCTTCATCCTGAGCATTTTTGTACCTGTCCTCTGATCCATCGGCTCCAAAATTTCTTGTGTGATCCATGGTTTTCGGGCAGCTTGTTCCCTAAAGCCTAATTTTTCTTTACCAGCTTTCATTATTTCAGTCTTTAATGTATTGAATTCGTCTTCGGTTAAGCTCCTTTCAGAGTGACTTCTTAGACCTATGTCTACAATTTTTGCAAATTTTTCTCTCATGCTAGATTGTTTCAGTTTATTCACTTCCAGTATGTTCTATTTATCCTGCTTAATTATTCACTTAAATTTCAGTCAGCATTTCATTACTATCAAAACTATGGTCAGAGTGTATGTATGCTCCTGGGTGCACTTTACAGCCTAGAACTTTATTCCTGAATACCTGTTTGACCATCATATAATCTATCTGATATCTGCCTGTATCCTCAGGACAATTCCAGGTGTATATCCTTCTTGCATGGTTCTTAGGCAGTGTTTGTCACAACTAGCTTATATCTTTCACAAAATTCTAACAACCTGTTTCCATGCACATTTCTTTCTCCTGGACCAAAAGATCCTACAGTATTTCCCTCTTTTCCTTCACCTACTATTGCATTCCAATCACCCATGATTATTAGCTCTTTTCCCCCTACACATATTGGATTGATTCTTCAATTTCAGCATATATATTCTCTGTTTTTTCGTCATCGTCCTGTGACATTGGCATATACTCTTGTACTAATGTGGTTGGGACGGGCTTAGTTTCTAACCACATCAGAATTATCCTATGACTATACTATCCATAATAACTCACCCGTTTCCCTTCTTTCTTATTCATTACAAATCCTAAACCAGTGACTCCACTGACTACTTGTGTGTGAATTATCCTGTGTTCCCCAGACCAGAAATCCTGTGCGTCCTTCCATTTAATCTCACTAATACCAACAACATCTAACTTATGTTGTTCCATATCCCCTTCTAAGTTTTCTAAACTACCTGCCTTATCCAGACTTCTAACATTCCACGCTCCAACTCGTAGAATGTTTCTATCCATTCTGATGACTCATCCTTGAGCAGTCTTCACCCGAAGATCCAATTGGTGGACAATTTTACCTCCAGAATATTTTACCCAGGAAGAAGTCATCATGATATATGTAATTTGAGGGGATTACCAGTCCTTGGGATACCCTTTGAGTCTTTAATGCAGTGGTTTCCCATTGCCTTCTGCATCCCCATGACATTGATCATTTTTGATTCATCCGCCTTTAGAGGCAGTTTCCAACCCCAAGGGCAAGAGGGTGCTCTGGACAGCTACCTGTTCTTCCACCCTCATTTCGGAGGCCATTGGCAAGCAGTGAGTGACTCCTTATACCGGGAATCTTGCAGTCGCCAGAGCTTTGTCCCTGCAAACAGGGTGCATCACGTGAAGGAGAGGTCGACATTTGATTGGAAAAGGCTAGTCTCATCTCTCCCAAACCCTTACATCCCGCTGAGCATTATCCCCAAAGATATATAATTAAGTAATCTTTCTCGGTGTTGAGAATACAAATAATGTTCTCGGGTGACTAGCCGAGTTATAGGAGTGTTATAGTATTCACACGATATTTCGGTGCTCTGAATCATCGGCGCCATCTTCCGGTGAAGTGAGGACAGGAACGTGCGAAATTGCTGAGCTAGACCAGATTACCGCTGCTAACCTCTGATTGGTCGGCTGTAGAACCAGTCGTAGCAGGAGTCAAATCTCGTTGCGGCTTGAAACGATGCCAAGGTGGTGTTACGGCTAGATTTTATGTCCTTTTTTCACATGGCATGTAGCGGACGGGCTTAAAGTCATCGCTCCTTCGAAGATGATATCCGAAAACAAAGCATTCACCATGAATTGTTTATCAAACTGATGGGTCAACACGGATCCGTTGCGGGCCTCATATTGAGCCATGCTGCCATGTGATTGGTCAGATTTGTAACCAATCGTAGCCGGGGTCCTGCCTCGTATCAACACATCGTTCGACAGAAGGAAAAATCAGAGGGCAAAAACTTTCCCGTAAGCTGATCATTAATGCTTGAGTAACAAATTGCTTGCTTATGTTACTACCGAACCTCCCGTTGATCTGGACGCGCCGTGTAATGCGTCCCTGTCACGCTGACGACGAATAGTATTGATTATTGGCGTCCAGGCTTCACTCAGCTGGTACCCGCTGTCGCGGTTGACGAGGTTAGACGCGAGACGAATTTCTACTGCTTCTGAAAGGATGCTGTTCAAGAAGCTCCCAGTATGCGCCAGTACTCTGGTATTTTCGAAATCAAAACCATGGCCATGTTCGATGCTGTGTTCTGCCACCGCAGACTTGTCTTTCTGCCCCAGACGAACGTGTCGTGCATGTTCTAGACAACGTTGGTGAACACACCGCACCGTTTGGCCAATGTAGCTCTTTCCACATTCACAACTAATGCTATATACCCCAGGTGTCCGCAGAGCAAGATCATCCTTGGGGGAGCGCAAGATGTTCTTCACCTTCGGAGGTGGCAGGAAAATGGTCTTGATTCCACATTTTGCTAGAATCCGTCCTATCTTGGACGTCGTGGCGCCAGAGTATGGCAAGAAGGCTAGACGATCAGGTGGCTCCTTGTTGGTGTTGTTGAGCCTACGTGTCGGCTCTCGGAATGCCAGTCTTATTTGATAATCAGTGTACCCATTGCGTCGAAAGGTCTGACGCAGATGACTCAATTCACCGGGTAGACTATCAGCATCGCATATCGCTCGCGCCCTATGTACAAGTGTGCTGAGTACAGTCTTGCGCTGTGCCGGATGGTGATGGCTACGCGCGTTCAGGTATAGGTCTCTGTGCGTCGGTTTTCTGTGCACAGAATGTCCTAGAGACCCATCAGGTTTCCTTTCTATTAGAATGTCTAAGAAAGGCAGCCGGCCTTCTTCTTCCACTTCCATCGTAAACTTGATGTTTTCGTTTCTACTGTTAAGATGATGGAGAAAAACTTGCAGGTTGTCTCTGCCGTGTGGTCAGACCACAAAGGTGTCATCTACGTACCGAAAGAAAGCTCTGGGCTTCATAGGAGCGCTTGCCAGTGCCTTGTCTTCAAAGTTCTCCATGAAGAAGTCAGCAATAGCTGGTGATAAAGGACTGCCCATGGCTACTCCATCAACCTGTTCGTAATACTCCCCATCATACAAGAAATACGACGATTCGAGTTTGTGCCGGAACAACTCAACTATGGCAGGCTCAAAATGCTGTTCCAGTAGAGTCAACGTGTCATTGAGAGGGACCCTAGTGAACAGTGACACCACATCGAAGCTCACCAATAAATCATGTTGCTGCAGGTGGAGTTCTTTAATGACGTCAATAAATCTTGCGGAGTTGGTCACGTGATGAGGACCTTTACCCACTAATGGTGTCAGTAGCCCAGTTAGATATCGGGCAAGAAAATATGTAGCTGATCCGATGGTACTTACGATTGGCCGCAATGGGGTACCCTCTTTATGGATCTTGGGAAGTCCATAGAGCCTTGGAGGAACAGCAGCACGGGGTAGTAGTTGTTTAACTGTGTCTTCTGGTAGACCAGAGTTCTTAAGAAGTGTTGTCGTTTTTCTCACCACAGCGTTGGTAGGATCCCGTGCAATCTTGCGATAGGATGCGTCCTTCAGGAGTTCTTCCACCTTTCGACGATAATCTGCCGTAGTAAGCACTACAGAAGCGTTACCTTTGTCTGCCGGTAAGACCATAATGTCTTTGTTGTCCCGCAATGCCCGAAGTGATCTCCTCTCGGCCGCTGTGATGTTGGGCCGTGGCGACTTTGATTTGCATAAAATACGGCAGGTTTCACGCCTCATTTCTTCCGCAGCCTCTTTAGGCAAACCACGGACGGCCTGTTCAACGCCGGTAAGAATATCCCTATACGGTATGGACTTCGGTACTGGAGCAAAATTTAGTACTTTAGATAGCACCGATAAGGTGTCAGAGTCCATTACCTCACCGCTCAGAAGACACAGTTAAACAACTACTACCCCGTGCTGCTGTTCCTCCAAGGCTCTATGGACTTCCCAAGATCCATAAAGAGGGTACCCCATTGCGGCCAATCGTAAGTACCATCGGATCAGCTACATATTTTCTTGCCCGATATCTAACTGGGCTGCTGACACCATTAGTGGGTAAAGGTCCTCATCACGTGACCAACTCCGCAAGATTTATTGACGTCATTAAAGAACTCCACCTGCAGCAACATGATTTATTGGTGAGCTTCGATGTGGTGTCACTGTTCACTAGGGTCCCTCTCAATGACACGTTGACTCTACTGGAACAGCATTTTGAGCCTGCCATAGTTGAGTTGTTCCGGCACACACTCGAATCGTCGTATTTCTTGTATGATGGGGAGTATTACGAACAGGTTGATGGAGTAGCCATGGGCAGTCCTTTATCGCCAGCTATTGCTGACTTCTTCATGGAGAACTTTGAAGACAAGGCACTGGCAAGCGCTCCTATGAAGCCCAGAGCTTTCTTTCGGTACGTAGATGACACCTTTGTGGTCTGGCCACACGGCAGAGACAACCTGCAAGTTTTTCTCCATCATCTTAACAGTAGAAACGAAAACATCAAGTTTACGATGGAAGTGGAAGAAGAAGGCCGGCTGCCTTTCTTAGACATTCTAATAGAAAGGAAACCTGACGGGTCTCTAGGACATTCTGTGCACAGAAAACCGACGCACACAGACCTATACCTGAACGCGCGTAGCCATCACCATCCGACACAGTGCAAGACTGTACTCAGCACACTTGTACATAGGGCGCGAGCGATATGCGATGCTGATAGTCTACCCGGTGAATTGAGTCATCTGCGTCAGACCTTTCGACGCAATGGGTACACTGATTATCAAATAAGACTGGCATTCCGAGAGCCGACACGTAGGCTCAACAACACCAACAAGGAGCCACCTGATCGTCTAGCCTTCTTGCCATACTCTGGCGCCACGACGTCCAAGATAGGACGGATTCTAGCAAAATGTGGAATCAAGACCATTTTCCTGCCACCTCCGAAGGTGAAGAACATCTTGCGCTCCCCCAAGGATGACCTTGCTCTGCGGACACCTGGGGTATATAGCATTAGTTGTGAATGTGGAAAGAGCTACATTGGCCAAACGGTGCGGTGTGTTCAACAACGTTGTCTAGAACATGCACGACACGTTCGTCTGGGGCAGAAAGACAAGTCTGCGGTGGCAGAACACAGCATCCAACATGGCCATGGTTTTGATTTCGAAAATTCCAGAGTACTGGCGCATACTGGGAGCTTCTGGAACAGCATCCTTACAGAAGCAGTAGAAATTCGTCTCGCGTCTAACCTCGTCAACCGCGACAGCGGGTACCAGCTGAGTGCAGCCTGGACGCCAATAATCAATACTATTCGTCGTCAGCGTGACAGGGACGCATTACACGGCGCGTCCAGATCAACGGGAGGTTCGGTAGTAACATAAGCAAGCAATTTGTTACTCAAGCATTAATGATCAGCTTACGGGAAAGTTTTTGCCTTCTGATTTTTCCTTCTATCGAACGATGTGTTGATACGAGGCAGGACCCTGGCTACGATTGGTTACAAATCTGACCAAATCACGTGGCAGCATGGCTCAATATGAGGCCTGCAACGGATCCGTGTTGACCCATCAGTTTGATAAACAATTCATGGTGAATGCTTTGTTTTCGGATATCATCTTCGAATGAGCGATGACTTTAAGCCCGTCCGCTACATGCCATGTGAAAAAAGGACATAAAATCTAGCCATAACACCACCTTGGCATCGATTCAAGCCGCAACGAGATTTGACCCCTGCTACGACTGGTTCTACAGCCGACCAATCAGAGGTTAGCAGCGGTAATCTGGTCTAGCTCAGCAATTTCGCACGTTCCTGTCCTCACTTCACCGGAAGATGGCGCCGATGATTCAGAGCACCGAAATATCGTGTGATTACTATAACACTCCTATAACTCGGCTAGTCACCCGAGAACATTATTTGTATCCCCAAAGATAATTGGAACTAGTGTCTGTGATAACTAAGCAAACTGAGCTGGGGCGGATCCAGGATTTTGCTTTCAGATGGGCTTGAGCAGATTTTGTTTTGGGGAGGGGGTTTACAGATTTAATTTGGGGGGGGGGGCCCTTGAGTCGGGTAAGGTAGGCTTGGCTTTATAGTCATGCCATCCTTAAAAGATCAGTAGAGCTACAGAAAAATTACAATGTCGGAGGTTGACCTAATACTTTTTTGGGGGGGGGGGCCTTGCGCTCCCTAGACCCCCCTTCCCCCTTGGATCTGCCACTGAATCTGAGCAATCACTGGTGAAAATACTCGGATACATTACAGAAAAAGAATGTAAAGATTTCTTCTGAAATAAAAAGCTTCAAAATTACTAATCAAAAACTACACATGTGCACTAAGAGAAGAATTTGAAAAAGAATGTTTTTGAAATAACTCACAGTAAATATTACAGGTCTACAGAAGAGCATACCTAAGTCTAGTGGACTTTGATATACAAGAAATGGAACAATAAGAAATCAAGACAGATAAATATGCACAATTTTCACAATTATGTGGCATGTTTGTAATATGAATTACTAAATTTTGGATCAGAGCATTCATGGAGGCTTCAGAATATCGTCACAAAATATAATTGCCTAGTTGATAATGTTCCTAACTTGGCAGCTAACCAATACACAAATAATGCTGTAAGTAACCAAGAGGGAAGTAAGGAAAACCTTAGAGTCAAATGTTTGTAGATAACATAGCAGGTGTTAACAAGAAGCATGAGGAAACTCAAAACAGTTCTTGTATACTCTTGAATGGAAGCTGTTACCCCTGCCATTTATGCAGAAGGAATTGATTACAATGATGATAATAAACTAAGTAAAGGAGATTTTCCCAGGTGCTGAAGGAGGCGCAGCATACCAGGGTGGAACTCATGCAGGTCCTAAGTCGCCATGACTGACCACAATTGAACTATGCAGTGAGGTTGGTTAAATATGGAAATGAAAGTGCTACTTGGGAAAGGTATTAGTTCCGTCTTGGGGGTTGTGCCTGTGAACACTATTGGTAAGTGGGGTTTCACTAGGCATGGCCTAGACCTAAATAGAAGGGGCAAGGTCATACTTTCTTACTTGTTAGCTAAAGCAGTTAGGGAGTTCACTTCCAGTGATGATGGGGTGCCATTTTTAGGAAACGTGCTGCCGATGAAGGGATGTAAAAAGACGATCAAAGTGATACTGATTGTAGATGCACGATGGGAAAAATCACAGATATTAAAGAAATAGATGAAGTTGCTGAAACAATAACTGACTGGGGTAAAACTGGGAAGGAGAAGGTTAATGTTGAAAATATAAAACCAGTAATTTGGGTGTTACTGGTCAACTGTAGAAGTATAATGAACAAAGTAATTGAATATGCAAACGTAATAGAGATACACAAACCAAAAGTAATAATTGGGATAAAGAGTTGGTTAAAAGAAGAAGTACTAGACAGTGAGGTTTTCCCCGATGGTTACAGAGTGTACAGCAGAGATAGAGGAGCAATTGGTGGAGGAGTTTTCATACTAGTTAACAAAAACTTATCACAGTTCACTGGTGCTCATAGAACATGACCATGAGTTACTTGGGATAGATTTCTGGGGTAATTAAAAAAAATCAGGGTGGGCTGCTTACCACAGTGGAATGAATGACAGATGAACATGAGACTCTTGGGGAGAAATTAAATTCATACTCAGATTTCAGAGGTGAGAATAGAATGGTAATTATTGGTGTGGATTTAAATTTACCAGGTGTAAACTGGGTAGGAAATAAGATTAATAACACAAGGGAACAAAGTTGTGCAAATACCCTAATAAGGGAAGGAGGATTTACACAAGTGGTAGAGCAGAACACTAGGGGACAAAATATTTTGGGTATATTCCTAATAAAGCCCAATGACAGCCTTGTGGGATGTCAAGTAACCGAAGGAATAAGTGATCATCAAGCAGTTCTGATGGATACTAGAGCATTCGGTAAACCAGTGGCCAAAATTGAAGGAAGAAATAGGAACAATTATAAAAAGGCACAAATTTCGAATTTTAAGAGATATTTCAGACAACATTTCAGCAAATGGAAGGTTCAAGGAGATAATAAGAAAGAGGGGAGAAAAATGTATTCCAAAACAGAAAATAAATAGAAGTAGAAAGAGGTTGGTAAGAAGAGTACATAATAGAGTTAATAGACAGCAGGGTAGTAGGGAATATTTAAAACAACTAAACAAGGAATTAATAATAGCTAAGAAGGTGGATAAAGATGGGTTTATGAAGAGTATTGTCAGTGCAGGTGTACCATTGACTGATGCATATAGAAATTTTTATGGCTATGTTAGAAATGGAGAATGTTAGAATGGGAATGGAGGGTGTTGAGACGCTTATAGATAATGATGGAGAAGAAGTTACTGAGGATTTGAAAAAGGCAATGAATCAGAAACGGGAGTGTCTAACTCAGAGAGCAAGCTTAACAACACAATTACAAAATGAAAAGACTAAAAAATTAGAATTTCATCCTGAGGATATCATGAAGGAAATAAGAAAGCAAAGTGCGATAGTAGTGCCGGTACATAAAGGAGGGGTGATAAATAGAGTTGAAAATTACAGGTCGATCCGTTTAACATCAGTGATAGGTAAATTATTGGAGAGATTGATGTGCAACCACATCAGAAATATATATGAGGAGCATAAGTAGTTTTCAAGTAGGCAACATGGCTTTAGGTAAGGATATTCATACGAATCTCAGTTGGTGGGTAATATGCATGATATTTCAGATGAAATGGACAGATAGTTCAAAGGCTATTGACAGAGTCAGCCATAAAATGGTAGTAAATAAGGTAAAAACTGTTGGAGTGGAAGAGAAAGTGATTTACTGGATAGAAGAATTTTTAAACGATACAAAACAGAAAATTAGGGTAGGAAATGCAGTATCAAAAGAAGTGTAAGTAAAAATTGGAGTGCCACAGGGTAGCGTATTGGCAGCATTGCTATTCATTATTCTAATGAATAATTGTGTTGATTGTTTACTATCAGATATTAGATTGTTTGTGAATGATATAATGCTACATAAAAGGATCAAAACGGTAGAGGACTGTAAACAGCTGCAGGGTGATCTAGACAGGCTATCTAGCTGGGTTGGTAAACATGGTATGAAGAAAAATGCAAAGAAGAGTCAGCTTACTATGTACACAAATAAAATACTAAAGGTTGATTACAATTATATGATGGGGAAAGAATTGCTTGTTGAAGACTTGAAATGTAAATATCTTGGCATTACATTTGATAACAAGCTTAACTGGATAGGACACATTGGACAGGTAGTAGGGAAAGGTTCCAAAATTCTGCACTTGGAAAGAATGACGAGGGGACTTACGAGAGTAGTAAAGGAATTGGGTTACAAAACTTGAGTCAGACTATTTCTTGAATATGGTAGTGCAGTATGGGACCTACATTTTGAGTATCAAATACAAGAGTTGGAGAGGGTGCAAAAAAGGGTTGCTAGATTTTTTTCTTAAAATTATCACAGAATGCAATCAGTAATGGATATGAAAAAAGAGGGCTGGAATGGGATTTATTGGAAGACAGGAGGAGGGTGAAGAGTGTCATGGAAGTATAAGAAATTCTAATCAATTAAAAATTAATTTTTTCCCCAATTTAATTTTATCCCCTGCTAGTTATTAAGAAGGATGTAGGGGTTGGGGAGATACTAAATTAGCCTTTTCCAACCAAATGTCAACCTCTACTTCATGTGGTCCACTCCATTTGCACGGACAAGGGTCTGGCGACTGAAAGATTCCCAGTATAAGGAGTCACCCACAGTTTGCCAACAGGCTCCAAAAGGAGGGCGAAAGAGTGGGGAGCGGTCCAGGTTATCCTGTTGCCCTTGAGATTAGAAACGGCCCCTACAGGCGGATGAATCAGAAGTGATCAACGGAATGTGGATGCAGAAGACAACGGGAAACCACTGCATTAAAGACCCAAAGGGTATTCCCGAGGACATGTAATCCTCTCGATTACATATATCATGATGGCTTTTTCTGGGTAAAATATTTCGGAGGTAAAATAATCTCCCAATCAGATCTCCAGGTGGGGACTACTCAGGGAGGAGTCGTCAGAATGGATAGAAACATTCTACGAGTCAGAGTATGGAACGTTTGAAGTATGAATAGGGTAGGTAGGTTAGAAAACTTAAAAAGGTACATGGAACGACTTAAGTTAGATGTTGTTGGGATAAGTGAGAGTAAATGGAAGTTTTGAAATTTTGAACAAGGCTGCGTTTCAGCAACAGTGAGAGTTGTTCAAGTGAAAATGACAGCCAACCAGTTGCATCAATTAGGTTTATTTAACCTTACCGCGGTTTCGACGATCATATGATCGTCTTCTTCAGAAGGCCCTGTACGACATTTTAAAAACATTTTTTTACAAACCGAGTTTAATAATAAATAGTATGATAAGTATCATTAGATAAACACCTATACCTTAACATCAATTATACAATATTATATGATACTCACTAGTGGAATCACATATACTCAGAAAGGAGCCAATTAACTCGTCATATCGCAGTGCGATGGGCACTTGTGTCAACGGCTATAATGTAAATTTTAAAACTTCTATTGCATTGTCAAACATGTTAAATACATATGTCCACTGGTCCAAAACGTACATATTGGGCAGGTGATTTCCGCCAACTGGCTAAGATGTGGCCACGCTAATAACAGGTAAATAAAGTAGATGGCGCCACCGCGTACAAGCATGCGCATAGCCACAATGAACGGCCAATACATACAATAATTATTAACTAAAAATTGAGTGGTATAAAAATAACAACTAACATGATACTTTATTATATATGCAGTGAATTCTGTATATACTTAAGACGATGACAACATTGAAGAGGTCAAGAAAACAATGAGGGAGGAGCGGTCAGCCATTTCTAAAGATGACCTACAGAAAATGTTTCAAACAGTGGAAGCACTGCTGGAACAAATGTATTAGTTTTAATGGAGAGTATTTTGAAGAGGATAAGGTTGTTTTGTAATAAATTTGAAACTATATAGCTTTTTTAAAAAATCTTTTTTTTTTGGTAGCCCCTCAGGTGTCTTGTATCAATCTGTCTGACATAGTGATTTGCATGTATTAAGTTTGATCAAAAAGACAAGCTATTAGCTGTGAACCAATTACCAATACAATCAAAGACAATTTTTAATATGTTCAGTAGAAAATGTGAAGTACTTTTAATTCCTATGCTTGTGTCATCTGCAAAAATGACAATTTTTGAGTCTTCTACTGTAAGACAATGTACACCCTTTATCATTAAATGTGGCTATCCTCGTCTGAGTCTATCTCCCTATTTTTTCACAGTTTGGCATCACAGCACAAGCACAATGTCACAGGAAACTGAAGCAATTCTCTCGATTCCTTTCATGACGGCATCCTATTGGTGGATGTTGAATCAAGGGCCTTCTATGTTTCAGACGTTTTGTTTCATAATGTCAAGTTGCCAAACAAACATAGCAGATCCGTGACGCAGCTCAGCCCACTGAAGTGTCCGATTGGCCGGAAATTTCAACCAATGCCAGTTACAGCTGATTTCTTTTCTAACGTCATATTATTAAACCTAATATTAATATTCGGAGAGTAACTTTTAGGATTGGTTTAAAGTGTAGCAAAGAGTAGACAAGGTGTTACATTTTATTCAGATGTTTTGCCCATACGCTAAAGAAATGTTTATTCTCATTTTATTTGATTTTTATAATTTCTTTACTTATTTCTACTTTTTGTATCATTCATAAATCTGTAAATGAACCAACCAAAGAATAGGCAAGTCACGAATCATTGAAATCTTAATCTTTAGTTGATATGGGAACGGTCATAAGGATATTTACATGAAACATGTATCTTGAAATCACTGATGAGTGCGGACAGGAAGTTCCATATGGGTTGGTTTGTTCATGGACAAGATGACCGAACTCGTATAGCAAGTGGCATGGTCTAGTGGCCCCGTTGTAGGCTAGTAATGGTGCGGTCGCTGGTTCTAAACTCTATTGGGGTAATTATTATTTTTTTCCCCAAACTATTCCAACATACCCATAGTTTATGGATAAAATATGCAATTTCTGTAGTAAAAAACATAATTAACACATCAGACTAAAAATCCATTTCTATTAAATTTGCTGAATAAAATCTTTATTATAAAGACCATAGCGTTTAGTCAAAAGCACTCAGCTATAAACAGAATTATCTCCTCATAACTAACCGTTTCGAGCACTTTCATCTCTGCAATTATTAACTATTAGTGACTATTTTCAAAGAACGTCCAAGCAGATCTTGCCATTTGCAGCAGGCAGCCGATTCTTTGATTTTTTTTCTCGTTTTTTAAAATACTTTCACGTACCTGTAGAAATAACCAGAATAACCATAAAAAGCCAATTTACAGTGTTAAGTTTAAGAACAAATTCTAATCTCTAATGCGAATAATCTTCCCCCTTGGCTATAAAAACATAATATTAGATGAAGAGCGCATATTAAGAAATCTTAATTGAATGATGCATTTTTAATTTTAAAATAATTTTGTCCTATCTGGCAGTATTGCAGAAGGCATTAATAACTGCAAAAGCACTTATTTATAATCGATTAGAATTTTTGGTTATTGGTCAAACAAGGGAATAACCATGAAGGATAAGGCAGAATTTTTTGTATTACAAAATTACAGAAACAATCATAAAGACATTAATTTGGAAAAGTGTATCTGCAAGACGGATAGAATGAAACTATCTTCCTTAGCTGCTTTGTATACACTCTGACGAGTTAGGAAGCAGCCTGAAAGCCATGGTCCTGTGGTTAGCATTCTAGTTTGCTAAACAGGCGGTTCGTAGTCCAAATCCAAGTATTTCTTTTCTTTTTTTAAATTTATTTTTATTTCCTTTATAAACTTTCCCAACCTACACATTGCTTATGCGTAGAATATATCCTTAAATCTTTCCTAAATGTGTCGGGGTATAACATACTCATAACTGAAAGTATCCAGTGTTTCTTAACCAACTTCCGATGTAATCATGAACACTTCCGTGGCAGCAACAGTGAGAGAAAACTATTCAGGTTTCTAACCGCGCCGAAATCACATTGTCTGTGCCTTTTAAAATGGTACACGTTTCCAGTGGCGGATCCAGGATATTGATTTGGGAGGAGCTTGAGCAAATTGTGATTTGGGGGAGGGGGGGTTTGAGTTGGATAAGGGTAGGTTTTATTGTCATGCCGCCCTAAGAAGATTAGTGGAATTAATAAAAAGTCTCCAAATATTACTTACGATGGCGGAGATGGGTCTAATACGATTCATGACTTGCCTATCCTTTGGTTGGTCCATTTATGGATTTATGAATGATACAAAAAGCAGAAATAAGTAAAGAAATTATCCAAAAAAATGAGAATAAACATTTCTTTAGCGTATGAGAAAAAAATCTGAATAAAATGTAACACCTTTTCTACTCTTTGCTATGCTTTAAACCAATCTTAAAACATACTGTCCAAATATTAATATTACTTGTAGCTGTAACTGGCATTGGTTGAAATATCCGGCCAATCAGACACTTCAGTGGGCAGAGGTACGGCATGGATCTGCCATGTATGTTTGGCAACTTGACATTATGAAAAAAGACGTCTGAAATATAGAAGGTCCTTGATTCAACATCCACCAATAGGCTGCCGTCATGGGAGGAGTCGAGAGAAGTGCTTCAGTTTCCTGTGACATTGTGCTTGTGCTGTGATGCCAAACTGTGCAAAAATAGGAAGACAGACTCAGACTAGGGCGGCCACATTTAATGATAAAGATTGTACATCATTTATACAATGTATATAAAAAAAAAAAACACCAGTGGATCAAATGCACATCTAATGGACCTCCACTCCACATACCATTAAAATGTTGCGTTCAGAAGGTAAGAAGAACTAAGCCATTCATTAAAATTGGCATCTGTTCCTCAAGAATTTAATTTGTTCGTGAATTTCATGATCAACATAGTTAAATGTCTTACAAAATATTACTACAGGCAGCAATTCATCACTATCCCTTCTCAGTGAAAACAAATATGATTTGTTCCTTTGAATGGGCCTTCTGCAAACCAAATTGATTTAATTACAATATTTTTATCTTTTACGTTCTGGTAAATGCCATTGTACATTGTTTTTTCAAAAAGTAATTGAACTGGAATGTAATTATCCCCCCTTTTTTACAGAGTGGTTTAATTATAGAACATTTAAGCCTATCTGAGAAAGTCCACTGAAGCAGAGATCAGCAATTTAATTCCGAGGAGCAAAGCCGTTGCGACCACTCGAGCATTTGCTTTTAAGAACGATGATAACTATTCTTATTTCGTCTGGCGTAGGTAAGTTTATAGTGTTTCTTGGAAATCAGCGTCAAAAAAAACCAATTCTTTGAGTCAGTGAGCCATAGGTAGTTGACTTATCAGCAACAGATAATGTTTGTTAAATATACGAGCAAATAAAAAAACTGGATTCTACTGAACTTTGCTTGACATACAATATATATGCCTTGATTCTTTCTTTTTCCAGTCTCCTTTTTCACAATATCAAATATTGTATTCATTTTATTTCCAGAGTTGTGAACCTTCTGTTTGTAGTACATAATTTTGAATGCTGCATTAACCTTATTAAGTAGGCTACTAGCTTATTTCTGCTGCTTTGGCCGCACTACCCTTGGTCTGTGTAGTCGTGTTTGGCTTTTGCTTTTCTTCTTCTAGCACAGCATAAGTGTTGGTAATGTAGTATCTTTATAACCTTTAACATAAATTAATCCACAATATCACTATGCTTATTAAAGTGTTAATATTTGATGAAGTGGTTTGATTAACATTTGCCATATATTCTAATCTGCTATATCTTTAAAAAAAAAAAAAAAAAAAAAAAAAAAAAAAAAAAAAAAAAAAAAAAAAACTGAAAAAATAACCAAGCCAAGTTACATAGTCAAAAAACATTTTTAACAGAATCCAAAGGATGGGGTGTTAATCTGTGTTGTGTTCAGTGGTTATCTTGCAAAGCAATGTTCATTTGAGATGAAGTGTGATCCATGGAGCCTATTATACAAACGAATTACCACTTCTTCCTCTGTCACCTTTCTCATCAACCCACCAATAATCTCTGGTCACATAAGAGTCGTAAACTACACAGCAGATTTTAAGTTCGACCATTTGATTTTAAACTGTGAATATCCAGTCCAAACTGATTAGGTAGTTTTTGTGTGATGCCTAGACAAAGGGGCAGACAGACACAACCTACTTACAGATTTATAATAGTATAAATTTTGCAGTACTGTTTACACTGAGCATTAATAATAACACCGACTATTCCTAGTGACAATATACAAATTTCCTTCAGAAGTGCATGATGTTTTAATACCCATAGTTATCTATGGTTTTTGTTCTTTAGAAGCACGACACCTTTTTAAGAGGAAGAAACTTTTAAAATAATCTAAGGCCATAATACAAAATTATTGAATTTTTCATTCATAGTGGACTGTAAATATGATTAAAACAATTTCTAAACCAACTAATTAATTCTTTGTTTATTAGTTGCTAAACTTAGAAGACATTACTCTTGTAACTAGTTCAAGTTGATGGTCGGGTATAGTTATCAGAAAGTCTGTTTATAGATGGACTGATTGCATAACAGATACTAGGACATTATCTATTGCTGAGTAACTATTATTCATTTTCTAGTGGGAAAATAAACTACCTAAGTTAGACTGTTTGAATTGCCTAACATGGCTTTATAACAGCGTAAGTTATTTGGAAAATCTAGATTAAAATCACCAAACAAGACTATCCAAGATAGTTTTCTGCTCAAAATATTTTTTAAAAAAATTTGGAAAATGGAAACAATGAAACTGCCATTGGGCACTAAACATAAGATAGGATGGGGAAAAATAACCAGTCACTTACCACAGATGAAGGCAGGAGGGCAAGATTAACATGTAAATACACACAAAAACAAACACAAATTGCACAATATTTCTGCGAGAAACCATAATCATGTGAGAGGCGAGACACATAGCAGGGGGAAACGTGATCCCATCCCAAACTGCCACATGAAAGAAACAAAGGCGGAACACACGGGGTGGTGGTGGATGTTCCGGGGGTGGGAGGATAAGGTCCTTTCCCTTGTTCTTTCTTCTTTATATTTATCCTTAAACGTGAATGTTAAGCACGAGAGTTATAAAAATAGACCTCTTAAAATATATGGAAAAATCAAATTTTTTAGACAATTTTGAACGTAAGAATATATCAGGTAACACTGTTGTCTTACATGTCTGTTTTATTAATAACAATTGAAAGGTCACGCGAGAAGAGTATGTTTTGTTGCTGCAGAATTAGTGGCACAGAGAAGAGAGAAGTTATGAGCAGAAAGGACAGATTGTTGTTATTATTATTGGAGACCAATAAATGGATCAAATAATAAGATATAAAAATAGTGTTCTTAAATGTTAAGTTGTTAAATATAATAGTAAGTTTTGAGATAATCTGCCAACTTCAACAGCCAGTCATTTCCCGTTTAACTGATGAGTAGCAGAATCAATCAAAAAGAACAAGAGAAATATTCTATCCATAAACCAAACCTTATACATCTGATAGCTCATATGTTACAAGACTGAAGTTGGTAATACACCTTCACAGTCAACAATTTTACTGTATTTATAATTATTGCTCCCTTAGCATCATTTATAATGCGAAGTAAAAATGATATGGGAGAAACCAAAACAGTTTCTATCTGAACACAAGCTGTATACACTACAGCACAAGCTGCAAAAATATTAGTGTGAGCAATAAAGCAACCAACATAACAGTTTATCTACCCTGACATGTCAATCAAGAGTCTCTGGTTAAAACACAAGAAACAAACATAAACAGTAATATTTCACAGGAAAAGTCTTCTGCTGCAAGTAAAAAAACAGGGATTACTTGAGATCGCAATACCACCATAACAACCCGAACATACTATTAAAATCAAACAATCCGGAGTAAAAAACAATGATTATAATAATTAGCTCTCATGGTCCCGGTTGTATTGCATCCCAATGACAACTGCTTTAAAAAAAAAAAAAAAACCTGAATTAATACTTTGTGAGGCAGAGAGTAGATGTACAGGAATCGCAATCTCTAGCAGACCCAAAAAAGAACACTTTTGTTAGCTGTTTAAAAACTTAAAACCAACTTTCTTACTGAGCAACTGCCTATTCAGTTGACAAGAGTAGAATTTATGAGGCACCATGGGATTCTATCATTACCGTGGCGCCACAATATGATGATTGATTCTTATAGAACTCGACAAAACAAATCGAAAATAAAGAATAATTTTTTTTTGATATCTCGCTTGGTTCTCGAGATATCGTATCTCAAAATTTACGTAGTTAGGTTGAAATACGGCCTGGACCAGAAGAAAAATTTCGCTGTAGCCAAATTTGATGATGAATTCTTACGTAACTCGATGAGACAAATGGAAAATAAAGAATAAAGTTTTTTGATATCTCGCATAGTTCTCGAGATATTGTATCTCAAAAGTGATGAGGTTAGGGTGAGATCCGGCCTGGACCAAAAATTTTTTTTCACCAAAACCACCATATCAACAGGGTGGAATTGCACTACAGTTGTTTTATTTTCTTCTTAGTGATTGTTGTTAGGTTGAAATACGGCCTGGACCAGAAGAAAAAACAGCAAAAGCAGAAGGAACTATACCTACGGCTGATTTTTAACATACTATATCTCGAAAACCAAGCGAGATACCAAAAAAATTTATTCTTTACTTTCGATTTATTTCGTCGAGTTCTGCAAGAATTCATCATCAGATTTTGGCGCCACGGTAATGATAGAACTGCCAGGCACCACAAGTAACCAGTGACATATGATATTCTATAAGCAAAACTAACAACTTCAAATTACATCCGTCAATGAAAAAGAAAAATTTCAAGCTGAAGAGCAATATTAATTTGAATTGTTATTTAATCAAAATTATACAATTTAAATCCAAAAGCAAGATTTCTTTTTAGGCACTAGTTTCACATAAACTGTTAAGAAAAATAGACACAATTAGACCTATTACAAACTGAAAATAAAAAATAAAATCTGTCAGTAAAAATTAATGTCTAACAATGTAAAATAAATATTATAATGCTATTATCCTAAGAGAATTTTTCAGGTTATCTGGAGATCACAATTCCAGCATTCCTACATTCAGATGTGGTAATGAATCACAAGACTTTTTTTCGGGTTTACTGGAGATCGCGATTCCGACAGGAGTTGTCATCGTAATACTGCAGTGGTCAAACGCAAGACTCCACTGTAAATTCTTCCCTAACTGTTGTTGTTGTTGTTATTAGGTTTTTAGGGCGCGTCGACGACGGGGTCATTAGTGCCTCTTCCCTAACTACATTTAACGGTTTCATACTGGTCCAGGCAGTATTACAACGAAATTACTGCTTGATAATAATACGTCTTGCGACTGACTACATCAGTATTCCAACGATATTACTATATGTTGTTGTAGCGGAATCGCGATCTCCAGTAGACCCTTTTTTTCTTTTTGCAGTAAATATGTTGTAATACTCCCTTGACCAGAAAGATATATGATATTAATTAGGCTATAATCCAACTCGGACAATTATAGCACTACATGGTGTCTTAAAACCTAAGTACTCCTTGAAAATAATACATCTTGCAATTGACTATTGCAGTAGGTATATTAGTTCACACACGGAAGCGCGATTACAGCGGAATTAGGGTCTCCAGCTAATATCACTTTTCTTACCAATAACAATGGTTTATTTGTTGTTGTTTTTTCTAAAAAAAGTTTATCCTGTTAACATCGCAATACACTATCTGATTAGATTATGTCCATCCTATTTTCCAGGCTTCACAAAGAAATAAAAATTTAATATAACTCATTTAGGAAATAATCGGCGAGGCATTTACTTACTATAAACAACATTATGAAAACTGTTACAACTACTTGCCATCTGGTGAACACTAATCCCAGTGAGAAATGTTATAACAGAAGCTAATTTACACATTACCAAATGGGAATCCTCCAAAAAAACAATTAATTTAAAAGACATATATGACATTCAACAAACAAGTTTACATTCAGCATACATGAAGCACCATAACACGATAAAAAATTCGAAACGTGGATCGCTTAATACAAATGGACCGGGAACATTACAGCTTACAAAAAATTCTGTTCTGATAACATGCGATAATACACTATCCAAATGACGAGAAGCCAGTTCATTCGTACCAATTGATTCAAAACATATAAAGGAGGCAGCAGCTAACAAATTGTGTTTGACATTTCATGGAGAAGTGAGCGGAAAACGTACATAAAAGAAAACATTTTACTGACGACTTTTTGTTTTTGTTTAAGAAATATCTCTGTTTCCACTTTCGGAACCTACATACGCAATTCAAATATCCTTCCGTACCTTTAAACAATATTAAGACATCAATAATACCACTCAATTTATAAATGAAATTATGGTAAATAACTTGTATTCCTTACACACATCGTATTTTTTCCACTCGTTCATCCCATGGCGGTCGGTTTTATATCCTACTATTAGAAAGACTGAAAATTCCACCTTTCCCTTTTCTTGTATTGACAACCACAGCAACACAATTGCGTCTCACTACATTAATCTCTGAGCTAGTACCAAGTACCAACACAAGAACTAAGTCTAAAAGAAAAACAAAGATATAATAGTATACATGACTTTCCACAGATTCATTGTTTTAAAAAATTACAAATTAATTACATCATGCTAACCGTAAAGTATCCATAACCATTAACTTTGTAAACAAAATAAATGCTTTGACTCTTCACTCTTATGGACTCAAAAAAATTCTACAGCGCCCTTCACATTCTTTTCCCGATGCCATTACATTCAATCATATGCACCTTCAATTTAACAGCGTAGTTATCTATCCTCTGAATCAAAATCCGTAATCTGAAATGAAGATGTGTATAGCTAGATTCCCCTTCGCCCTTTCCCATCCACCTGTTTTGGCATTCCATGCAGTTTTAATGACAAGAAGACCCGGTGCACACGTCCATTATTTCACGTTGTGGCGACGCTGCGGGCATACAACATCCCATGCACACTTAGCATGGGGCAGTGAACGATTGGCCACTGACAACTGGAAGTTTATAGTGGGATGCGAGTCATGTTACTACACTTTTCTTTAAAAATTGCTTAGAACTCATTGAAGGCAAGCATATGAATTAAAAAAGCAAAGATGGGTAAATCTATCTTTTATACTTATAAGAATTATTTTTTCAGTTGTGTTGCTAGTAACAGTGGACTCAAATTACAAGTTCATTGACGATGGAGCTTTCGAAAACGAATCAGACAATACTATATTGCACAGAACTCCTTTTTACAAGAAGCCACTGCAGTAAAAATGCCCTTTTCTTTTCTTAGGGATGAAGAATTTTCCCTTTCTACAAATGTAAGGAAGCCTTATAGTGGTTTACGTTTGTAAGACAAAAAAACTATAAATTGTCATGCGCCAGGAAAAATGTTGAAAGTGCATTTCGCATACTCTAGAATAAATAGAAAATTATTTACGAAGCGATTAGTGTAAATTTGCAATTATCCATCATATTGATAAAGACTTGCTGTTCTCTTCATAATTTCGTAAGAACTAGAGAAGGATGCAACATTAAAGACACAATGGAGATAGATACAACTATAAAAATACATTGAGTGTAGAAGGATTCGTCGGTATCGGAAAAGAAGCCACGACAACGACAAGAGTAATTATTAAGCAGTCTACCTAAGTAAGAAATATGTCAGCAGATTGTACTGTTTGCGGTACTTACAACGTACCTTAGCCCGGTAATTTAAGAACTTTATGTTATATAAAACCTAGATTTTAAAACACTTTGTTCAAAACTGAATTTATAATCAATACAAATTATTTTAATTACACATTTCATTTTTTACTTTGTCGCCCTTTTTCTCGAATCCCTCATTGAATATATGACATACACTAGTGCAAGCTCCTCCATTTTTGACTGGGTCGTTATGGTTCTCTGATAAGATACCCAAAATTTCTGGGTAATTCTTAATTTCAATGTTTTCTAAGTTTAGTATGAGACCCACATTTTGGGAATAAAATACAGGAGTTGGAGGTCTGCAAAAAAAGGATGCTCGATTCGTCTCTGGAAATTACGGCATTACCCAATCAGTAATCAGAATAATAAAAGAAAAGGAATTCTTTGGAAGACTGGAGGAGGGTGAAGGGAGCCATGGATGTGTACAAGACATGTACTGGTGAGGAGGTGTGGAAACATATTGGTGTAATCATTAACAATAATGCATGGAAGGGAAGAGAAGACTATGGTCATAAGCACAGGTGGGCACAGTCAATCCAAACATTAACTTCGTTAATCATTATTCCGCTACTTAAAAAGTTAACTTCGATAATCGTTAAAGCGTTAAATGTTTATAATTTAACGCAAGTTAAAGTTATCCTTTAAAAGTTAACTAGTCAAAAGTTGTACTGATGTATTAGTATTATAGTACGGTAGGTATAACTGCTCTCTATCTCAAGGTGTTATGTACCATGATGCAAATGTGGATTTATTTATAAAAATTAACAAATTGTGGTTACGCTATCGCCACAACAACGAAGTGGTATTCCTGTCTGTTTTTATCTTTGTAAAAAAAAAAAAAAAAAAACCCAACATGAATGAAGAATGAAAAGCAGCAATATTATAGAAAACAAGTTGGGCTGGGACACTTGAATATGTGAAAACTAAACTGCGACCAGTGAAATTTGCGGCCAACCTAAAATCTACGACCAATGCCTGTTACGGTTACCTGTGACCTAAAGGCCCCTTCTGACGACCCGGCCTGGTTTCACTAAATCATGGCCTGCATGTTTTTACGCGAACAAATAGAACGGAAGTTAGTTAGCGACATCCTTTTACATTACATGGCCGAAACTGCCAAACTAGATTCACACAAATGTTTCGAATTAAAACTGCACATCACCTTTTTCGTAAGTTATGTATTATTTCTTTGAAATTTTTCGCACTGGTTACTGAAAGTTGAGTTTTTTGCTGAACTGCAACACTGTTTGCAGACTCCAGTGCGATACTAACTATCGATCAGACGGCCGGTCATCCACTGGCACAGAATTTCGTCCGAGTAATGCCCGATTTGACGGCCGAACAGTTTGTCCGATTAACCTCTTCCGACACACACTGCCGATCCGTCAGGAAGGGTTGCCAACTCAATTAAACAAAGGGCAAACACTTTCAAAAAGGTGCTGGAATGTGCTTTACTTTTAAGTGCTCATTTTTGTATCCAATTATACAAGGCAATCTGTTATACAAACAGGATACAAGAGGTAACCAAATTATACAAGTTTTGTATCCAATTATACAATCTGGCAGCCCTGCATACGAGTGGTGGCGTGGCGCACAGTTCAAACAAACGAAAAGACGTCAACAACCTATGTATGGGGCTAAAGTTAACGGAAGTCCAATTTAACGGAAGTTAAGAAGACCGTTAATGATTTTTTAGGTTAACTTAAAAGTTAAATTTTCGCAATTTTTTTAACTTCGTTAATTAACGATTAACGGATTAACTGTTTTGAGCCCAGCTGTGGTCACAAGACAGCACTCCATTTCTGGCACAAAGGGGTGGGAAGTTTTTCTTTCGTAGGTATTTGGGTCATGAATTTAAATAAGTTATCAAGACAAATCATGAATGGGTTTGTACCGAGCGGTCCGGTGGCTCTGTGGTTAAGGAGTCTGACGTGAGCTCGAAAGATTCCAGGTTCGAACCACTGTCTTGGCTGGGATTTTCTTAGGCCCTTAGGCCGGTTGCATACGCTACGAAGAATTGAAAGAATTTAAAGTTGAAATGTGTAGAGGGCAAACGTAGATGTGTACAGAAAAGGGATAAAATTGGTGTAAAGAGAAATTGCTCGGGAGCGGATGCTATTTTTTTTTTTTTTTTTGCTGTCATCAATCTTTCAACTGGTTTTATGCAATCCCCCATGCCTTCCTACCCTGTGCTAATATTTACAACTCAACATCCCACGTCCTCACTTACCTGCTTCATATATTTTAATCTCTGTCATCCTCCGCAGTACTTTCGACTGTTCCCTCCGCTAACAAGTTAACCATCCCTGCATGACCTATCATTTCCAGAACTCATCCTCTTAAATTTCAGCATCCTTCTATAGCACCACATTTCAGATGCTTCAATTTTCCTTATTTCTGGTATTCTTGAAGTCCATGCTTCACTGCCATAAAGTATGTGCTCCACACATAGAGTTTTAAAAAGTTCTTTCTGAGTCCTAGAATAATGTTTGAAACTAAAAGATTACTCTTTTTCATTAAAGCTCTTTTTGCTAGTGCTTCTCTGCTTTTAGCATCATTCCTGCTTCGGCCATCGATTGTAATTTTACTTCCTAAGTAGAAAAATTTACTAGCTTATTCTATCGCATTCGACCATATTTTTTATACCTAATCTATTATTATTTCTGTCATTTCTGATACATTTCATCACTTTTGTCTTGATTTGATTTATATTTAGTCCAAAATCTTCCTAAAGAATAATCAGTAACTTCTCAATATCCTCAACCTGTTCTGCTAACAAGAAAATATAGCATAGTCTCTATGTCTGTAAAATTGGCTACTCCAGAAGAAATAAGAAAAATTATCAGAGCCCTTAAGAGCAAATACTCAAGTGGTTATGATGGGATTTCCAGCAGATTAATTAAATTTTGCTCCACAGAATTAAGTAATATACTAAGTTATCTGTTTAATATATCTTTACTTGAGGGTACTTTTCCAGAAAGGCTTAAACATGCTGTAGTTAAACCACTCCATATAAAGGGAGATAAGACAGCTGTACCGAATTACCGACCAATTTCATTACTAACAGCCTTCTCCAAAGTTCTTGAGAAAGCAATGTACGAGAGAGTTTATGAACACCTTAAAAATAATAATATTCTAAGTAAAACATAATTTGATTTTCAAAAGGGTCATTGAACAAACAAGCATTCACTGACAATATTTTAGAAGGAATAAATTATAAATTAATTCCTGTGGGAATTTTTTTTGACTTATCTAAGGCATTTGACTGTGTAAATCATAAAATTCTGATACAGAAACTAAAGTATTATGGTATAGATGGCATTGTTAATAAATGTCTTAGTTCTTACCTTCTAAATAGAAAACAGAAAGTATCAATGGAGAATTTTAAGGCTGCCTTAAGAGGTCCACTGTTTTCTGAGTTGAAATTAATCAGTTGTGGAGTACCTCAGGGTTCTATATTGGGGCCACTGTTGTTTTTAATATATATATAAATGATCTACCCTGTGTTTCATGTAAAAATTCCAAATTTGTCCAATTTGCAGATGACACAAACACAGGAATTAAAAATACTCCAGATTTATGTACAGAATATATTTCAAATTATGTCTTTGAACTGATTAATAAATGGTTTACAGCTAATGGCTTGTCTTTAAACTTTGATAAAACTCAGTATATGCAATTCAGTACATCACACAGATTAACACCAGATGTAGACATAAAATTTGCAGGCCAGTCTATTCAAGAGGTAGAGAGTGTGAAATTTCTAGGTTTGTATATTGATCACAATTTAAATTGGAAAGTACATGTTTCTGACTTATTAAAGCGATTGGGTTTAGCCACATTTGCAATTCGTACAATTTCAGCTATAGGTGATCTCCATATGAGGCAGCTAGTTTATTTTGCTTATTTTCATTCCTTATTGTCATATGGAATAATATTCTGGGGCAATTCTAACCATAGAGACAAAGTGTTCAGAGCCCAAAAGCGTATAACAAGAATTATGTGTGAGGTTAGCAATAGAACTTCATGTAGAGAGCTGTTCAAGAAGTTAGGGATTTTAACATTAGCGTCTGAGTATATATACACATTAATGTCCTTTGTAGTCACAAATTATACTTTGTTTGAAACAAATAGTAAAATACACAATTATGGCACTAGAAGTAAAAATGATCTTCACAAGGATTACAAGTCATTGTCATTTATTCAAAAAGGGGTCCGATATTGAGGGACACATATCTTCAAAAAGCTCCCAACACATATTAAATGTATAGCAGATGATAAGAATAAATTCAGGAAAAAATTGAAAGAATATTTAATTGACAACTCCTTCTACTCTGTCGAAGAATTTATTTCTAAGGTATCTAAACAATAACTGCCAGTAGCTTGTGTAAATGTAGTTTATATAATTAATTTACCATGTTTACTATGACTTTACATCTCCTGGTGTATGTATTTATTTTGTTACGCAATTGTTTATGGTACCATGTATGCTATGGCTGTACATCTTGTGGTGTATGTATTATTTTGTTATGGATTTTTTTTAATGTACCATGTATCCTATGAATGTACATCTACTGGTGTACTTATTATTTTGTTATGCAACTGTTTATCTGTAAATTGACAACATTCCACATCCCACAGAGCCAGTCTCTTATATTGGGATCAATGGAAAATGAATGTATTGTATTGTATTGTATAGTGATTTTCTCTCCTTGATGCCACATTCAAATCTTTCGTTCACTTCCTTTATTGCTTCTTCTGCATACAAGTTGGGGATAGACTTTAACCTCACATCCTTTTTAGATGATGTATGATTCTCTCCTTTTATTATATTATTCTTATATAAATTATAAGGTATTCTTCTATCTCAGTATTTTAGACCTGACTTCATCAAAAATGTTAACATCTTGTCTCCCCTAATATTATCAAAAGCATTTTCTAAAACAACAAACACCAGAAAAGTATCTTTGTTTATCTTGATCCACCATTCAAGTATTAATCTAAACCCAAACTGATCTTCACTTATCCTCTACTATCCCTTTCATTCTTGGGTGTAGTATACTGGTCAGTATTTTTGAAGCATATGAACTAAGACTTATAATGCAATAATTCTCATATTTGTCAGGTTGTGCTTTCTTCAGAAATTTGAAGATGACACTTTTATTAAAATCAGGGGGAATTCTCCTATTTCATAACTTCTTGACATCATTTTGAGTAATCTTTTGATTCCTTCTTCTCCTAGGGACTTCAGAAGTTCTTGAGGGATTTCATTCATTCTGTCTTATTTGATTTAAAATAATTCAAAGATGTATCAAATTTTATCCACAAAACAGGATCACCTAAGTCAACAATGTCGACATCACCTTTTTTCAATACAGTTGTTCAAATCAAGCTCATCATACAGTTTCTCCATCTATTCTTTCTACCTGTTTCTTAAGAGCCTAAAAGAGGTCAGCTTTAATGTTTACACGTCAATTCGTCATTTATCAAAATTGGTGTTTGAGCTTCTTACGTGACACATCTATTCTACCTACAACTATTTCGTTTTTTGCGTTTCATGTTATTCTAATTGTCTGTATTGCTACCCTGAACCCTGATGTTTCTTTACCAGCTTTGATTATTTCTATCTTCAATGCATTCAATTTGTCCTTAGTTGAACCGTTAATGGTTATTTCTTACACCCAACTTTACGATCTCCGTAAAATTTTCTCTCATGTTAGATTGTTTCAGTTTGTTCATTGCCGTTCTGTTCTGTCTAATTTTCTTCCTTTCTTTCTTGAATTTCAACCTGCACTTCATAAACATCAGATTATGGTCAGAGTCTATACGCGCTTCTAGATAAGCTTTACAGTCTAAATCTTGATTCATGAATCTCTGTTAGTCCATGATATAATCTAGCTGATATCTGCTTGTATCCCCTGGACGTTTTCAGGTATATATCCTTCTAGCTTGTTCTTAGTGTGTTCGCCATGACTAGTTTATATCTTTCCTCGCTCATTTCTTTATCCTAAACCAAAACTTCCTACAGTATTCCACTTTTTTCCTTGTCCCACTACCGTATTCCAGTCACGATTGATTATTAGATTTATCCAATCGATGACGAGCAAATTCCACTAATTAACTTGTTGGTAACTCTGCTGGTCTTATGGCTCTAAATATGTCGTCTTTTGACCCAAATAAAAAGATTAGAGATCACTTCTTTAATTATTATAATACTCAATCGTCATAAAATAGCTCAATCAACGGATCGCTAATTCTACAAAAAAAATTGCAACGCGCAGTTGTTAGCATGTACTGTCAACTGTTTTAATAATCAAACTAAAGCTCGCTGACACTCGATACAGAAAACACAATTACAATATGTTACTTCACGAATAATTAATACATTCATACACTGCTAATGCGACACTCCAGGTCCAAAAGCTACAGCGCGCCTTCCACACACACATCTTCCTCCATTTCTTTATTCTGTGTCTCTCACACCAGACCAAAGATTTTCTATCTCATTCTTTTCAAATATGTCCTTACTCGAACATCGTAATTACATTATATATATTATTAGAATCAATATTTAAATCATAATTAAGTACACTTAACTAAATAATATTTACACATTAATTAATTTGGTAATTGGGATTGTAGCATATGTTACACCTTTCACATATTAAATTAATTCTTCAACTTCAGCGTATATTTTCTCTACTTCTTAATCATCTGTCTGTGACGCTATAATGTACACTTGTTCTAACGTGGGTGGGGTGGGTTTAGTTTCTAACCTCATAAAAAGAATCCTGTCACTAAATTGTTCGCAATAACTCACCCGTTTCGTACCTTCCTTATAAATTACAAAGTAGACGACTCGTGCGAAAATTTCGCGAATAAAATGCGATGAATAGTGATGTTGAATACTTGTAATATAATGAAATGTATAACTGTACTTTTGCTACCAAATATATTTTTTAGTTAAAATAGGTACGCATCTAAATATTTACAACATATTACTAAACAGTTAGTAAAATTTAAAACACTCTGTATTTATGACAAACTATCACTGACCCTAACAGAATACAACCAATCTGAACAAAATGCACACAACATTTCGACATGTCCGTGACATTTGTTGCTGGGCAAATAAAATGTGTACATTGGACTTGTATAACAAAATTAAAGTGTTTCCGTAACAGAAAAAAATATCCGAAAAGCTACTTATTGAATATAAAAAAGTTTATTGACATCTCTGTGATATCTGCTGCTACAATCTAGGGACTTGGTTCTGAACTTTCTCAAACGCGCTACCACTTTAAACATCAAATTCCGAAAATTATTTCTAATTTATGATTTTACCTAACTGGAGACCTTAATCTTTAAAACGATATGATATTTATCGAATTCGGTTAGGTATCGAAGAAGATAAATGGCTTGTAATACAAAAATTTTAAAAAACGCAGTAAAAATAATATTGATACTTTTGCTATTTAAAGATCGAATTCAAAAAAAAAAAATCCTTTTATAAAGTATGGTGTGGCCAAAGCAGCCACCTTGGCTTTTAATATGATACCTCATTTATCGATTTCGGTTAGTTACCATGCGAAGTAAAAAAAAAAGTTTTAGAATTGATGATATTTTTGCCCCTTAAGTGTTAAAATTGGAGAAAGTTTTTTCTTAAAATATGACGTAACCAAAGCAGATAACTTAATATTTAAAACGAAAACTCATTTAATAATTTCGCTTCGGTATCAAGGGAAATAAATAGCTCGTGACAGAAAAATGCGCTGTAGAAATCTTAATACTTTTGCCCTCTAAGGATAGAATTTTGAAAAATTTCTTTCTTAAAAGGTGTTGTAAAGGAACCTAAGACCTTACGAAGAACTCAATCTTTAAAATGATACCTCGTTTATCGATTTTGTTTAATTATCAAGGGAGATAAATGACTTGATACACAAAAAATGTATTTTAGAAATACTGGTATTTATGCCCTTTAAGAGTTCAATTCAGAAAAATTAATTTCTAAAATGTGATGTTACCACAGCGGAAACCTTAATTTTTAGAATGATACCACATTTATCTATTTCGGTTAGATATTAATGGAGATAATTGGCTCGTGACACAAAAAGGCGTTGTAGAACCATTTATACTTTTTCCCATTAGGGGTTAAATTCCAGAAAAATTCTTTCTTAATATATGATGTCACCAATGCTGAGTCATTACTCTTCATACTCCTACTTCATTTATCGATTTTGGTTAGATATCCAGGGAGATAAATGACTCGAAACACAAAAAACGCATTTTAGAAATATTAAAATTTTTGCCCTTTAAGGGTCGAATTACGAAAAATTCCTTTCTTCAAATATAATGTTACCAAGGCGGAGATCTTATTTTTTAATATGATATTTCACTTATCTATAATGGTTAGATATCAAGGTAGATAAATGGTTCGTGACACAAAAATGCGTTGTAGAACCATTTATACGTTTTTACTTTGAGAGTACATCAGCGGTGAGCTGCGTGAAATAATGGACGTGTGTTCTAAGCCCTGATCACATTATTCATTCAGAAAAAAATTTCTCATACCTCAAAACTTAAATGCAAAATATCATTATTTCCATAATGTATGTTTTTGTCACGAGCTATTAATCTGTCTGCACATCTAATCGAAATTGAGAAATAATATATCATTTTTGAGATTAAGTTCTCCATTTGGGTCAAATCATATTTAAAGAAAAGAATTTTTCGGAATTCGACACTTAAACAGCAAAAGTATAAAAATTTCTACAACCATATTTCCGTCACGAGCCATTTATCTCCCTTGTTATCTAACAGATGTAGATAAATGGGGTATCATTTTAAAGATTAATGTCTCTGCCATGGTCACATCATATTTTAAGAAAGTAATTTTTCGCAATTTGACCCTTAAAGGGAAAATAAACTATTAGTTAATTAATATGAGACAGTTAATTCCTCGTCAAACCATTTATTCTAGCCCTCAATTAAAAGACTAATGATTATGCTACCTTTGCACGGTCAAAATACCGAGGCTCTTTAATAAATCAGTGAGCAGGTCAGACCTTAAATTATTCTCAAAAAGACATGTTTTTGATAAACAGGAGGGAATTTATTTTGCCTAATTCCATATAAATCAAATTATTTTATAATATAATTTATACAAAAACACTTACTAATTAAATCATTATTTCAAAATTTAAATTATTTTGAACACTATCTTTATAATATATTTAAATTTATTATAAAATAATTCATATAATATTATGAACTAAAACGTAATCAAATAAATAGCTGATTTATGCCTATTAATATAAAATCAAATAAACATTTTAATAAATTTAGAGCTAATCATCTAAATTATAAGTCAAAAATGATAAAATATTAATACATATAAGTATTTAAAATGTTTGCTAAATTTAAATTTTATCTAAAGAAACTAGATTTCTTAAATGACGAATAATATATCACCACTAAATACAAATTAAAAATAAATATACAACATTAACTTTAATTTGTATTTAAATCAATTTAAATCGAGAACAATAAATAAAAACAAATATTTTGATTTTCCCTGATACAAAAGCTACAATAAATAAAATTAACTTTTATATAAATAAATTAAACCAATTACTTTACTAATAAACTATAATTAATAATATTATTTCTATTTATATACTTAAACCAAATTAATTAAAATTATTTTTACTATATGCAATAAACACAAGAAATTAAAATAATATTTTTATTTTAAGATGTCTTGAATTGCACAAGATTAAATTCATTGTAAGTGAAATATTAAACTATCATCATCTTATTCTTACTAGTTACACTTTCCAGTATACCTACTATGTTACGACTTATCTCATCTTTATAACGAGAGCGACGGGCGATGTGTATACATTTTAGAGATTAAATCATATCAATTAATTTATTAATATTTCTTTTAAATCAACCATCAAATTAAAATTAAATAATATTATTTGTATAAATAAATTTATTGTAACCCATCTCTAATTTATTATAAGTTGTATCTTGACCTGAAATATAATTCAATTAAAGTAATAGAAAATTAAATTTCTAATAAAACATTCTTATAACGGAGATATACAAACCAATAATAAAAGTATATAAAATTGTGTAATATCGATTATAGGACAGGTTCCTCTAAAAAGATAAAATACCACCAAATTCTTTGAGTTTCAAGAACATTACAAATACTACTCTAATAATAAATTAACATTTAAAATAATAGGGTATCTAATCTTAGTTTACAATTTAAATTTCATAGTTTCATAAATAGAAAATAAATAAAACTAAATTTTCTCCTACAAAATAATATAATTATATACACAAATTTTAATAACTATTAACTAATAATTTTAAAATGCATTTATTGTATAACCGCGGTTGCTGGCACAAACTTTACCAATACTGAATACTAATACTAATTCCAAAATCACTTGATAATTAATTTAAATTACTGCTTAACGAACATTAAGTAAAAATCTTACATACAATATATAGAAAAATTAAAGCAAGAATCAAACTTTTATAAACGAAATATAAACAAATTAATATTTGAGTCAAATATTTAATGAACTAATAACCAACTTAATTGACTTTAATTCAAACATAGTTAGAATATCTAGCCCTCCACAACAACACAATAAATACTTTCTATATATAAATACATAAGTTGTAAGTATATATAATAAATTTTAACTAATGATAAGTTTTAGTCTAAACAATATATTATATCATTTAACCTTTTTATTTTTTTTATTTTATAAAAAGATTAAATAATATAAATGCTTATTCAATATATCATTAATTATATAATATAAATTATTTTTGTAATATACATACAATAAAGTTTATTTTATGGAACACTATCTAATATTATATAATATTCAATAGATAATTTATATTATAATAAATAAATATATTATTCAGTTGGCTAACGTAATATAAATTATTTCTTTATAACAATTTTCTATAATCGTTTATAATATAATAAAGTTTATATATATATAATTAAAAAATTACCAATAAGTTATTAATAAAAAATACTTTTTTAAATCTTAAAAATAGGATTTTATACATCTTATAAATATATATATATATATATAAGTATTTATTAAAAAATAAATCCTTCTTGAGCTACTTTATACATCATAATATAATTATTAAAAATAAATATGTTATATACTTAGCAACAAGAGGTTACCCCAAATTAAAATACCTTCACCTTATAATATTTGACCTAACTAAAAGTATATATTAATAAAATTCCATATATTACCTAATTAAAACATTAAAATATAAAATATAAAATCAGGTGCCTGAATAAACTATTATCTTGAAAGGATAAATAATGTAGGCAACTACCCACATTATATATTTAGTAGATTTAAACTATTCCTCTAAGTTTCAAAAACTCATGTGCTTCATACACCAAAAAATAATTAAAAAGATAAGCTAATTTAAGGCTAATGGGTTCATACCCCATCAATAGAGATATTAATTCACTTGTTTTTAGTGCACAACAACACATTAAAAATTTTACTCCTTTCATTTTTAGTGATTGGATCTATATTACCCTTATCCTCCAATTCTTGACTTGGAGTTTGAATGGGTTTAGAAATTAATATACTGTCGATCATTCCGATCTGACAAGAGCAAAAAATTCAGCCATGAACGAAACATCAATTAAGTATTTTATTGTTTAGGCTCTAGCATCAACAATGCTTCTAATGACAATTTTATTTATTCAAATAAATAAAATTGGAGCAGCGCTATTTCATATATGATTTCCGCAGGTCATAAGAAAAACCAATTGGTTAAATTGCTCAATTTTAGTAACTTGACAAAAATTGGCCCCAATATCAGTAATATCTTACTGTTTAAAAATAAATACAATTATAATAATGATTACTATTATATCAGTAATCGTAGGGTCAATTGGGGGATTAAACCAAACATTTAATTTATTTTTAATTTAATTTAATTGCAATGGAGCACAGGCTCCGGTGGCAATTTCCTACACACCCATCTTCCCCCTATCCTGCACCCACCTACATTTGACCTCTACAAATTTTATCTTTAAATTCCTTCAAAGTTTTCGGTAAATTATTCATCATTTCCCTTGGTAACTCATTCCAATCCCTGACACCCTTACCTAAAAAAGAGAATCTTCCCACACACTTGTGCCTGAAATCGAGTGCCAACTTGTGGTCATGGTCATCTTTTCCCTTCCATGCACTACTTTTCATACCTATTGCAATATCTTTCTATGCCTTATCACCAGTATATGCCCTGTACACTCCCATGTCCCTTCTCATCCTCCTCCTGTCTTGCAATGAATCCCATTCCAGCTCCTTTATCATATCCGTCACTGATTGCATTCTGTGATAATAACCAGAAACAAATCTAGCAGCCTTTCTTTGCACCCTCTCCATCTCCTGTATTTGATACGTAAAATGAGGGTCCCATACTACACTACCATATTCGAGCAAAGGTCTGACCAAAGTTTTGTAACCCAATTCCTTGACTTCACTCGTACATCCCCTCATAACTCTCTCCAACAAGTGCAGAATTTTGAAACCTTTTCCTACCACCTGTCCTGTGTGTCCTGCCCAGTTAAGTTTGTTATCAAAAGTAATTCCAAGATATTTGCATTTCGAGTCTTCAGCAAGCAATTCTTTCCCCACCTTATATTCATAATTAACCTTTTGTTTTTTTATTTGTGTATCTAATAAGCTGACTCTTCTTTGCATTTATCTTCATTCCATTCAACCATTCAACCCAATTAGATATCCTGTCCAGATACCCTGCAACTGTTTACAATCCTCTATCGTTTTGATTCTTTTATACAGCATTATGTCATCTGCAAACAATCTAATTTCAGATAGTAAACAATCAACACAATTATTCATTAGAATAATGAATAGCAATGGGAAAATTAATAGCTTATTCATCAATTAGTCATATTGGATGAATAACTGGATCAATAATTATAAGAGAAACAATATGAGAATTTTATTTTATTATTTATTCAATTCTCAGATTAATAATTGTTATAATATTTCATCAAAATAATTTATATTGATTAAAACAAATTATAAGATCTATAAATAACAGTAAAAATATCAAATTTTGTATTTTTCTGAGATTATTATCATTAGGAGGATTACCCCCATTCCTTGGATTTATGCCTAAATGGGTTATTATCCAATACATAGTAAGTATAGATCTTATATTTTTAGTATCAGCTATTATTTTCATAACAACCATTAACCTATATTATTATATATGATTAACATTCTCAGCATTTATATTTATAAATACCGAGAATAAATGAATTTTAATAAAAAGCAACCTATCGAAAACAAATAATTATATAATATATTTTGCCGTAATAACAAATATGGGCCTAAGATTGATCCCAATAATAATATTTATAATTTAAGTACTTAAGTTAAATAAACTAATAGCCTCCAAAGTTATACATAAAAGATCAACTTTTAGCCCTTAGTATACTACACCATTAGAATTGCAGTCTAATATCATTATTGAATATAAAGCCATTGTGGTGAGAGAGTTTAACTCATAAATAGATTTACAGTCCATCGCCTTAATCTTCAGCCATCTCACCGCAAAAATGGCTATTTTCCACGAATCATAAAGATATTGGAACATTATATTTTATTTTCGGAGCATGGGCAGGTATAGTAGGAACCTCTTTAAGAATATTAATTCGTATAGAATTAGGTCAACCAGGACATTTAATTGAAAACTAGAGATCGCCCAGTGGTCGAAATTCGACCATAATTCATTAAGTGGCAGTTCTATCATTACCGTGGCGCCAAAATCTGATGATGAATTCTTGCAGAACTCGACGAAATAAATCGAAAGTAAAGAACAAATTTTTTTGATATCTCGCTTGGTTTTCGAGATATAGCATGTTAAAAATCAGCCATAGGTATAGTTCCTTCTGCTTTTGATGTTTTTTCTTCCGGTCCAGGCCGTATTTCAACCTAACAACAATCACTAGGATGAAAATAAAACACCTATAGTGCATTTCCACCATGTAGATATGGTGGTTTTGGTGAAAAAAATTTTTTTTTTTGGGCCAGGCCGGATCTCACCCTAACCTCATCACTTTTGAGATACAATATCTCGAGAAGTATGCGAGATATCAAAAAACTTTATTCTTTATTTTCCATTTTTCTCATCGAGTTACGTAAGAATTCATCATCAAATTTGGCTATAGCGAAATTTTTCTTTTGGTCCAGGCCGTATTTCAACCTAACTACGTCAATTTTGAAATACGATATCTCGAGAACCAAGCGAGATATCAAAAAAAATTATACTTTATTTTCGATTTGTTTTGTCGATTTCTATAAGAATCAATCATCATATTGTGGCGCCACGGTAATGATAGAATCCCCCATTAAGTTAATTACTACAACTACTACTGTTTACATTATAACAAAAAACTAATGTCTCTAGTAGCTTACAAAGCTCATCGCTGAAAGTACACTCAGTCGCGATAAAACTGTTTGGTGAGTAAACTGCAACTTTACCAAAATTGTCCTCTCGGTATCAAGTTTAGTACATACATTCCAACGTAAGTTTCGAATGCGTGAAAATGAGGAAAAATCACTTCAAATGTGGGTAGATGCACACATGTTATTAAGCAAGAAATAAACGTTATTACATGTCGATATTATTTCTGTGTGTTTCTTACTCTTAATTCTTGGTCCAGGCTGCATTTCAACCTAACAACTGCTATTAGTTACGGTAGACACCATGCAATATATATTAGCACTGAAAAACAATACGTCAGTCCGCACAGAGAAATGGTAAATGTTACATGATTTTCTACTTATTGTGTTTCTGCAATTTGCATGTGGAAAGCAGTTTTTATTCAATAATGAAGACTTAAAAAGACGTGGAATAAATGTCAACAGCTATGAACGTGTATTTCTTGCGTAATAAAATGAATGCATCTACCCACATTTCGAGTGATTTTTCCTCATTTCAACATATTCGAAGCTTACGATATACACTTTAAATCAAATATTATCGCCTAAGGAATGTGTGTACCAAATTTCAGACCGACACAACAATATTTGTAGGTTCCGGCGTAATGCTAAACTCAGTATATAAAGACTTTGCTGCCATTCATGTACTCACTTTTTTTTTAACAACCAGATTTCGTTCAAATGGTGGCTCTCCATCATGTTACAGCTACATCAATTTGAAATGCATCATTGTAACATCGTATATCTAAATCTCGATATAATACATCGTATATCTACATGTAAATCACGATTTAATTAATTCCGAATATACTCCGTTTAGAAATGTTGCTTCTATGTAAATTCAGAGATTAAGCTCGACTCTTTGGTTTCACCAAAGACCACAGAGTATGCTGGAAATACACGTCACATAGTTAACTCCGATCCGATTTCACTCACACACCCGTTCGCGAATTTATTTTTCATTTAATAATGTATTTGTAACATGTTTTAACTATGCGTATTTTTTTTTTCTTTATTGTTGAACAAAGATCACAGATATTGGCAGAATCGCTAAGTGTCGTTGCGACTTAAAAACAATTGAATGTATACAACGAATGATTTATTTTATTTCATTTATTTTTAACACATATTATATGTACATTTTGGCTTTATGCACTTCTTCCCCCATATAAACTTTAACTATGCCAAATCTTACACTTCTCCGTCCGCGCAATATTCTGAAAAATGTTTCCAAAGTTTTCGCTTAGCGTATTAATATATAGATGATCAAATCTATAATGTAATTATTACAGCACACGCTTTCATAATAATTTTCTTCATAGTTATACCAATCATAATTGGTGGGTTTGGGAACTGATTAGTACCTTTAATAATTTGGGCGCCAGATATAGCTTTCCCCCGAATAAATAACATACGATTATGACTATTACCTCCATCTTTAACCCTTTTATTAACATCAAGAATAATTGAAGGTGGAGCAGGTACAGGATGAACTGTATATCCGCCCCTCCCCCCCTTGCGGGTGCAATTGCCCATAGAGGTGGTTAGTAGATTTAGCAATCTTTTCATTACATCTAACTGGAGTATCATCTATTTTGGGGGCAGTAAATTATATTACTATAGCTATTAATATACGATCTCTTAATATAACTCTAGAGTCTAGACCAAACCTCACTTTTTGTATGACCAGTAGGTATTACAGCCATTCTTTTATTATTATCTTTACCAGTTCTTGGAGGAGCAATTACAATACTATTAACAGACCGAAATCTTAATACTTCTTTCTTTGACCCAGCTGGAGGAGGAGACACAATTTTATATCAACACTTATTCTGATTCTTTGGTCATTCAGAAATATATATTCTTATTCTACCAGGATTTGGAATAATTTCTCATATTGTATGCCAAGAAAGAGGTAAAATCGACGCATTTGGTACATTAGGAATAATATATGCCATAGCAACTTTTGGAATCTTAAGATTTATTGTATGAGCTCATCATATGTTTACAGTAGGAATAGATGTAGATACACGAGCATATTTCACATCAGCCACTATAATTATTACGGTACCTACGGGTATTAAAGTATTTAGATGAATAGGGACACTGTATGGAACAAAATTTAAATTTTCACCATCAATTTTGTGAGCATTAGGATTTATTTTTTTATTTACAATTGGAGGATTAAAAACATTAGTATTAGCTAATTCATCTATTGATATTGTATTACATGATACATATTATGTAGTTGCACATTTCTACTATGTTCTTTGTATAGGAGCTGTATTCGAAATTATAGGAGGAATCATTCAATGATATCTACTATTTACAGGTATAACAATAAACGAAAAATGATTATAAATTCAATTCACAACTATATTTATTAGAGTAAATTGAACATTTGTTCCACAACATTTTCTTGGATTAACTGGTATACCTCGACTATAATTAGATTATCCGGATGCATATACATCATGAAATGTATTATCTAGTGTAGGTTCAACCATCTCGTTTATTAGAATTATCATATTTATTATAATTATATGAGAAAGAATAATTTCAAACCGAAAATAAACTTATAATATTAACATATCAAGTTCTAATGAATGAAATCAAAATTATCCCCCCGCAGAATATAGATACAATGAATTACCAATTGTTTCTAATTTCTAATATGGCAGATAAGTGCAGTAGATTTAAGCTTTACATATAAAGTTCAACCTTTTATTAGAAAATATGGCAACTTGAACAAATATTTCATTTCAAGATAGTTCGTCACCATTAATACAACAATTATCATTCTTTCATGTTCATGCATTAAATGTTTTAATCGTAAGTACCATAGTAGTAGGATATTTCATAATATATATACTGAATAATAAATTATTATATCGTTATATATTAAATGGACATTTAATTGAATCTATTTGGACCATATTACCAGCAATAACCCTAATTTTTATTGCCCTACCTTCAATTCGAATATTGTATTTAATTGATGATACCAATGATGCTTTAATTACGATTAAAACGATTGGACGTCAATAATATTGAAGTTATGAATATTCAGACTTCAAAAATATTGAATTCGACTCATACATATTAAATGAAAATAATTTAGAAAATAGCAATTTTCGGCTCTTAGATGTTGACATTGAACTATTATTCCAATAAATATTCCTATACGTATTTTAACGACAGCATCTGATGTTCTTCACTCATGAACAGTAGCGTCAATTGGGATTAAAGTAGATGCTACTCCAGGACGACTTAATCAAGCCAGATTTAGTATTAACCAATCTGGTTTATTCTATGTTCAATGTTCAGAAATTTGTGGTGTAAATCATAGATTTATGCCAATTGTTGTAGAAAGAACATCAACTAATCAATTCCTATCATGAATTAAGAAAATAATTGAATAAGAAGTTAGTTTCAAAAAAAAACAATTGAATGTCAATCTATAAATATTATTAGTTAATACTTCATGCACCGGATGGCTGAAAGTAAGTAATTGTCTCTTAAACTAATATATAGTATATTAACAAATACTTCTGGTAGAAAATATTTCTATTTTAATTCCACAAATATGCCGATTAATATGATTATCTCTATTTATCTTATTTTCTACAGTATTATTTCTATTCAACACAATAAATTACTATCTATTCAACACAATAAATCAATATTTATACCAACATAAATCAACTAAAATATATAAACAAAAAACATATTAAACTGAAAATGAAAGCAAATTTATTCTCAACATTTGACCCATCAACAAACTACAAATTTATCAATTAACTGAACAAGATCAATAATTGGATTAATTATTATTCCTATAACATTTTCATTAATCCCATCTCGATTAAATTCAACATGAAATAAAATAATAATAATTCTGCATGTTGAATTTAAAACCCCTTTAGGACATAAAATAAATTAAGAAACAACAATAATATTTATTTCACTATTTGTTATAATCATGTTTAATAATTTCATACGGTTATTTCCATATGTATTTACCAGCACAAGACATATATCTATAACATTCTCCCTAGCATTACCTCTTTGAGTATGCTTTATACTATTTGGATGAGTTAATAACACAATTTATATTTACACATTTAGTTCCTCAAGGAACACCATGAGCCCTTATATCATTTATAGTAATAATTGAAACAATTAGTAACACTATTCGACCAGGAACATTAGCAATTCGATTAGCTGCAAATATAATTGCAGGGCATCTTTTATTAACTTACATAGGAAATACAGTCCCAATTATTGCCTATCAAATAATTATATTAATAGCACAAATAATACTATTAATATTAGAATCAGCAGTAGCCATTATTCAAGCAAATGTATTCTCAGTTTTAAGAACATTATATTCAAGAGAAGTATACTAATTATGTTAACAACTCACTCAAATTAACCTTTCCACATAGTAGATTATGACTATGACCCTTAACAGGGGCCATTGGAGCAATAATTTTAGTATCAGGACTAGGTAAATGATTCAATATATTAGAAATAACTCTATTTTTTATAGGAACAATAATTACATTACTAACCATATATCAGTGATGACGGGACGTAGTACGAGAAGGAACATATCAAGGACTTCATACTATTCCTGTATCTGTTGGATTACGACGAGGAATAATTTTATTTATTACATCAGAAGTATTACTTTTTGTTTCATTCTTTTGAGCATATTTTAACAGAAGACTTGCTCCTGCAATTGAATTAGGTATAAACTGACCACCAAAAGGAGTATTACCATTTAATCCTATACAAATCCCCCTGTTAAATACAGTAGTTTTATTAACTTCAGGCATTACAGTTACATGAACACATCATGCACTTATAGAATCTAATCATTCCCAAAGATTTCAAGCATTAATTAATACAGTAATACTTGGTATATATTTTACTTCAAGCATATGAATACTGAGAAGCAAATTTTAACATTGCTGATGCAGTATATGGATCTTCATTTTTTATAGCAACAGGATTCCACGGAATCCATGTCATTATTGGATCAACATTACTGTTAATATGTTTAATATGACATAAAATAAATCATTTCTCTATAAATCATCACTTTGCATTTGAAGCAGCTCCATGATACTGACACTTTGTACACGTTGTTTGAATATTTTTATTTATTTCAATTTATTGATGAGGTAGATATTTATCTAGTATAAACAGTACAATTAACTACCAATTAAAAAGTTTGAAAAATCAAGATAAATAATCATTATATTGATAATTAGAGCCCTAATCTCAATAATGATCACAATAGTAGTATTAGTAATTGCGGTAATAATTTCAGAGAAAATATTAAATGACCGTGAAAAAAGATCCCCATTCGATTGTGAGCTTGACTCAAAAAGATTAGCCCGAGTACCATTCTCACTTCAATTTTTCTTAATCGCAGTAATCTTCTTAATTTTTGACGTAGAAATTGCGTTAATCTTACCAATTGTTATTATAATAAATATTTCAAGAATAATTACATGAACAATAACAACACTATTTTTATTATAGTTCTTTTAGGGGGATTATATCATGAATGAAATCAGGGGGCTCTAAAATGAGCAAAATAGGATTATAGTGAATTATAACATTTGAGTTGCAGTCAAAAAGTATTGATAAATCAATTAATCTTAAATAAGAAGCGATTATCGCATTCAGTTTCGACCTGAAAAATTGGCTCAGTAACCCTTATTTAAGATTAATTGAAGCCAAAAAGAGGCATATTACTGTTAATAATATAATTGAATATTAATATTCCAATTAAGGAAAAATAATGACATTATAAAAGCAGCTAACTTACCATAATAGCGGTTAAATTCTGTTAATTTCTCTGGTTTATATAGTTTAAATAAAACATTACATTTTCATTGTAAAGAAAATATTGAATTATTTATAAATACTTCAAAGTAAATATACTTCCCATACAGCTTCAACTTATTGCTCTAAAATAAGCCATTCAAGTTAAATAAATAAAATAAACAAAATCAATAATCATGTAGTATAAAATAATAAAATGTTTTATAATTTAAGTCGTATGAACTTTGCAAATAAGACAATAAATAAATATATAAATTATATAATCCCTGTCCACCAATTTTCTCATTTCACCCATGATCGAAAGTTTTTAAAATTCTATAACCATAATTTAAGGGGTATAATCTTACAAAATTAGTAGATAAAATGGTATGAATCATATAGAACTCATAAATCAATAACTATAATTATAAGAAAGTTTATAAAGATATAAATAAAAAGAAAAACGTAAACAACCCATATATGAACCAATTAAGACCATAATAATAGTCAAAAACTTGAGATAATAATGTAAAACAATACAATAAGGGGTAGGAAATATTAATCATCTTAATATAGAATCACCCAATACAGCAACAAATAACAAGCCAACTAAAACGAAAGATATATAATTAGAATTATTATCAATTAAACAATAACAAATATGATTATAAAAATTAATTATTGAATAATAAAATAAACGATAGGAATATATAGCCGTTAATCCAGTAGAAACATAAAACAAAATAAACATCAAATAATTTATATAATATATAGAAGATAATTCAAGAATAAGATCCTTTGAATAAAATCCAAATAAATAGGAATTCCCCATAAACATAAACTAGATACGTTAAAACAAATAGTAGTTAAAGGTATTCTATAAATAAAAGAAACTAAAAAACGAATGTCTTGAAAATCATCTAAATAATGAATATAAGAACCAGCACATAAAAATAATAAAGCCTTAAATAATGCATGAGTCAATAGATGAAAAAATGCTAAATCATAATAACCTAAAGATAAAATTCTTGTTATTAAGCCAAGTTGACTTATAGTAGATAATTTTCCTTAAGTCATACTCGAAATTGGCTCCAATTCCTGCCATAAATATAGTTAAACAACCAATTAACAACAAATAAATATTTAAGTTATCACATATTAATAAGGAGTTAAAACGAATAATTAAATATACCCCAGACGTTACTAAAGTTGAAGAATGAACCAAAGCAGAAACAGCATCCATAGCAGCTGGAAGTCAAGAGGAAAATGGAATCTGGTCTCTTTTAGTTATTGCGGCAGTAATTAAAAACAACATAACTAAAGTTTTCTCCCAGCTGCTAAAATGAATATAATAGATATAATTTCAACTACCATAATTAAGTATTAAAGCAATTGAATCTAAAATAGCCACATCACCAATACGATTAGATAAAACAGTTAATATACCAGCATTATAGAACTTAAAATTTGGTAATAAATAACTTAACAATAAGAAACTAAACCTAATCCATCTCAACCAATTAAAATTCTAATAAGATTAGGGCTAACAATTAAAAATATTATTGACAAATCAAATATTAATACAAGTAAAATAAAACGATTAAAATTTTTTTCACCACGTATATAATCAACTCAATAATAAATAACTAATGAAGAAATAAATATAACAAAAGACATAAAAGTTGTTGATATTCAATCAATAAGTAAAGTCATAAACACCGAAGATCTATTCGATCTAAAAACATTCCATTCAATAAAAATAACTAAATCATTTAAAATCAAATAAATACCAGCAAAAAAATTAATAATCTTATAAGAAATAAATCTATAAACCCCAATTGATAATATATATATTATTGGCCGAAGGTGATATAATCACTTCAATGACACCACAAATCAATATTTTATATAAAATACCTAGGCATAAAATCAATATATCAATCTTTAAATATAAAATATTTAAAGGCAATCAATGTAATATTATTAAAATATATTCACGTAAATAGCCAGTAGAAAAACAATATAAACCAGAGAAATATAAACCGTATTGACTATAAGAATATATATATAATGTATAAGCAGCACATAAAAAAGACAAAATAAATAAAATAGGCAATATAATAATAGATCAAGAAATAATACTATTTATTAAAGAAAATTCACCAAGTAAATTTAAAGAAGGGGGAAAGCTATATTAGAAAACCATCATAAGTATATTGAAAGTATAAAATTAACTATCCCCCATTAATTATTAAACTACGACTATCTAAACGCTCATATATTGAATTTGCCAAACAAAATAAACTGGAAGAACATAAACCATGACAAACCATTAAATATTAAGAACCAATTAAACCTCAATAATTTATACTTATTAAACCTACAATAACTAATGATACATGAGCAATAGAAGAATAAGCAATTAATAACTTTAAATATACCTGACGTGTACAAATTAATCTAACTATTAAACCACCTATTAAACCCAAACCCATAATAAAATAATTATATATATATAACCCGACAACATACTAATCCTCATAATACAAATTAAACCATATCCGCCTAATTTTAATATTACACCAGCTAAAATTATTCTACTAGAAATAGGAGCTTCAACATGGGCCTTAGGTCATCATAAATGAACTATATATATAGGCATTTTTCCAAAATTGCTAGTACAGAAGAAATATGAAAATATAAATTAGAGTAAATTGAATCAATTAATATTGGTAATAATAAACTGCCTAAATTAATATAAATAGTTAATGAAACTAACAACAAAGGTAATCTAGCAACCAAAGTATAAAAATTAAATAAATTCCCGCCTGTAACCGTTCAGGTTGATACCTTCAACCCAAAATCAATAAAAAAGTAGGAATAAGCCTAGATTCAAAATATAAATAAAAGAAAAAAGTGATAGTTTAGAAAAAGCTATATATAATATTAATATCAAAAACAAAACTACAAAAATAAAACTCTCATAGCAAAATCCAGTTAAGTAGACACCAGTTCTAGAAGTAAACATTAAGGTACAAATCCATAAACTCAATAAAATTATTATAAAAGAAATAGTATCATAAGATAATCCATAACTAATTGAATTATAATCATGATAATTAATTAAATCAATAAAACGCAATAAAAATATTAAAGAATGAACCAACCACCATGAGTTTTTTAATAAACATAAAGGTATCAAAAATAAAAAAAAATACTAGACGATCCATGCGAAAATTTCGCGAAAAAAAATTCGGTGAAAAGTGAGGTTGAATATGATGTCACCAAAGCTGAGTAATTACTCTTCATTCTCCTACTTCATTTATCGATTTTGGTTGTATATCCAGGGAGATAAATGGCTAGAGACACAAACAATACATTTTAGAAAAATTGACATTTTTGCCCTTTAAGGGTCGAATTACGAAAAATTCCTATCTGAAATTATAATGTTACCACGGCGGAGACCTTAATCTTTAGTATGATACCTCATTTATCTATATCGGTTGGATATCAAGTGAGATAAATGGCACATGACACAAAAATGCGTTATAGAAGCATTTATACTTTTCCCATTTAAGGGTTGAATTCCAAAAACATTCTTTCTTAAATTATGATGTCACCAAATCTAAGACATTACTCCTCATAATCTTACTTGATTTTTCGATTTTGGTTATATATCCAATGAGATAAATTGCTTAAGACACAAAAAATGAATTTGAGAAAAATTAACATTTTTGCCCTTTAAGGGTCGAATTACGAAAAACTCCTTACTTAAAATATAATGTTACCATGGCGGAGACCTTATTCTTTAATATGATGCCTCATTTATCTATATCGGTTAGATATTAAGGGAGATAAATCGCTCGTGACACAAAAATGCGTTTTAGAAAAATTTATACTTTTTCCCTTTAAGGGCTGAATTCCAAATACATTCCTTCTTAAAATATGATTTCACAAAGATGAGACATTACTCCTTATAATCATACTTCATTTATCGATTTTTGTTAGATATCCAGGGAGATAAATGGCTCGAGATACAAAAAACACACTTTACAAAAATTAACATTTTTGCCCTTTAAGGGTCGAATTACGAAAAATTCCTTTCTTAAAATATAGTGTTACCACGGCGGAGACCTTAGTCTTTAATATGATGACTCATTTATCTATATCGGTTAGATATTAGGGGGGTAAATTGCTCGTGACACAATAACGAATTGCAAAAATATTGATCCTTTTGCCCTTTTACGGTCGAATTCCGAAAAATTTCTGTCTTAATATATGACGTCACTAAAGCAGAAATCTTAATCTTTAAAATGATAGTTCATTCAACGATTTCAGATCGATATCCAGGGAGATAAATGACTTGTAACACAGAAAACCGCATTTTAGAAATATTGACATTTTTGCCCTTTAAGGGTCGAATTCCGAAAATTCCTTTCTTATAATGTGATGTACCCAAAGTGGGGACCATAAGCTTCAAAATGACACCTCATTCATTGATTTCGGTTAAGTATGAAGGAAGATACAGGCTTGTGACAAAAAAATACCTTATAGAAATAATATATATGAGTATTAACATAAATAAAATCTAAAAGAATTTAAAAAATCATTTCCTTATGACCCAATTATGGAAACTAAAATTGATAAACCTAAAGCACCCTCACATGCAGAAAATACCAAAAAAATTGCTAAAAAAATTTCTAAACCATATATAATTATATATAATGAAACAACAATATATTCCAATCCTAACAAAACTAATAATAAATGTTTACGCTTAGATGAATAAACATAAATACCACAAAAATATATCAACAAAGAATAAATTAAAGATCATGAAACCATAAGTTTTAATAGTTTATATTAAAAACTCTGGTCTTGAAAACCAGAAAAAAGAGAAACTTTTAAAACATCAGAGGTAGATAATTCTTTCGCTGGTCTCCAAAACCAATATTTTATATAAAATAATCTCTGAAATTATTATAACATTATTTATAATGTCAATAAAAATACAATTATTATTCTTAGGGTCAAAAACACACATGTCAATATTATTAATTATTCTAATCCAAACAATTTTATCTTGCATATTTAGAGGAAATATTATAGTAAACTATTGAATATCATACATTTTATTTTTGATCTTTTTACGTGGTTTAATAGTAATTTTTATCTATAATACAAGAATTGCCTATAATGAAATATTCAATATAAAAATAAAAAATGATATTAGTAATTATTATAATTATAATAACTTTATCAATATATTTTTTAGATAAAACTTTCTTTATTTATGAACAAATTAATAGAGACATAAAATTACAAAACCTATCAAATATAGAAATATCAGAATCAATTAAAAATTATATAATAGATCAAAATTTATAACAATAATATTAATAGTTTACCTATTAATTACAATAATTGCAGTAGTAACAATTACTAACTTTTATTCAGGACCAATCCGGAAAATATATGAATAATCCTTTACGAACAAATAAACCCGTATTTAAAATTATCAATAATTCTCTTGTTGATTTACCAGCACCAACAAATATTTCCTTTATATGAAACTTTGGAACATTATTAGGTTTATGCTTAATAGTACTAATTATTACAGGACTATTTTTAGCAATATATTATACCCCCAAATTGAAATCGCATTCAATAGTGTAATTCATATTTGCCGAGACTTAAATAATGGATGAATACTACGTACAATTCATGCTAATGGAGCATCATTTTTAGTCATTTGTATATATAATCATGTTGGACATGGATTATATTATATATCTTATATACATATATATATATATATATACATGCGTGAATAGTAGGAACAATAATTATATTTTCAGTAATAGCAAGAGCATTTTTAGGGTACGTACTACGATGAGGACAAATATCATTTTGAGGAGCCACAGTTATTAGCAACCTATTATCAGCAATTCCATATATTGGGACAGATTTAGTTCAATTATTTTGAGGAGGATTTGAAGTCGACAATGCCACATTAAATCGATTTTTTTAAATTCCATTTTGTATTACCCTTCATTATTGCCGCAATAGTAGTAATTCATTTATTCTATTTACATATAACAGGATCAAATAATCCATTAGGGGTAAATAGAAATATTGATAAAACTCCATTTCATCCATAATTTACATTCAAAGATTCAATCACCTTTATTATCATAATTACAGCATTAATCATAATCTCATTAATCAGACCATATATATTAGGAGATACAGACAACTTTATTCCAGCCAATCCGTTAGTCACCCCCGTATATATTCAACCAGAATGATATTTCCTATTTGCATATGCTATTTTACGATCAATTCTTAATAAATTTGGAGGAGTAATTGCACTAGTGATATCAATCAGAATTTTAATAATTATGCCATTTTATAATAAAACAAAATTCCGAGGAATTGAATTTTTTTCCAATCAATCAAATTATATTTTGAATAATATTATCAATTGTAATAATATTAACATGAATTGGTAAACGGCCAGTAGAAGAACCATATATTTTTACAGGACAAATATTAACAATTATATACGTTTCATATTTCATTATAAATTTTCATATAACAAATCTATGAGACAAAATAATTAAATAGTTAATTAGCTTAACCCCCGAAAGCATATGTCTTGAAAACATATACTAGAAGTTTCAATCTTCTATTAACTTATTTTAAAATACTTCTAAATTTATTTGACTAAATAATAGAAAAATCAATATTTTTAAACCAATAAAAAATATAAATAACGTAAAGATAAGGGTAAAAAACTTATCCAAACGAAATATATTAATTCATATAACGGAATCGTGGTAAAGTTCCACGAACCAAAATAATTAAAAAAGCAACCAAAACTAATTTTAAAAAGATACTAAACTAAAATAGTCCCCACCTAAAAAAATCAATGTATCATTCTTATAAAAAGAATACTTGTATATTCAGCAAGAAATAATAAGGTAAATCCACCAGCACCATACTCAATATTAAATCCAGAAACTAATTCAGATTCACCCTCAGAAAAATCAAAAGGATTTTGGTTAGTTTCTACCAAATAAGAAGCTAAACCAGCCAAAAATAACGTAAATATACATAATAAAAATCATATATTATATTGATATAAGTATATATAATATAAATTATATCTATTAATCATAATAATTGGGGATGGTAAAATTAAAACTAGTCTTACCCCATATGAAATATTTTGTGCAACAGAACGCAACGAACCCAACAATGAATAGTTAGAATTTGATGATCAACCGGCAATTATAACAGTATAAACTCCTAAACTAGTACAACAAAAAAATTAAAAAACCATATATAAATGAACATATATAAGTCAAGTAAAGTAGAAAAATTCATATAAATAATAAAATTATTAATCTAAAAACAGGAGAAACATAATAAATAAAATAATTTGATTTATATGGTAAAGATTGCTCCTTAGTTAGTAACTTTATAGCATCATTGAAAGGTTGTGGAATACCAGCAAATCTAACCTTATTGGGACCTTTACGAATATGTACATAACCAAGAACCCTGCGCTCAAGTAAAGTAAAAAGAGCCACTCTTAATAAAACTAAAATAAATTATAAAACCAAATTAATTAAAAACATAAATAAATCATATAATATCAATACTACAAGTAAAATTAAATTATATAGTTAAGATCTAAACTTAATGCACTTATCTGCCAAAGTAATAATAATATTCAAAATAATAAGATTATCTTATTTTTATGGTCCTTTTGTACTAATAAAAATAATTATATTCAGGATAGAAACCGACCTGGCTTAAGCCGGTCTGAACTCAGATCATGTAAGAATTTAAAGGTTCGAACAGACCTAACTGTATGACTTCTGCACCATATATTTGTCTTAATCCAACATCGAGGTTGCAAATTCTTTTATCGATATGAACTCTCTAAAATAATTACGCTGTTATCCCTACGGTAACTTAATCTTATAATCATAAATTATGCATCAAAAACATTCATCAATGTTTATATAATAGAAAGTGTATTTATTTTCTATGTCACCCCAGCAAAATAAATAATATTTTTATTTAAAAGTTAACTAACAAAATAAATAATAATTATTATAAAGCTCTATAGGGTTTTATGTCCTAGATAAAAATTTAAGCCTTTTAACTTAAAAGTTAAATTCAATTAATTTATATGAGACAGTTAATTCCTCGTCAAACCATTCATTCTATCCCTCAATTAAAAGACTAATGATTATGCTACCTTTGCACGGTCAAAATACCGCGACTCTTTAATAAATCAGTGAGCAGGTCAAACCATAAATTATTCTCAAAAAGACATGTTTTTGATAAACAGTCGGGAATTTATTTTGCCTAATTCCTTATAAATCAAATTATTTTATAATATAATTTATACAAAAATATTTACTGATTAAATCATTATTTCAAAATTTAAATTATTTTAAACACTATCTTTACAATATATTTAAATCTTATATATATATAAAAATAGACGTGTTTTTTCCTATATTTCACTTTTCAGCCACCACTACCTAGCACAGATCACTGATGTTTGTGGGTGGAAGTAGCATGGAGTTTCCTGTCGTGCACAACGTTGGCCGAATGCCGATAGATGTGGGGATGTGGGAGATATAATGATTAAAGTTGGTCAGTGCAGGGCGTATTCATATTTAGACCAAAAGTTCGTATCTCCGTATACTTCTCTTTCCTGCCACAACTACATAACATAGACCTTTGGTGTTTGTGTGTGGTAGTAGACTCGTCTTTCCTGTCGTGCACTATGGTTGTTAGATGTCGGTAGCTATGGTGGTGTGGCAGATATGGGGGTTGAAAGTGGTCGACCTGTGGCAATTTCATACTTCTGCCAAAGACAAAAGTGTCATGGTGTATCACTTTTCAGTGAAAACTTTAGATCACAGATAACTGGCGTTTGTGTGTAGTAGTAGCACACAGTCACCTTTCGATCACAACAGCGGCCGAATTTCAGAAACTGTGGTAGATATGGTGGTTGTCAGTGACGACCAAGGATATTTTCGTATTTCGACTGTCTCCGCATATGTCACTTTTCTGCCACAACTACATAGCATAGAGCATTGGTGTTTGTGTTTGGTAGTAGAATCGTATCTCATGTAGTGCACTATGGTTGTTAGATGTCGGTAGCTATGGGGGTGTGGGAGAAATAGGGGTTGAAAGTGGTCGACCTGTTGCAGTTTCATACTCCTGCCAAAGACAAAAGTGTCATGGTGTATCACTTTTCAGCGAAAACTACAGATCACAGATAAGTGGCGTTTGTGTGTAGTAGTAGCACAGAGTCACCTTTCGATCACAACAGCGGCCGAATTTCAGAAACTGTGGTACTGTGGTAGATATGGTGGTTGTAAGTGGCTGACCAAGGATACTTTCGTATTTCGACTATCTCCGCATATGTCACTTTTCTGCCACAACTCCGTAGCATAGAGCATTGGTGTTTGTGTTTGGTAGTAGAATCGTATCTCATGTAGTGCACTATAGTTGTTAGCTATGGGGGTGTGAGAGAAATGGGGGTTGAAAGTGGTCGACCTGTGGCAGTTTCATATTTCTGCGAAAGACAAAAGTGTCATGGTGTATCACTTTTCAGCGAAAACTATCGATCACAGATCTCTGGCGTTTGTATGTGGTAGTAACACAGAGTCACCTTTCGATCACAACAGCGGCGGAATTTCAGAAACTGTGGTTGTGTGGTAGATATGGTGGTTGTAAGTGGCCGACCAAGGATATTTTCGTATTTCGTCGAAAGGCATGTGTCTCCGCAGATTTCACTTTTCTGCCACGACTACATAGCATAGAGCATTGGTGTTTATGTGTGGTAATAGAATCGTGTCTGTTGTCGTGCACTATGGTTGTTAGATGTCTGTAGCTATGGGGGTGTGGAAGATATGGGGGCTGAAAATGGTCGACCTGCGGCAATTTCATATTTCTGCCAAAGACGCATGTGTCACGGTGTATTTTATTTTTTATTTTATTTCCTGATTTTACATAGCCTACTACCTTGTTACCTAAAGTAGGCCCTTAGTTTCTACAGTTTTATTCTTAAAACAATTTACTTTATTTTTTGTTAATAATATATCTGGATAATTATTTTTTAAGGATTTAATGGATTTAAGTATTCTAATAGTAAATCTACTAATTATTCTAATAATTAATATACCACTTAATCTACCAACTAATCTACTAATTAATCTACAATCTTACTAATTCACACCAATATCAGCAATTGTCTTTGTATTTTCATACTTCTAATTAATAAACTGTCTATTTGTATACGTTCTTCTTTTACCACTGCTGGCCTGCGTCGACATCTGGCCGCTAGCTGTCTCTGCTGATGCAGCGGGGCGACTGCTGACATGCTGACCACAAAGTGTCGTCAGCCAGCTTCACGTTCCAGGTAGTGGTCTCGTTCTTCTCCGGTTTGTCCCTGGAGCCACCTGCTCCCCCATCAGGAGTTCTCTCCTGGAATCAGAGCAGGCCACCCCTTGAGCCCTGGAGAAGGTGCCTCTGGCTTCCAGAGGCACTACGATGAATTGAGTCTTTGCCGTCTTCCTGGTGCAGGCACCGCCTTAGTCATGGGCAGTGCTTGTAGTCAAATTTGGGTTGTTCTTTACTCTTGAGTTTCTTCCTCTCCTGTCCTTCTTTCTGCTTCTGATGCCGGTTGCTCGCGGCGTCCCCTACGCTCTGCCTGTTTCAATTCAACAAATCTCGCCTTCTCGCGCTGCGACGCTAGATTAGCAGCTTCATCCAGCAAGTGCCAGAGCTCGGTATCACGCAGTATATCGTATATTCTTCTGTTCTGAAGTTGTATTTGGAGATATGCTCTTGATTCTTCAGTTTGTTTGCACTCCCAAACCACGTGCTCGGGAGTACTTACTTCACCACAGTCGCACCTGTTTGTTTCTTTGAGGCCTCTCTGTTCTAAGAAACTGTTGTATGGACCATGGCCAGATATGTAGTGTATGAGCCCTGGAGATGGTTGTAGGTGAGTCATGTTCATTCTCTCTTTCACGCAAGGAAGCATGTCGAAGGTCCTTCTGCCCGTGTTGCTGTTAGTCCATGTTTGCTGCCATTCATCCATCAGCGCATCCCAAATATCTTTTTTGGTTTCAACAGGCCTTCCAATTATTTCAGCAGCTTGGTCATACCTTCCTTTTTTAATCCAGTATAGCGCTCCTCGCTTCCTTACTTCCAGGTCCAGGGGCCAGATACCGAGTATAACCGTTAGGGCATCTGTGGCCGTTGTTCTGTAGGCCCCAGTTAGTCGGAGCAGAATTCCTCGCTGCGTACGGCGAAGCAGCTCCTTTGGTTTGACCTTTCTTAGGTGCTTGGCCCACGTGCTTGCAGCGTATCCAGTAATGGAGGTCAGTATTGCATCGTGATATCTTCTTATGACGAGCGGAGGCAGATTAAACCGTCGTTCGCCAATGCTTATCAATTTGTGCATTACCAGTGCTGCTCTTCCACGTACTTCCTCCATGTGAGACGCAAATTTCAGTTGTTCCTCCAGGTTTACACCAAGGTAGCGGACTACTGCTTTTCTCTTTATTGTTTTTCCCTGGATCCTAATTACCGGATTTCGTTTGAGTGTTCCTTTTAGGAGCATGTAGGTCGTCTTTTGTGGGGCTAGGTTTAACTTAACTGCTGCACACCACTTACTCAGGCAATCCAATACTGCTTTGCATTTTGTTTCGAGTTCCTGCCTGGTGTCCGCGTCTATCAGAAGTGCGAGATCATCGGCGAATGCCACCACACCCAGCAGTTCTGACATTTGTTGCAATATTTCCATGACCGGTTCCAAACCAATGTCCCAGAAAATTGGTCCACACACTGATCCCTGCGGGCAACCTTTCGTCAGTCTTTTCTCTATGTACTTGTTGGGGCACCGCAATTTGGCATATCTATTTCTACAATAATCTCTAAAACTGGTATAGAGGTTTTTTGGACAGTTGATGTTTCTTAAGCGTTCGAACAGCGCGGGCCACCAGAGATTGTCGAATGCGCCGGCGATATCCACAAATACTCCCACCACATAATTTTTGGAAGAGTTTTGAGCTATTTCCATTAAGCGGTTGATGGCGTCCTCTGTTGACTTGCCTGCTCTGAACCCATACTGATTTGGGTTCATCCCATGTTTTAATCTATGTTCCTTTAGTTTCTTGCAAAGTATCTTTTCTTGTACTTTCCCTAGAACATTGAGTAAGCAGATTGGACGGTAGGATTTTGGAAGTTGTGGGTCTTTGCCTCCACCTTTCGCTATGATAATCACGTCACTCGTTTTCCATGCATTTGGTATTTTTCCCTGTACCATGCATTCGTTAAAAAGTTTATTTAAGGTTAGAACCAGTTGGATGACCAGCTCCTGGAGGACCTCTGCTGGTATCCCATCAGGTCCAGGTGCTTTTCTTTTTGGAAGGGAAAATATTGCCTCTACTATCTCTTCATCTGATATGACGCATTTTTGATGTTCACTCTCGTAGGGATCCCACATTTTTTGACGCAGTTCACTTTGCCGATCTGTCTCGTTTTCTGTATTGTCATCTGGAAGTAGCACGGCAAGTAACTCCCGTGCAGTTTCCATCCAGTTGGTGGTCATAGATCCATCCAGTTTTCTTACAGTAGACAAGGTTGTAGGTGGCCTAATTTTGCCAGCGGCAATCTTGTAGGGGATGCCCAATGGGCCTGATCTCATATTTTGTCTAACGAAGGCTTCCCAGCTTTTTTGTTTTGTCTTCAGCAACAGATCCTTGAACTCTTGCTTTTTGTTCCTATATCTATCTAGAAGAGTCTGTCTCTCTTCTGTAATGAGGCAACGTTGATATGCTTGTCTTGCCTTCCTCATTGTGATTCGTAGTTTCTGCAATCTTTCTGTCCATGGTTTGTCTTTTACTCCCGTTGTTTTCTTTAGTGGAATTGCAGTTCTCATTGCGTCCTGGATTGCTCGAATTGTTTCTTCCGCAGCCTTGTCCACATCAAAATCTTTATCACGGTGTATCACTTTTAAGTGAAAAGTATCAATCGCAGATCACTGGCGTTTGTGTTTGGTAGTAACACAGAGTCTCCCATGGATCACAACGTTGGCCGAAATTCGGTAACTGTGGGATTGTGTGAGATATGGTGTTTGAAATTGGTCGATCATGAATATTTTCGTATTTCATCCAAAGACTTGTGTGTATCCGTAAATTTTACTTTGCTGCCGGAACTACATAGCGCAGAAGACTGGTATTTGTGTGTGGTAATAGTATCGAGTCTCCCATTGTGCACTATAGCTGTCAATATGAATTCTTTACAATTACGAACGAAGTCGTGGGTACCAGCTAGTTTATTATAAACTAATTTGTATAATATTATGAACTAAAACATAATCAAATAAATAGCTGATTTAAAGCCTATTAATATAAAACCAAATAAACATTATAAATAAATTTAGAGCTAATCCCCTAAATTATAAGTCAAAAATCATAAAATATTAATATATATAAATATTTAAAATGTTTGCTAAATTTAAATTTTATCTAAAGAAACTAGATTTCTTAAATGACGATAATATATCACCACTAAATACAAATTAAAAATAAATATACAACATTAACTTTAATTTGTATTTAAATCAATTTAAATTGAGAACAGTAAATAAAAACAAATATTTTGATTTTCCCTGATACAAAAGCTACAATAAATAAAATAAACTTTTATATAAATAAATTAAACCTATTACTTTACTAATAAACTATAATTAATAATATTATTTCTATTTATTTACCAGTGGATGAAATCATCGCCGCGGTGGAATCTTCCATTTCTTCTCTTTCACCAGATGATGTTCACGTGATCCGCAGTGAAACGGTGAGGATTTTATCAACTTCCGAACCTTCTCCGCAGAACCTCACCCGGGGGGAACGACATGCCTTGCGTCTATTGAAGGTGTTACCCGCCGACAAAGGAAATTCTTCAGTGGTTATGTATGCGGAAGATTACCATCGAGAGGCGCTATTGCAAGACGGAACGTATGGAAAGCTGCCAACAAACTCTCTCCAGAAAATTCGGCGTAACGTTGCAACAAAAATACGGGAAGCAACCTCAATAGAACAGGAGGTCAAAAGAAAATTAACTACGTCGAATCATCTGACGCCACGACTGTACTGCCTTCCCAAGATACACAAGGACGGGGTGCCGTTACGGCCAATTGTCAGCGCATTTAAGACTCCGACACATCCGCTGGCAAGATATCTGGCGGATAAGTTAAAGATTCCAACTAATTCTACTTTTACAATTAGGAATTCTTCTGATTTTATAAATAGGATCAAGGACAGACGTCTGGAAGAGAACGACATACTAGTAAGCTTCGACGTCACGTCACTGTTTACAAACGTGCCAATTGACGAAACCATCAGCATCATCAGGGAACGACTAGAAAATCTTCGCCTGCCGGAAGAATGGGTGTCACTAACTGAATTCTGCCTTAGGACTACTTTCTTTCAATACAAAGAAGAAATCTACCAGCAGAATGGAGCAGCAATGGGTTGCTCACTGTCTACTATCGTGGCCGATGTGTATATGGAGGCATTTGAGGCTAAGGTGGTCCGTAATTACAATCTAAAACCTTCTCTATGTCTGCGTTACGTGGACGACACTTTTATAATCTGCCCACATGGGCGAGAATCGCTCCAGGCCTTCTACCAACACTTAAACAGTGCCCACGACAAAATTAAGTTCACCATGGAAGTTGAGGTGGACAAATAACTTTCCTTTATGGACGTGATAGTAAGGCGGAAGGAAGATGGATCCCTGGGCCACGGAGTTTATCGCAAGCCCACGCACACGAATCGCTATTTACATGTAGCCTCTCACCACCATCCAGCAGTGAAACGCGGAATTTTAAAAACTTTAAGTGTTCGTGCTTCCACAGTAAGTGACGATGCGAGCATAGCCGCGGAAAAAGAAATTCTGAAGGAGACGTTTCTGGCCAACGGCTACAGCCTTAACGTTATTAATTATGCCATCGCAAGACTTGAATCTCAAGCACTACCTTGTGATCCAGCACCGGAAGTTGAAGCCAAAAGACAAACAGACGGACCCATGGCAGTATTACCATACGTTCAGGGCGTGACAGATAATATCTGCCATCTTCTAAAGAAGAAAAATATCCGCCCAATATACAGAGCGCCTAGGAAGATCTCAGATGTGCTCAATAAGGGTAAAGACAGGAGGGAGAAACTGCAGGCAGCGGGCGTGTACCAAATACCCTGCAGCTGTGGGCTAGTGTATATCGGCGAGACTGGTCGGACGGTCAAGGAAAGGCTGTGTGAACACATAAGACATCTTAAAAATAACGACGTCAGCAAATCAGCTGTAGCACAACATTCGGCAGACAGTGGGCACGCAATTTTATTTAGTGACACTAGTGTACTTGTTCATGAAAGCAGATGGTGGCCCAGGCGTATCAGAGAAGCGCTGGAAATTAAAAAGAGATCATATAATATGAACGCGGACGGCTAGCTACAACTTGACCAAATATGGTCATGATTGCTTAGGAAAAGGCGGGACGCAAGCCCCCATTGGACAGGCCACGCTGGCGGCGGTTGCTTGAGTGACGTCACTCCAAACGGTTAGCGCGCTTTCCGGGAGCTATATATAGGCGACAGCGATCCCAGACTTGACAGTCCTCTGAAGAAGGCCGCAAAATGATGGCCGAAACGTTAGGTTTCAACAAATCGACGCGGTTTAACCCGGCCAACCAAGATAACAACCTATTAGTTTGTCACGAGCTATTTGTCACCCTTCGTATCTAAATGAAATCGAGAAATGAGGTATTATTTTAGATAATAAAATCTGCGCTTTGGTCAGATCATATCTTAAAGAATGATTTTTTTGGGATTTGACCTTAAAGGCCAAAATTATCAGTATTTCTGTAACGTATTTGTTTTATCATGATGCATTTATCTCCCTTGATATCTAACCGAAATCGATAAATGAGCTGTCATATCTAAGATTAAGGTCTCTGCTTTGGTCACATCATATCTTAAGAAAGAAATTTTTACGGAATACGAGGCTTCAAGGACAAATTATCGTTATTTCCATAACGTGCTTTTCGTTACGAGCCTTTTATCTCCCTTGACTCCTAACCTAAATCGGTAAATGATATATCATTTAAAAATCAAGGTCTCCACTCAGGCAACATTATAAATTTAGAACGAAATTTTTCGGAATTTGACTCTTAAAGGGCAAAAGAAATAATTGTGAATGTCACGCGCATGAGAAGTTCAGAGCCACCAGATAGCAGTAGCACATATCCCAGAATATTAATAAATTGCTACACTGGCGACAACGTTTGTTTCGTACCTATTATGCTAAAAAAATAAAAGAAATTGAAACAAATGATGTGGTTCTTCCTTCATCCTATTCAATATATTGGCGAAATTATCGGCATGGTCTTCTAGTATAGATTATTACTAAAAGTGGCCATTATCTCCCTTCATACCTAACCGAAATCGATAAATGAGGTATCATTTAAAGATTAAGATATCCGCTTTAGTCACATTATATTTTAAGAAGGTTTTTTTTTTTTTTTTTTTTTTTTTTTTTTAATTCGACCCTTAAAGAGCAAAAATTTCAATATTTCTAAAATGTTCCTTTTTCTGCCACCAGCCATTTATCTCCCTGGATACCTAACAGAAATCCATACGTGAATTATCAATTTAAAGATTAAGGTCACCGCTTTAGTGACATTATATATTAAGAAGGTTTTTTTTTGCAATATGACCTTCAAAAGGCGAAAATATCATTATTTTAATATCGCGTTTTTATGTCACGAGCCATTTATCTCCCATGTTATCTAACCCATATACATAAATGAGGTATCATTTTTAGGATTAAGGTCTCCGGTTCGGACATATCTTATTTTAAGAAATGAATTTTTCAGAATTCGACCATTAGAAGGCAAAATTATTATTATATCGGCAGCCTATTCTTTTGTCACAATCCATTTCTCTTCCTTAATATTTAACCGTAATATAGTAAGTGACGTACTATTTTAGAGATTAATGTCTTCTCTTTGGTCACATTAGAGTTTAAGAAAGTAATTTTACGGAATTCGACATTTGAAGGGCAAAAGTATCATTAATACCACAACTTTTTTTGCCACGAGCCATTTAACTCCCTTGATATCTATCGAAATTTGAGAAATGAGGTCTGTACTTTGACAACATTATAAATGAAGAACGAAATTTTTCGGTTTTTGATCATTAAGGAGCAAAAGTAATAACTGTGGAAGACGCGCGTATGAGACCATTCAACCCCAAGCCGATAGAGAGCAGCAGTACATATCACAGAGATATTAATAAACCGTTTCACTGGCGTCAACTTTTGTAAGGTTCCTATTACACTAAACAAATAAACAAATGCTAGAAATGGGGTTTTTCTTCTTTCATCCTATTACAAACCTCTAACCTTACTACTCATCATATTTTCTAAATTTTCGAACTGGTCATGTACTATGATAAAAATCCGTTTCTATGTAAAGTTTTCAACAAGCACTTGTATATTACTGCAATGGGGCTAATATCGAAGAAGCATTCATTTTGACATAAGCTATCTTACCCAATTTCTTTCACATTTCAAGAACTTTGATTTAAATTCTTTCAGTAATTGAGATAATTCTATTTTGGAAGTGATCAGGCTAATTACCATCAACCCAATTACGCCAGAATACTACAGAAAATTCGTTAAGGCGGTTCAGTCAGTGGCCAAACAAAATACCCCGAGTGGTAAAAGGTAAAGAAACGAAGCGCTAAAACGCATATTAATAATACCAATGATCTTGTCATACTTACGAGACTCTTAGATTAATCCAATTAAAAAAAGCATCGCTCTACTTCACCCACTTCAACAATAAGTCCTGCGCACTACACTGAAAATTATGGGTATTTTCACTATTTGAAAGAAAAGCCAACTCACTCTCATGCATGTCTTCAGCGTCACACGTGCTGCGGGCATCAAAGGATTCATAAAGTTTAGAAGTTCGTCAGGTTTCTCAGGAGAACGTTACCGAAACCCGTTCTCACCCTTTGAATTCGGAAAAACTGGATAAAGCTTCAAGTGTGAAAAGGTGAAGGGGTTATAACAGCCCGCAGACGTCAGACCCATGAAGCAAAAAAATACAGGCGACCAAGTAAGGCACCTTCTCCATAGAACGAAATGAAGCCGAAAGGAGAGCGGTGCGTGGGGAGGTCGCTATATTGGTAGAGGCAAGAAACGCAGGGAATGTATATGGAACGGAAGAATTTCTTCGTTTTTAACCTTCGCATTACTAAAAGTGAAGTATTATGGGGTCACATTTATAAATACCCTAATTGATATTATCTACACATATTAGAATTTAAGGAAAAAGTTGTTAAATAATTTTTGTTAGGAATTATGTAAGCCGAAACAGAACTTTTTTTCTCTCTACAGTCGCAAAAAAAAACTGACGGTCATATTGCTATTTCAAACAGATTAGATAGATGTTCAAATAGATTATATTTCCACATTCAATTTCAGTAATTTTAATCCTTTCAAAATCTTTTATGGGAAAGATTACAAAATTAAGAAAAACAGCTCTAGACCTATTTACAAACAGAAGCAAGTCCTATATGAAATTTTAAAAATAGCCTTCAGAGAAATTGACGGCTTGCTTAGAAGATATTGCACTGGTAGTGGATAGACCTATTTAATTTCGCCAGCAGCATCAGTGCAAGGGGATTCTATCATTACCGTGGCGCCACAATCTGATTATGAATTCTTATGGAACTCGATGAGACAAATCGAAAATAAAGATTATTTATATATACATATATTTCTCTTAGTTCTCGAGATATACTGTCTCAAAAGTGAGGTGGTTACGTCGAAATGTGGCCTGGTCCAAAAGAAAAGAGAACTAAGCCAGATTTCAAAAAAATGTTGTTCTTTACTTTCAATTAGTTTCGTTAAGTTACATAAGAGTTCATCATCAGATTGTGGCGCAACGGTAATGATAGAACTTCCGAGTGCAATTACTTTGCTGCCATACATCAAAAGTCGCAAGCTTAAATGGGAGCAGTTTGCATCGCGATACACTTGTGTCACTAACATGGTGCTCAAGAAATTACTAATAACAAATAAATAATTTGTTCCTTATGCTATAAAAGGAATATTCTTTTACAGGCTGCATTTCAACCTAATCACAATTTGACTTAACATCACCGTTAAAAAATCAAACTATGCAAACGCAACTAAACACATGAAACGGATCGCGAATTACATTTCGGATCACAACAAAATAGACTTCATTACGATTCCTAGTTCGCATAGCACAAATCAACACAATAAATTTCATCACACACTTCAATATAAATTACAACTGGAATAAAGCATCGCGATGTAAACTTCATCCACACGTGAATAATAGTAAGACACAATGGTTCTCTGCACTAATAAATATTTGATAATACCGTCGTTCTATTGAGAGCTGCGAATAAACTGTTTTACCATGCATTTTAAATCTATAATGACAGCTCGCAATTTTGCACCGAGTTACAAGCACTTCAAGAACAATAATTACAACGTGACTTACCTTATTCCAGGTTGTTTCTTATTTATTCTTTTGTGCAGCCATAGGCAGCACAAGATGGCGTTATAAAACACATTGAAATATCAGAACATGAAATGTTCACAGCAGGGAAGGTAATGACAACAGACCAATGTTTTGAACCTGCTAATAAGGCCGCCGGGCATGTGTAGTCGGACCCAGAGTTTACAGGCGGCTTCGCAGTTTTAGGGATGCCATGTCTCATCTCTTTTTCCTACCCTCAAGCTCAGACCCATCCCTTTTATAGAATGGTATTTGAAGAATTATTTATATCAAGCTGGGAGTTGATTAATTATGGATTTTGTTAGTATTTTGCGTGATTAATTGAAAATTTGTGTATATTTGTGACGTAAAGGAACGTTTTTTTATGGAAAGAAACTATTCAAATGCTATCTAATGCGTTTAGGACAGTATTATATATGAAACATTATTTAAAAGTTTGTAATTGTTAGTATTGATGTGAGTTACGATGTTTAGAGGACGATTTGAAGGTTTGCACTAGTTCATGTTCATAATTTTATATGTAATTGCATGTAAATGGTATTAACTTTCATTTCAAGATGTTTTCTAATGGTTGTTAGTGATAATGTACAATTTGTAATTATTTTTGTATGGATTTAATTGTTAAAGCATTGTTAGAATTCAAGAGACGTCGGTCGGAATTCTTAGTGAATCTTTCTGTAACGTCTATTTAACGCACGAAGATGGCTATCAAAATCATGGGGAAAGGAAGGTAGAGGAGACGAAATAACGCTAAGTCTGTGTAACCTCATTTAAAAACTCGTCTCTTACTGCGCATGCGCGGCGGGCATAGGAATAACCCCAAAACATTGAACTCTTTGCACTGTGTCTGCTGCTGAGAATTTTTCATTTTTTAATATTCTAAAGATTTCTATAATACTAAGTTCTATTGCTTATGGTTTCCAAACAGACAAGATAGGAAACAACTTGGAATAACGTTTCATAATTAAGTCACATTGTAATTTTTGTTCTTGAAGTGTCTGATAGGTAACTGCAACATTAGGGCCTATCGTTATAAATTTATTCATTGCTCTCAACATGATAATGTCGTTCTAAAATATTTGTTGATGTAGTGTAGACAATCAGCATAAAAGGCTAGCCTTATTTAAACATGTGTTAGAAGTCTAATTTAAGCGTGTCAAGTTTACATCGCGAGACAATGAATATGGTATTCTGCATGCTTTAGTTCAGTTCAGTTTACACTGTAAGTGTAACATGAAATCAATTGATAATTTGTGCTGTGCAAACTATGAAACTTGATGAAGCAAATGTTTCTGTTACCCCAAATTTAGTTCGCGATGCATTTCATGTGTTTTGGTGTGTCTACATAGCTTGATTCTGTAGCGATAATATTAATGGAAATGTGGGTAGGTTGAAATGCAGCATGTACCAGAAGGGACAAACAATTTATTATTCGATGTTAGTAATTTCATAAGCACCACGTTAGTGACACAACATGTATCGCATATCGATATATATACTACTGACATTTAAGGTATTGACTTTGAGACAGTATATCTTGAGAATAAAGTGAGATTTCGAAAAATTTTATTCTTTAATTTTGATTTTGTCTCGTTCTGTTACATAAGAACCTAACACCAAATTTGACCTTGGGGAAATGTTTCTTCCGAATTTCAACCCAAAACACCTCACTTATGAAACAGTAGGGGAGGGTGGGGCACAATGGAACACAAAAGTTGTTTTTGCCCATAGCTCCCACCATGAATTTTATTTTTCAAAATTTTAATTTTTCCTGTTACCTAAGGATCTAAGCTACAAAAGAAATGCATCAACTATTATTATAGAAACCATATGTGACCATGAGTGGCCATTTTCCAAAAATTAATTTTGTTTCATTGTACCCCGTGCCTGGGGTACAATGAAACAGGGCGAGGGGTACCTTGAAACAGCTGAAAAAACACACCATAAATCACAAAAACATTATTTTTTGAATAAATGAAAAAACAGAGGTATATGAAACATGAAAAGAGTTCAAGTGATCTTATTAAAGCACAAACAAGAAATCCTTTACATTTAGCCAATGTTCAAATTGCCAAAATCAACCACGAATGAGATGAAACTTTTTTGTCTTTTAGTGTCGTGAGACACAGAAGGTTTTTCCAACAGCAGCTTTATGTCTTTTTCATCAACAAGAGGCTCAATAAAGGTGTTTCATTTTTTGTACCTTAGGAATTTGACCACGTAGTCCCCTTCATCATCCTTCATCTTGGTGATTCGACCAACGTAGAATTTGGAATGGCTTCTAATCTTCAATTTGATCAAGACATAATCTCTTCATACAGGAAGACGGTTCAATTCTGCAAAACAGTAAGGCTCAACAGAAAAAAACTCCTCATCTACGCCTATGTCCGTGTCAGCACATTCAAAATTTCCATCGTCTTCTGATGAATGAACAGATATTTTTCTTATTTGGTTTTGGTTGATTTAAACACAACTTCCTTTTGGCTGACTCCATTTTGGAAATTGGAACTGGCTTCTCTGTAATGGCTGTCATTTCTGGACTGCTCGTAGCAATCATACTCTTGACTTTCTTCCGGTGCTTTAGATCAGTTTTTCGTTCACCTGCTTTTGGAAAGCCACGAAAATCTTCAGGAGGTAGGAAGGCATGACTTGGACCAGCTCCTGGATCGAGGACTCTGATGACTATCTGGTCTGAAGCTGCTCCTTCTACTACTTGATGGAGAGAAACGTTGAGCGAATCACTTGGCACAGCATAACCATGGAGCAAAATGGAACACTCATGGGGCTCCATGAAACGTTTCATTGTGCCTCGAACTCCTCTGTTTCAAGAAACCCCAAACATGGCATTTCAGTTTTCCCTACTCTCTATCATGCATGTGTAGCAGTAAAAATGCGAAAGTCGGGCAAAAGCTTAAGGGATACATGTACAATGAAATGCCATAAGAGCCGATTGAATACAAAAATCACTCTTACCTGGAGACGAAAGTCTGTTGGAGGAAATAATTTACTTTCAGCCAAAAAACAGGACCTAACCTTGTCAAGCCTGGCACGCAACTGGATAGGAGGGAGCAATTAGCTGGCATTAATGGGAGTGGTCCGCAGTGCTTTCTGCCGGAATCCCATTGCACTATAACTCTTCCGCGAGTCCGCTATTCATACTGTTTCACTGTGCCCCGTGTTCCATTGTGCCCCACCCTCCCCTATATCTCGAGAAGTAAGCAGGATATATAAAAAAAATATTCTTCATTTTTGGTCTGTTTCGTCGACTTACATAATTTTCCATCATCAAATTGCGGTGCTACGGTTGTCATATGATTCCCTTTAGGTTTTTGTGCCTATTCCCCGTGTTTCAACGACCGACCAATATGGCGATCTCCCCACACCACTTCTCTCCACCCGGCTTCACACCAGTGCATGGTGAAGGTCCTTGCGTCATCTCCATATATTCCTTCCTCCATGATCCGAATTAGTTAGTTGAACAGCTGAGTTGCAAGTTTATTGAAAATTAGAATAGCTGTATGATTGTGCCCAGTATCTTTGGTTGAATCGATGTCAAAACTGTGTGTACTGCAGTGACAATATAATAGGTGTACAGTGAACTATGTAATTTTATTGTAGATTTCGCTAAAATAAATAATTAAATAAATAAACCTGAAAAGTGATTCTTCGGAATAGTTATTTCATGCAATAAAATGCTTACCAGGGTACAAAAAAACTTTCTCTTGAGTTTCTTAAGAACATTGATCTTGTTGTTCAATATGATTCTGAAGACGGTAAAATTACCTAAGGTTTTTAAGAAAGTGAAAATGTCGCCATCCTAAAGCCAGAGAAGGAATGTAACATTCCAGGTGAAGTCTGCCAAATTTTCCTCATAATCGCTTACAAACCGCTGGAAGAGATAATCAAATATTAAAGACCAAATAAATGGCTGAACGAGTAGGTAACACACAGATTAAACACCGATACGCTGTTTGTTGATTTTTCCGTGCTTTATGACACGGCGTGAGGGGAAAATATGGTCCTTATATTTGTATGTGTAATCTCATTCCAGCTCCTCGTGTACTTGCTGAATGAAATGATAAAATGTAACAATTTAAAGTACGTCACTGTGCCCAATAAAGGCTACAGTGCATACTAAAAATTAGCTTCCACATTTATATGTCATGTCTGCAATTCATTCTAATCCGTACTCGGTGGATCTATCTAATACTTCAAGAGCAAGTTCCTTTCTGCCGACGACCTTACCATTATTACGCAACGGAAAAGTGTAGATGAGTGTGAGCAAATAGTTTCAGTGGACTTGGGTATCCTGGACCAATACTTCACAGAGGGTGATGAGAGGAAGTAAGAGAGAAGTAAAGAAATTGGGTTACAAAAAGTTTTTCACACCATTGCTTGAATAGGTGGTATAGTATGTGGCACACATTTTGGGTATCAAATACAGGAACTGGAGGGGGTGCAATGAGGATTTGTCTCTGGAAATTAACGTAGAACACAATCAGTAACCGGTATAATAATAGAGCTGGGCGTGGAAAGATATGGTGTAAGAATGAAAAGTAATGCATGGCCGGGAAGAGATGACCATGACCACAAGTTGGCACTCTATTTCAGGCACAAGGGTGTGCGAAGAATTTCTTTCGTAGGTAATATGGTCAGGGATTGGAATAAGTTACCAAGAGAATTGATGAATAATTTACGAAAAAGTATTTAAAGTTGAAATTTGTCGAGGGCAAAAGTGTTTGGGTAAAAAAGGGGGGGAAATGGGTGCGTAGGGAAATTGCCACCGGAGCGTGCGCTTCATCGCAGTTAAATTAAATTAAAACAAATTACATGGAGCTTCAGGCTAAATCATATTGAATCGCAGGCGTGTTGGTTTCATTAACAAAGCCAGCAGACAAGGCAACAACTTTCTTTCTACTCCTCTCTTCTGTCCTTCAGTTCTTTCAGTTCCAATCCTTAATAATCCAGCGTTAAAACTGATAAATCATCCACGTGCCACAGGAATCTGGAAAATTTAGTGAGGAAACTGACGGCCTTATTCTGGGGACCTAAAAACCAAAATACCTGGGAGAGGAAAATTGTGACTCTGTGTAGCTGGTCATTGTACATACTGAGAAGGGGGTTATTCACCTAAAAACTGCTGTGAGGATTCTGGATTGTGTTTGTGTATCCAACCCTGTGCCTTGGCGTCCCTTTGTTTCCGACATGTATCCACAGCAGCCATAGTCCATCGGTGCCAGAAGGTAAAAGACCGGCCAGACATCCCTTTATGGGATGAACTGTATATTCTTCTGCAGGAGTGCCTGAAATCTAGGAAACTATCTGCTATCGTGGTCGCTCAGCTGGCCCCAATTTTATGACAGTTGAACAGGCCACAGACCGGACATCTGGTCACAGATGCTGACCGACCAAGTAATTAACGGTACCAACCATTCCACTATAGTACAGGCCACCGTTTGTGCCTTGCTATGCTATAAAGGATGATCATACTGTGACTACAGCATGGAGCAGACGGTTGAGCATATCGCCGAAGATGATCCTAACAGATATTTACTGGGTGTTCCTTCTTGCAGCACAATCGAATAGAAGGAATCCCTCGATTTCACTATATTACGCTATTTTATCTGTATCAGTTAGGCGCAGAAATTCATGTAACGAGAAGGCGATTCAATATTTACGCTGTTTTATCTGTATCAGTTATGAGGACTAGGTTAAACCATAACCTAAGAATTTTTTTTGCAGAAGGTAAGAAACAATGAAGTTTATTAAAAACCAGGAGAAATGTACATGATGCGAAATTTATTAGTCACATAAATAACAGTTAACCGTTTTCGAAATAATAGTCCCCGTCATCTAAAGTGAAATGCATTTTTTTATTTTAAAATCCTAACAAAATTCTCTGATAATCTAAGAAGAGTAACGTATTCATATAACTAAAGATATCATTAAGGATGACTTATTCGTTTCTCCTTATAAACTTTTCCATAATAAATTCCTACTACCATTATATATGATAGCCCTACCCTTAGTTTTTGATACATGTGTTAGTTATTAAATGAGAATTAAGATAACATTTTTATCAGATTAAAATCATCAAGGATATGACTATTTACTGTATAAACGATGTGACACTCGCAATTCAACAACGATATTATTGCCGCAAAATAGCAGTGAGCAGTGATATTAGAAATACTGAGAGCAGGGGGGAAAAAATAATGCCAGGCAATTATATGTCACAAAGTTACAATTAGTACGTTCGATTAAATTTACATATTGCTTTTTATTTATCTACGACAACCAGATGCAGAAATTAATGTATGGAGAAGGGTTTTCATTATTTACGCTATTTTATCTGTCTCAGTTGTAAGCACCAGGTGAAACAGTAAACTAAGAATTTTTTGGCACACGATAAGAAACAATGAAGCTTATTAAAAATTCAGAGAATCGTACATACGTAATCGCGACATGTAGACCTATCAGTCAAATAAATAGCAGTTATTCGTTTTCGAAATTATAGTCTCCGTCATCTTACATAAAATGCATTTATTCATGTCAGATCCTAACCAAGTGCTCTGATAATCTAACCAGAGTAACGTATTGATATAACGAAAGATATAATTAAAAATGATTCTTTTTCTTACAAGCTTTTTCAGAATGAATTCCTACTACCAACATAGGTGATACCCATCATTATTCATATGAGGGTAATAGAAGCTATGATTTTCGAACGCAATATTAGTGGAGGTTGTGGTTAAGTTTACCAGAATCGCAACTGACACATTTTGTTACGGTATAATTCACTCTGAAATGAGTTTTACAAACCAATTAAACTGTTTTCATAAGCGCCATGTTACTAAAGATATTAATTAATGCGGGTGGAAGTAGTTTCATATTTAACGTGCTGAATTGTGCCTGGACCAGGAATAAAACTGATATTACATGGATAGCAAAAGTTTTTGGGATTCCTAATTTCAATGGTTCTTTACTTCCGGCGTCATTAATTCAGTAGAAGTTACTACTATATGGCTATGTAAACGGCAAATGAAATACGTAGAACATTGCCAAATCAAGGTCATTAGCATTATGTAATATCAGTTACGTATAATTAACGAACTGCAAAAAAATGAACTGCCGAATATTGCGTTCAAACCGTCATTTTTGACGGGCTCGAAGCTAGTACTATATAAAAATATAACGGTCCATTCTTCGACAAGACTACATGCCTTTGTTATACAAATAACTTCTGGGACAGTGTTGTGAAGGAGGGGCGATTGAAATTAGGCTTGGTAATAGTGTTATTAATCGTGATCAGGGCCTCAATTTAAGCCAAACATGGAAGCCGGTGATTGGATTATTACAAGCCACACGGGTTAAAGCCATATTATGGCATAGAAGTGAACCGACCATGACGTCACCGAGTGAGCACGGTTCCAAATAGAACGCCGCAATATGCGCGTTCTTTTCCGCTACCAACTGGTAGCCCGATAAAATAGACTACCATGCCGCAGACTTCAGTGATGTTAAGCAGAACTTGACAGTGTAAGCGGTGCAAGCTACCGAAACGTCGCCAGATGATTCAACTTTGACGCGGCTTGTAACCCGAGAATTTCCACAGAATATAGGTTGTTTGCGGATGAGATAATGGTATATAATAGGATCAAAACAGGTGAAGACTATGAACAGCTGGAGGAAGAAATGCTTAGAAATTCTAAATTGGTAGGTCAACATGGAATATAGATAATTGCCAAGAAGAATTACCTTATTAGTTACATAGATAAAAAAAAAACTAAAGGCTCTTTATGATTTTTGATAAGAAACCAACGTAGGGCAGGTGGTAGGAAAATCCTTCATTTACTGGAGACGGTGATGAGAGGAATTACTAGAGAAATTAGGGAACTTGTTTACAAAATTGCGTTATACAAATAACTTCTGTGACAGTGTTGTGAAGGAGGCGATTGAGATTAGGCATAGTAATACCGTTATTAATCGCGATCAGGGCCTCAATTTAAGACAAACATGGAAGTCCATTGGTTGCTTATTGTGGTGTAGTATCGGATTCACATTTTGGGTATCAAATAAAGGACGAAGGTGTGCAAAAAAGAGCAGCTAGATTTGTTTGTGGAAATATTCGAAGGACCAGTCAATAAATGATATAATAAAAGAGCTGGTTTGGAAAAGAGGAGGAGGATGAGATATGACATATGTTGGTGATGGGATTTGGATTGGGAATTTAAAATTAAACTTCGTAAATGGCAAAAGTAGATGCGGAGAAATTAAACACTCAAATTATTACTATTATTATTTTTTTGCTGCGGTCAGTCTTTCGACTGGTTAGATTTAATCCTCCATCCCTTCCTAGCCTGTGCTAATCTCTTCATTCCTACATACACCTTACTACCCACGTCCTCAATTATTTGCTTCATATTATTAAAACACGTCCGTTTAACGGTTAAGCAAGAATGCAACAGCACATCTGTTTTATTCACCACAGAGAATATACAATATCCATGGACAGCATAGATACTTAGACTAAGACAATTTTATTTCGATATCATATTATAACACCCCCACTATATCGAAATAAGTTACAGCCTCACAAACATTACAATATATTACTTAGTAATTCTATTTTGTTCATAAGTTTGTAATGTTTGAAGGCACAAAGAGCTTTAGTGAGCAAGTCTGCTGGCATTTCAGCAGTTTCCATGTATTCAAGTTTAATATATTTATTTAATACAGCATCGCGGACAAAATTGTAACGAACATCAATACGTTTAGACCTCTTGTGTATTTTCTGATTACTTGTAAGCTTCAATGCACTCTGACTGTCACTAAGATAGTAATCATACACTCATTGCGCGTGATTTCAAATAACAGATTTCTTAAATATACTGCCTCTCTGGAAGCATCTGACAAAGCCATATATTCTGCTTCAGAGCTTGAGAGAGCTACAGTTTTTTGTTATCTACTTTCCCATAAAATAGCAGAACCAGACATTACAAAACAGAAACCTGAATAAGAACGTCTGTCTACAGTGTTAGTTGCCCAGTCAGCATCTACAAATCCTTGTAATTCTACCTTTTCAATTTCAAAACATGCTATCACAATTATGTACTTTGTAACCCTCTGGTAAATGCTGCAAATATCTTTCTTTAGATATCCATTTTTAAAAAACTGAGGTTACATCTAAGTGCCAAATGCCTAACAATAATTGTGCATTAATTTCAAACAAAAAAACCTCAATGTGAAGTATCTAACCATCAATGAAAAGGTTTAATCACAATGTACACATGCTATTTGGCAAAAACATTTAGACACTGACCTAGCACGGTATCACACTTTATCATCACTTTCAAACCTTTCTTATTTAAATACCCACTTGCACTGCACTTGCTGTTGAAGCCATCAGCCTTGCCTCCAGGGCTTGGATGCGATTCTCCTGTCTGACCATAACTGCCTTCATCTTCTGCATCACTTGCTGGAATTCTCTGATGATATCATCTGGAACACAGCTGCCTTCTTCTTTACAGGCCACACTTAATAAAGTTGTAACATATCTCTGAGGCGGTTTCCTTATTCTTTTAGGCAATGTCTTAATTTCCACACTCTCAGCTGCAGTACTTTCTTCCAAGTTATCTTGACCTTCTACTTCAGCATAGTCTGATTGACATGATTTCTGTAATTCTGGTTTGTCTGTTACTGTCAATTGTCCTTCTTGACCAGACTCCCCCACTGAAACACTTATTTCTTCATATTTATTATCTTTTCTACTCTCCAAAATAACCACATCCTTGCATATTAATACATTCTTCTTCTTGTAGTCATAAATTCTATAACCTTTTATATTTTCTGAATATCCAACAAGAATGTGTTTTTGTGACTTTTTGTCCCACCTTAAATGTTTTTCTTTGGGAACATGGACCATTACATCACTGCCAAATATACGAATATGGCTTACATCAGGTTTCTTGCCATACCACAATTCATATGGTGTCTTGTCTTGAGTTCCTGATGCAATTGATCTGTTTTTTAAGTACACGGCTGTGTTTGCTGCTTCTCCCCAAAATCTTTTATCTAGCTTTGCATCAAACAACATACATCTTGCTTTCTCAACTATTGAGCGATTCAGTCTTTCACACAGACCATTTTGTTCTGGGGTGTAAGGGTTACTTTTCTGATGAATAATACCTTCTTTCTTCAGAAAATCTGTAAACTCGTTATTACAAAATTCATAGCCATTATCAGTGCGAAATATTTTAATTTTCTTATTCTTTTGGTTTTCTACCAAGGCTTTAAATTCTTTAAATCTGCTAAATACTTCACTTTTAGCTTTCAAGAAGTAAATAAATGCCATGCGACTGAAGTCATCCACCAGCAATAAAAAATATCGCGCACCACCTAAGGATTTATGTTCCATTGGGCCACACACATCAGCGTGTATAATCTGCAATGTCTCTGTACTTCTTTCTCCAATATTTTTGAACGGAAGTCTTGACTGTTTTCCCTCACAGCACACGATACAACTGTTTTTTTCCCGTTTGAAAATTATCAGGATAACTAAGTCCATCAACCACACCAGACTTCATTTTATTCATATCTGCACTATTTATATGACCGAGTCTTCGGTGCCACGTATAACCATCAGTTAACACAGGAACAGCCAATAAACTGTGCTCACTTTTCATTTTATGTTTTACCTTCAACTTGTAAATACCACAAATAAGTTCTCCTATAGCCACAAATTCACCGTTCATATTATGTATGAAACAATTCTGTGAATCGAAATGAACTTTATTACCATTCTTTATGAGTTCACTCACTGATAAGAGGTTAGTCGTCAGACTTGGCACACACAATGCATTTTTCACAGTAATATCATAACCACAATCTGAAGTTATTTCTACATCGCCGGTACACAACACAGGTACTTTGGTTTTGTCAGCGATAATAACTTCTGGTTCACTTGACGAATACAATGCATTTTTTATCCAATGTTCATTCGGCGTCATATGAGAACTTGCGCCGGAGTCAATATACCAATCTTGTTTACCAAACTTGCCGGATAGAAAAACAACACTAAACACATTGGATTGCTTAGGTTCACCTGATTTCACCAGCAAAGGACATTGATTCCTGTAATGCCCACCTTGTTTACACCTATAACAAGTGATGGATTTAACTCCTGTCATTTTGACATTTGACTTTTCCGCGACGTAGTTTCCGCTTTTGTTTTGTCTGTTAGCAGTCTTGCTTCTATGGTTCTGCCAACCTTTGGAAGCGAAAGCGGTTTTTGTCTCTGATTCATTCGAATCTGACATCTCCATATCGATCAATTTTGTCCTGATAACATCCGCCGTAATAGGAATCCCGGAATGTTCAATCGCCATGATCATTGGTGAAAATCGTTCTGGTAAACCTGCCAGTAACAACGAGCCAATCCATTCGTCGTTTATATCAAATCCAGTTCCACTTAATCTTTGCGATGTCTCAATAATATCTGTCACATACGACGTCATTGAATCACAATTATCAAGCCTGATTGATATAAGATGACGAAGTAAGGTTATTCTTCGAGTAAACCCGGAATCGTCAAACATAGTATTAAGCTGCGCCCATAGCTCCTTCGTTGTTTTAGCTTGCTTTACGTGCACATACAACGCTGGATCAATTGTAAGAATCAGCTTCGCTTTCGCCTTTGCATCATCTGCGACTGCAGTGCTAGTACTTCCTTCTTCCTGTATTAAGCCGGACATGCCTCATAACACCAATATATTCTCCGCTGCAAAAGCCCATACATCGTAGTTGTCTCTGCCTTTAAGCTTAGGCACGTTAACTACAAAATTCTAAGCCATCTTCAAGCGCGTAACTAATTATTTATAAGATTACGACTTTTCCGTATTCTGTTTACTAGAATAGCGAAGAAAATAACTCTGGGGCACAGTCTGGGCCCATAACCTATTAAAACACGTCCGTTTAACGGTTAAGCAAGAATGCAACAGCACATCTTCTGTTTTATTCACCACAGAGAATATACAATATCCATGGACAGCATAGATACTTAGACTAAGACAATTTTATTTCGATATCATATTATAACACATATATTCTAATCTCTATCTTCCTCTACAAATCTTACTTTCCACTATTCCCTCCATTAACAAATTAACCATTCCAGCATGTCTCAAAATATGACCTCCCAGCCTCTCTCTTCTTTCTTTAAGCTTCTTCCATAAACTTCTTTCCTCACCCATCATTTCCAAAACTCGTTCATTTCTTACTTTGTCTGTCCACTTAATTTTCAACATTCTTATGTAGCACCACATTTCAAATGCTTCAATTTTCTTTATTTCCAAGATTCATAATGTTTTGCTACCATAAAGTGCTGTGCTCCACACAAAGAGTAATAAAATGTTCTTTCTAATTCCTACATAAATATTTGAAACTAAAAGGATACTCTTTTTCATGAAGGCTCTTATTGCTAGTACTATTCTGCTTTTAACATAGTTCTTGCTTCGGCCATCAGTTGTAATTTTGCTTCCCAAGTAACAGAACTCACTTACTTCTCCTATTGCATCCAATCCTATTTTTATATTTAATCTACTAGTATTGGTATCATTTCTGCTACATTTCATCACTTTTGTCTTGCTTTCATTTATATTCAGTCCAAAATTTTCCTTCAGTATTTTGTTCATGCCATTCAGTAACTTCTCAATATCCTCAACCCTCTCTGCTAACAAGGCAATGTCATCAGCAAATCGTAGCTTACTGATTTTTTTCCCTGAACACTTATGCCAAATAGAAAGTTTTCTTCGGCTTTCTTCATTGCTTCTTCTACATACAAGTTGAATATTAAAGGGGATAGTCTGAAACCTTGTCTCACACCCTTTTTTAATTGATGCATGTCTCTCGTGATTCTCTACTTTTATTATAGCCACTTTGTGATGGGACGTCATCTATTAGTATAATAGACAAGATGTAGCGGTGTAGCACCTACGTCATGTCACGCGATGACGTCAAACTATGACGTTGCCTATGACGTCTCGCTTTACGATATTATTTGTGGGAGTGCGCGTTATTTAATATCATTTCCAAGCAACAGTGAATAAATTAACTCACAGATTACTGAAATAAAAGTATGTATTGCGTTAAAATCGATATTTCAATCATTAGATGCTTTTATTTACGTAATATTCTTTTGATATATTCAAGTATTCCTTAAATTCTTTGTCCATAGATATTGTAAGATAAAAGCTTTGTATTTCGAGCATCAGTGTTGCTAAATGTTTGGTTAGAGTATAACTAGCATGGATTAGAATTACAAGTTTCATTTGACGTTAACGCATAGGGCATGAATAATTTAGTTTTTTTTCATAATTTAAACTGTGTCCTATTACTGAAATTATTTGTGTTTAAATTGGCATATTAATTATCAGTTTTTTTACTGAAACATTACATGCTTCAAATGAAAGAAGTTGCAAATTGTTCGCGATATATACGGCCTAAACCACAATGAGATATTACATGGCATAGCTTAAGTTATAGCATCCTTCGTTCTTGCTGGAGTCATTATTTCAGCAGATGTAAGCTTTCTTAGCCGTTAAAATATCGATCTTCATCATAGGTAGCTATTAAGAAAGAAATGTGTCAGAACCTGTGAAGATTTGGGATCAAGTTTATATCGCGATGCATGGAATGTATTAAATTGCGTGTGATTGAAGCTTTGCTTTTCTATCAGAAATTTTAGCGGATATTATGGTTAAGCTGAAATGCAACCTGGACCAAGATGACAACTGAAGCTTTTTGCTACAGCACAATGAACGATAAATTACAATGAGCTTTATTTTGTAACAATTCTGATTAGTTAAGCAACTGCAGAGAAATATCCACGTTATTTAATAACATTTCTAGGCATCCACGAATAAATTAACTGACTGAACATACTTATTAGTTGCTTAGATTTATTTAATATTAGTTTATGTAGAAGTATTCGTTGATATCACATATATGTAAGTCAATTTTCGCAATGCTAGCGGCAGTTTTGATAGATTGTTATTAAAATTGACACTTGAAGTTACAGCAGAGGGCATGCGTTTTTTAGTAATTTTTTTTCAGTTACTTAATTCATTACTTCGTTCTAACGAAAGTATTTTTCGGTTGCGGAGCATCTTACGTTTCAGAATTTTTAATTTAATTCATGGCGACGTTTCGAAAAAAAGGAGGGTGCAAATGTGAAGAAGATGCCATTATAACGAAGCAATTGATACAAATTTCAACAGGGCAGTACCAGTTTCCGGCCGGTGGAAAATATCACCTTCCACCCATTAAAACTAATATTACGTTGGAATGACGTAAGCTGTTAAGATTTATTTTTAATTTACTTTGGTTTTACTGATGCCTTATTTCAGCCGCATGTAACTGTGTCAGCTATTCAAATGTGTGAGTATAATTCTGAATAACGAATATAAAAAATTAAGATTGAAGAACCCTTATAGATTTTTTATTTGGTTTATTTCGCGATGCAATGTGACCATTGAAATGTGATAAGTATATGTATTAATATGCGTGTAAAGTAAGTATTGTTTCTCTGGCGGCATGTTTAGCACATGGAGGAAGGAAATATTTCCTCCATGGTTTAGCATAGTACTGTACGTGGTTATGGGATTCTACGATAACCGTGAAGCCGCAATTTGTTGATGGATTCTTATGTAACTCGACGAAAAAAACTGAAAGTAGAGAATAAAATGTTTTGATATCTTACTTAATTCTCGAGATATTGTATCTCAAAATTGACGTGGTTAGGTTGAAATGCGGCCTGGAACAGAAGAAAAATTTCGGCATTGCCAAATTTGATGATGATATCGTATGTAACTCGAAGAGACAAATCGAAAACAAATAATACATTTTCTTTCCATATCTCGCTTAGTTCTAGAGATTTAGTATCTCAAAATTTATGTGGTTTGGGTGAAATCTGTCCTGGACCAGAAAAAAATAAATTACCAAAACCGTTATGTCTACACGGTGGAAATGCACTATATGTGTTTTATTTTCTTCCTGGTGGTTGTTGTTAGGTTGAAATACGTCCTGGACCAGAGGAAACTTCACCAAAATCACAGTTATAATTGATTTTCAACATGCTATATCTCGAAAACCAAGAAAGATATCAAAAAATTTTATTATTTATTTTCGATTTATTTCGTCGAGTTCTACAAGAATGCATCATCAGATTGTGGCACCACGGTAATGATTAAACTGCCTGTTGTTAGATTGAAATGCAACCTGGACCAGGATAGCAACAGATACATTTTGTTATTGTGCAAGGCAATAGGAATTATATTATGATTTATTTTTGTGTTTATTTAAGTGATTGCTAAGAAATGATTTGCCAGAATACTAAAGTTGTTATGATTTAATTTTGTATCCTTCGTTTTCACTGTGGTCATTATTTCAACTGTAGGCTATGTAATTTATGTCATCCGTTAACACATCGATCTTCATCGCATTATTAGCGAAGATTGTGGTTTGACTGAAATGCGACCTGCATCAAGTTGAGAACTGAAACGTTTTGCTACATCACAAGGGATGAAAAAATAAAAGCACATTGAGCTTTATTTCAAAACAATTCTGTTTAGGTAAACAACTAAAAAGAAATTAATTGCCAGAATACTCCAAACCCGTCAATTTTGACGGGCTTTGTGGCTAGTTTATTATAATATTTTAATACCGAAATCATGTAATTTTTCCAAGTTTCACTGCAGCCAGACGTAGAGTAAGCACGTCCTGTTGTTCGACTTTCTGCCGATCGACAGTTCGGATTACAAGCTACACGTGCATTGCTGAGCATACATGCCAATACTTTTCCAGCAAGCTAGAATACATTGATCACGCTCAGTTCTTGACTGACGATATACAAGATAAAATCTATGCCTCTGAGATAGATATTCGCTGCACCAACCTTACCATACTCTGTTAGCTGTGAACTGTAGGGCTAAGTTTCATCCCTAGGGTCAGTATTGTGGGTTACAGAATACCTCAAATCTTGTACAACATCAACTGTAGGTGATTTACGGTTAAATGGGGTTTCCAGAAACATTGTTTCACTTCAAGTAGCTCGTAGCTGCCCGCTCCCTCTCCTAGTTACAAGTTACTCTCGATGTTGATGTTTATTTACTAGCGCAAGAGAAGAAGAGGATAGGTTTAAGAGAGAAGAGTTCATGAGCAGAAGTTACGAAGAAAGTCGACGCAAGTCATAGGGCATCGTAGGTTAACCATTTAGAACCCACATGTCAGACATCCTGGCACACCCATTCAATAGTCATAGCACGATCCTATCCATATAGGACAGCTACACTGGTGTCAGAAGCTTTATTTGTATTTGATTTGGAGTAGGGAACAGCTCGCAGGGTTTGGCTGAGGTTGGTGTATCAGCAAAAGCGAAATTTAGCAGTCAGTGTCTGCAGTCAGAGGGACCTGAGTTCGAGACACGAAGAAGAACAGCGGGGCGCTACGAGATCTTCGCGGAGGCACCCAGGCATTGCCGGGCAGCCGGCAACAGAGGCGGACAACTCCAGGCGGGTCAGCATTCCCGGCGCTGATAGCAGACTCAGTCCAGTGGCGGCTTCGCAACGACTACGTAAGTTCATCACAAAACTCCACATACATCATTAAAATAAGGTAAGTCTGCAACCATCAACTATGGCTGTTAATTTAGATGGGAAAAAAGTTAGTTTGCAAGACGCGGTGAATATTCTCAGTCAAAAATTGGCGAAAGTAACCTCTCAAAAAGCAACTACTAGTAAGGAAGCAGCAAGTTTTGCAAATGCGATTATTCAGTGTCCATTATGACTTGACCAAATTTCTTTTGGGGGTAGTGCTAAGGAAGATGTAGAGTTGTTTTTCCATAAAGTTGAAAATTTGACTTTCTTTGTCGATTTTTGCAGTGAACAAAAATTGAAATTGGTGATAACTCGTCTAATTGACGAAGCGTTTAGATTCACAGTTTATAATTCAAGCTGTAAAGCGTGTTTGACATATGAATCATTTAAACAAGAATTAACTCAAAGGTTTCAGAAAATAAATATTGCTAGATTTTACACGGAAAAGTTACGCAGTTTGTGTAGATTTTCAAATGAGGACGTTGAGAAATTTGCAGATCGTATTAAAGAGATAAACAGCCAAAACAGTCACTTTAACTGATAAAGCTGATTATAATCTTGCATTGTTTGGGAATCCGACCAGGGTGAATTGGATTGCTATTTACATGGATTAGGGGACGAAATTGGGGAATATGTCACACCGCAAAACCCGAAAACAATACGGAAGGCCATTGACTACGCGATACATTTCCAACAAGTAAAGAACAAGCCTTCATCTGGCCATAAAAATATAAAACATGTTTTAAATGGTAAAAAAGAAATTGTTTGTTACAATTGTGGAAAAAATGGACATCTCCAGAAAAATTGCTTCTTTTTACGTATGTATGGTGGTAATTCTCATAGATTTAACAGAGGAGGTTATAATGGATTTAACGTGCAAAACACTAACAGAGGATTTCAGGGAGGAAATTTCAGTCAAATCATGTATGCAGGTATCAATGTTGCAAGATATCATGGGGGAAATAATTATCAGTATCAGGGAAATAATGGTGAAAGATTTTTTGATGGTAATAACAGAGGGGGACTTAATGGTGCATTTTCTGGCAGAAATGGTATGCAGGAGGTAATTTTTCAGTTCGCCAAGAGGGGAAAGGTAATGATATGAGTGCAAATGAAGCTACTAAGGGAGGATTTTTTAATAAACCTATGGGTGGTAATGCACAAGTAATTTAAATGCTAAGGGGTACGGCAAAGGCACATTGACGCACCCACAACAATAAGAGTAGTGCCAATAATTTCTTTAACAGGGAATTCAGATATAAAAGACAACAATTGATGTTGTAATTAAAGGTAAGAATTCTACTATGATTATTGATACCGGTGAAGAACTTTCTCTTTTATCACAAGCTATATGTGGTACTGAAGGGTTGAAACCAGCAGATTGTAAGATTACGGGTTTAACAAGAAATGAAGAAATTATAACTTATGGTATGGAAATAGTGATATAATTATAGAAGGTGAAAAATATAATGCTTTCTATCATGGTGTATTAGGCTTAAATTTTGTGTCAAAATATAATGCTAGCATAAACGTGGCAGAGCGTTCAATCGGTTTGAGGAAACACTCGCGTGTAGACCCACTTTTGTCGCTAATAGACTGCAATACAGATTCATGGTCAGATACAGGATTAGCTACCCTAAATCTACCTGTTAACCAGATGTATAAGTCTTCTGTCAAGTCTACAGCTAAGCAGAATATTCCAAAATACTCAGTAAAATTTTTTTTTAACCCATTCAGAATGATCTTACTTGTGATGAAAATTCTATTATTTTAGTTGAATCACCAAAAGACTCAGAATGGTTAAATTCAAACGGTTACTACGTTAAGAGGAGTATTTGTAAAGTGAGAATAATTAATGGGGAGAAATATTTACCTGTTGTAATTGAAAATTTTAGTGGAAGTGATGTTGACGTGCCAAAGGGCCATTATTTGGCGCAGATCGAAGTTTTAAGAGATCATTCATTAGATAGTAGTAATTTTATGGGAGAAGATGTAAATAATTCTGGGGTAGAAAATAGGTGTGTTCATGTAGCTCAAGCAGAATCAAATATTTGTTTTAAAGATAAGCTAAGTCATTTGTCTAGTCACGATGCGGAAGCTGTTGAAAATTTGTTGCAAGAATTTTAGAATTTGTTTATTCTGAAGCCCACATTACCAGCTACAGATTTGGTAGAGCATAGAATTCCAACTGGGGACGCGAAACCTGTTTACAAAAAAGCCTACAGAATTCCATTTCATCAAAGATCATTAATTGAAGAATTTATTAATCAGCAATTAAAAGAGGGGATAATTAGGGAAAGTATTAATCCTTGGGGCTCACCAGTAATTCTTGTAACCAAGAGATCTCAAAATGGGGAAACCAAATACCGTTTTTGTGTAGACTATAGAGGGTTAAACAAAGTTACAATTACTGATCCTTATCCGTTATCCAACATAGCTGAAACTGTTGATTACCTATGAATCTCTAAATTTTTTACTACTTTGGATATAAAGAGCGGATCTCATCAGATCAAAATTTCAGAAGAAGATATTCCAAAAACCACAATAAATCTTCCTTTTAGCCATTATGAATGTACCCGTATGGCGTTTGGTTTAAAAAACGCGCCATCTTGTTTCCAGCGCTTTTTCGACCAATTAATGAGTGGATTAAAACCTTTTACTATTTTAATATATCTTAGTGATCTAATAATATTCTCAGAAACAATTGAAGACCATATTGTATGGCTATGGAATGTGTTTGAACGCTTACAAAAAGGTAATCTTACTTTTTCACTTAAAAAATGTACTTTTGCTGCTTCAGAAATTGATTTTCTTGGTCATATAATCTCTAGAAACGGAATCAAGCCACACTCTTGATTAGTATCAGCTGTAAAAGATTTTCCAGTGCCCACCAATGTCAAACAATTGCAATCATTCCGTGGTCTTGCCAACTATTATTCAATAGAACGTGACCTGAGGAAGGTGGCGAAGGAGGCACAGCATACCAGGATGGAGCTCATGCAGGTCCTAAGACGCCATGACCGGCCACAATTGAACTCCGCTGTGAGGCGTGTAAATGTGGAAACGGAACTGATACTTGGGAAAGGCATTAGTTCTGTGTTGTGGGTTGTGCCTGTAAACACCATAGGTAGGTGGGGTTTCACTAGGCATGGCCTACACCTAAATAGAAGGGGGAAGGGAGTACTTTCTGAGTTGTTAGCTAAAGCAGTGAGGGAACCCGTTTCCAGTGATGATGGGGTAAGGACTATGCCTTTTTTAGGTTAGGGGCTGCTGGTGAAGGGATGGAAATAGATGATCAAAATGATACTGATTATAGATCCACGACGAGAATGGTCATAGATGTTAAGGAAATAAATGAAGTTGCTGAAACAATAACTGGCTGGGGTAAATCTGGGAAAGAGGAGATAAATGCTGAAAATATAAAGCCGGTAATAAGGGTGTTAATGGTAAACTATAGAAGTATAATGAACAAAGTAATCGAATTTGCAAACTTAATAGAGATACAGGATCCACAAATAATAATTGGGGTGGAGAGTTGGTTAAAAGAAGACGTACTAGACAGTGAGGTTTTTCCTGATGGTTACAGAGTGTACCGCAGAGATAGAGGAGCAATTGGTGGAGGAGTCTTCATACTAGTTAGCAAAAACTACCACAGTTCATTGGCATTCATAGATCAAGACCATGAGTTACAGTGGAAGAATGACAGATGAAGATGAGGCTCTTGGGAGAAATTAAATTCTTACTCAGATTTCAGAGGTGAGAATATAATGGTCATTATTGGTGGGGATTTAAATTTACCAGCTGTAAACTGGGAAGGAAATAATATTAATAACACACGGGAACAAAGATTTGCAAATACCTTAATAAGGAAAGGAGGACTTACACAAGTGGTAGAGCAAAACACTAGCGGACAAAATATTTTGGATATATTCCTAATAAAACCCGATGATAACCTCGTGGAGTGTCAAGTAACGGAAGGAATAAGTGATCATAACGCAGTTCTGATGGATATTAGAGGATTCAGTGAACCAGCAGTAAAAATTGAAGGGGGAAATAGGTACAATTATAAAAAGGCACAGATTTCAGCAAATGGAAGGAAGGCACAAGTACAGTAGAGTCAAGGTGGGAAGAGTTCAAGGAGATAATAAGAAAGGGGAAAGTAAAATTCATTCCAAAGCAGAATATAAAGAGAAGTAGAGAACCTGTGTACTATAATAGGGAAGTGAGAAGGTTACAGAGGTTGGTACGAAGAGAACATAACAGAGTTAAGAGACAGCAGGGTAGTAGGGAATATTTGAATCAACTAAACAAGGACTTAATAACAGCAAAGAAAGTGGCTAAAGATGGGTTTATGAAGAGTACTGTCAGTGCAGGAGGACTACTGACTGATGCATCTCGCAATTTCTATGGCTATATCAGGAAACTGAAGGGAATGGAGGGTGTAGAGATGCTCATAGATAAGGATGGAGAAGTAGTTACTGAGGATTTGAAAAAGGCAGAGATATTAAGTAACTGGTTTAGTGAGAGCATTAGGGACAATGAATCAGAAACGGGAAGGTCTAATTCGGAGAACGAGCTTAACAATACGATTAGAAATGAAGATACTAAAAAACTTGAAATTCATCCTGAAGAAATCATGAAGGAAATAAGCAAGCTGAAAAAACATAAGGGGGCTGGTGCAGATAATATTACTACAGATATCTTAAAGATAGTTGGATGTGACATTGTACCTTATCTTGAAATATTATTTAAATTGAGTCAGGATATTTGCTGCTTACCACAAGACTGGAAAAGTGCGATAGTAGTACCAGTACATAAAGGAGGGGTGAGAAATAGAGTCGAAAATTACAGGCCAATCAGTTTGACTTCAGTGGTAGGTAAATTAATGGAAAGATTGCAATGCAACCACATCAGAAATGTATGTGAGGAACGTAAGTGGTTTTCAAATAGGCAACATGGGTTCAGGCAAGGATATTCATGCGAATCTCAGTAGGTGGGATATATGCAAGATATTTCAGATGAAATGGACAAGGGAGGCCAAATTGATAGTGTAGCGCTAGATTTTTCAAAGGCGTTTGACAGAGTAAGCCACAAAATGGTAGTAAATAAGGTAAAAACTATTGGAGTGGATGAGAAAGTAATTTTCTGGGTAGAAGAATTTTTAAAAGGTAGAAAACAGAAAGTTTGGGTGGGAAATGCGGTATCAAAGGAAGTGGAAGTAAAAATGGGAGTGCCGCAGGGTAGTGTATTAAGACCATTGCTATTCATTATTCTAATGAATAATTGTGTTGATTGTTTACTATCTGAAATTAGATTGTTTGCACATGACATAATGCTGTATAAAAGGATAAAAACGATAGAGGACTGTAAACAGTTGCAGGGTGATCTGGACAGGATATCTAGTTGGGTTGGTAAAAATGGGATGAAGATAAATGCAAAGAAGAGTCAGCTAATTAGATACACAAATAAAAAACAAAAGGTTAATTATGAATATAAGGTGGGGAAAGAATTGCTTGCTGAAGACTTGAAATGTAAATATCTTGGCATTACATTTGATAACAAGCTTAACTGGGCAGTACACATTGGACAGGTGGTAGGAAAAGGTTTCAAAATTCTGCACTTGTTGGAGAGAGTGATGAGGGGATGCACGAGAGAAGTAAAGGAATTGGGTTACAAAACTTTGGTAAGACCATTGCTCGAATATGGTAGTGTAGTATGGGACCCACATTTTGAGTATCAAATACAGGAGTTGGAGAAGGTACAAAGAAGGGATGCTAGATTTGTTTCTGGAAATTATCGCAGAATGCAATCAGTGACAGATATGATAAAGGAGCTGGAATGGGATTCATTGCAAGACAGGAGGAGGATAAGGAGGGTAATGGGAGTATACGGGGCGTATACTGGCGATGAGGCATGGAAAGATATTGCAGTAGGTATGTAAAGTGGTTCATGGAAGGGAAAAGATGACTATGACCACTAGCTGGCACTCGATTTCAGGCACAAGGGTGTGGGAAGATTTTATTTTTTAGGTAAGGGTGTCAGGGATTGGAATGAGTTACCAAGGGGAATGATGAATAACCTACCGAAAACTTTAAAAGAATTTAAAGTTAAAATTTGTAGAGGGCAAATGTAGGTGAATGTAGGATTGGGGGAAGTTGCGTGTGTAGGGAAATTGCCATAGGAGCCTGTGCTCCATTGGAATTAAAAATTAAATTAAATTAAGAGCAGAAGATATGAAGAAAGTCGACGCAAGTCATATGGCATCGTAGGTTAACCATTTAGAACCCACATGTCAGTCATCCTGGCACTCCCATTCAATAGTCATAGCACGATCCTATACATATAGGACAGCTACAACTAGATTCTTATATAGTTTGTAGAGTAATCTTCTATCTCGATACTTTAGACCCGAATTCTTTAAAATTTTGAACATCTTGTTCCACCTAACATTTTCAAAAGATTTTTCTAAATCAACAAACGCCATAAAAGTATCATTGTTTTTCTTGATCCGCTCTTCAAGGATTAATCTTAGAGAAACGATTGCCTCCCATATACCGCGTTTTTTCCTAAACCCAAACTGATCTTCACCTACTATCTGTTCTACTACCATTTCCATCCTTCTGTATATTATTCTGTTCAGTAATTTTGAAGCACGCGATGTTATACTAATGGTGCGATAATTCTCACATTTCTCGCCTTGCGCTTTCTTTGGAAGTGTAAAGATGATATTTTTATTAAAATCAATTGGAATTTCTCCTGTTTCATAACTTTTTGATATCAACATGAATAATCTTTCGATTCCTTCCTCTCCTAGGATTTTAAGAAGTTCTGCAGGGATCTGATCAATTCCAACAGCCTTATTTGCTTTCAAGTCATTCAGAGCTTTATTAAATTCTGCCCTCAAAACAGGATCTCCTAAGTCATCAATGTCGAAATCGCCTTCCTTTTCCATTACACTATTGTTCAAGTCGTAACCATCATAATGTTTCTCAATGTATTCTTTCCACCGGTTAGCTCTATCGTCTGAGCTTAAAAGAGGTTTCGGATCGGTACCTTTAATGTCCACATCTTTTTTCTTCATTTCTCCAAAATTCTGTTTGATGTTCCTATATGCAACATCTACTTTACCTACGGCCATTTCCTTTTCTACTTCCTCACACTTTTCTTCTAGCCATATTTCTTTTGCTTTTTTTACATTTCCTATAAATTTGATTTCTAATTTGCCTGTAATGCTCTCTTCCTGCTTCATCCTGAGCATTTTTGTACCTTGTCCTCTGAGCCATCAGCTCCAAAATTTCTTCTGTGATCCATGGTTTTCGGGCAGCTTGTTCCCTAAAGCCTAATTTTTCATAATAGCTTTCATTATTTCGGTCTTTAATGAATTGCATTCGTCTTCGGTTGAGCTCCTTTCAGAATTACTACTTAGACCTAAGTCTACAATTTTTGCAAATTTTTCTCTCATGCTAGATTGTTTCAGTTTATTCACTTCCAGTATGTTCTATTTATCCTGCTTAATTATTCACTTGAATTTCAGTCAGCATTTCATTACTATCAAATCAATGGTCAGAGTGTATGTATGCTCCTGGGTGCACTTTACGGCCTAGAACTTGATTCCTGAATATCTGTTTGGCCATCATATAATCTATCTGATATCTGCCTGTATCCTCAGGACAATTCCAGGTGTATATCCTTCTTGCATGGATCTTAGACAGTGTGTATGTCACAACTAGATTATATCATTCACAAAATTCTAACAAATTTTATCTTTAAATTTTTTTCAAAGTTTTCGGTAAATTATTCATCATTTCTCTTGGTAACGCATTCCAATCCCTGACACCCTTACCTAAAACAGAGAATCTTCCTACACCCTTATGCCTGAAATCGAGTGCCAGCTTGTGGTCATGGTCATCTTTTCCCTTCCATGCACTACTTTTCATACCTACTGCAATATCTTTCCATGCCTCATCGCTAGTATATGCCCTGTACACTCCCATTACCCTTCTCATCCTCCTCCTGTCTTGCAATGAATCCCATTTCAGCTCCTTTATCATATCCGTCACTGATTGCATTCTGTGATAATTTCCAGAAACAAATCTAGCAGCCCTTTTTTGCACTCTTTCCAACTCCTGTATTTGATACGTAAAATGAGGGTCCCATACTACACTACCATATTCGAGCAATGGTCTTACCAAAGTTTTGTAACCCAATTCCTTGACTTCTCTGGTACATCCTTTCATCACTCTCTCCAACAAGTGCAGAACTTTGAAACCTTTTCCTACCACCTGTCCTATGTGTCCTGCCCAGTTAAGTTTGTTATCAAAAGTAATTCCAAGATATTTAGATTTCAAGTCTTCAGCAAGCAATTCTTTCCCCACCTTATATTCATAATTAACTTTTTGTTTTTTATTTGTATATCTAATAAGCTTACTCTTCTTTGCATTTATCTTCATTCCATGTTTACCAACCCAATTAGATTCCTGTCCATATCACCCTGCAACTGTTTACAATCCTCTATCTTTTTGATTCTTTTATACAGCATTATGTCATCTGCATACAATCTAATTTCAGATAGTAAACAATCAACACAATTACTCATTAGAATAATGAGTAGCAATGGTCCCAATACGCTATTAGATATTCCTATCCCTTTACATATTAAATTAATTCTTTAATTTCAGCGTATATATTCTCTATTTCTTCGTCAATTTCCTGTGACGTTGACATATACACTTGTACTAATGTGGTTGGGACAGGCTTGGTTTCTAACCTTATCAGAATTATCCTATGACTAAACTGTCCATAATAACTCACCCGTTTCCCTACTCTCTTATTCATTACAAATCTTACACCAGTGACTCCATTGACTACTTGTGTGTGAATTATCCTGTGTTCCCCAGACCAGAAATCCTGTGCGTCCATTTAATCTTACTAATCCCAACTTACGTTGTTCCATTTCCCTTTTTAAGTTTTCTAACTTACCTGCCCTATTCAGACTTCTAACATTCGGTGCTCCGACTCGTAAAAAGTTTCTATCCATTCTGATGACTCCTCGCTGAGCAGTCCACTCCAGGAGATCCGATGGGGGGACTATTTTACCTCTAGAATATTTTACCCAGGAAGAAGTCATCATTATATATGTAATTTGAAAGGATTACAGGTCCTCGGGATACCCTTTGGGTCTTTAATGAAGTGGTTTCCCGCTGTCTTGTACATCCCCATGCCGTTGAACATTTCTGATTTATCCACCTTTAAGTGCCATTTCCAACACCAAGGGCAAGAGGGTCCCCTGAACCGCTCCCTGCTCTTCTGCCGTCCTTTCGGGGGCCGTTGGTAAGCAGTGGATGACTCTTTATACCTGGAATATTTCAGTCACCAGATCTTCGTCCATGCAAACTGGGTGCACACCGTGTAGGAAATTTTGACATTTGGTTGGAAAAGGGTAGTATAGTCTCTCCCAAAAATATAATAAAAAAGTAAAAAGGCTGATGACTGAGGGAATTCCCACCTGAGCGTGTGCTCCATCGCATTTAAATTAATAATAATATCCATCCTGAGACAAAAACGGTTATGATTCTAATAAATTCGCAAAATAATTCAGCTCGCATAGAATGTTTTGCTTTCGTGGTCCAGGCTTTAACACAACAGCCATTAAAACAAAAACAAAACAAAAAAACAACAACAAACAAACAAATAAACTGTAATGTTGTTATGTAGTAATCTTGTTTAAGGTACTAGGGATTTGTGGCCAGTGATATTATTGAAGTCGTAATTTTTTTCTGGGAAAGTAATCTCTGTGTTATTTATATTTTGAATTTATCGATAATATATAAATTGTCACAGTTTGATTGTTTGGGTTTGAGGGGCTTTAGGATGTAGTTGAAGATTGCTAGAATTACTTTTGTAATGATTAGTTTCCTCATGTTTATTTAGTCAGATATTGATATATTCCATTTCTGTTTCTAATTGTGTCAGTTTTTATTTTGTCTGATATCGGGACATTGATTTATTTATATCTATTTGGGAAACAGAGCCGGTTATTTTAATGCCTTGTGCGTGTACACCTTATCCTATAAATGTTTACCAGAAATATGGTAGTTCGGGAGCCGATTTGCAAGATGTAAGAGTGCTTATTCAGCGGATTCTTGTATGCAGTTGCATTGTTCAGTAATATTTCTACTCGGAAGTAATCATCGTGTAGCAACTAAGCTATCTGCTATTCAAGTATGAGGAAGATAGTAGTGATTTGCCAGTGGAGTTTAATATTCTTAACATTCATTAGTTCATGTAGTAGCTCACCAGCTTCTCCTCATATACATGCTCTCAACCGTGGAAAAGAAAGGGAAGAGGACGGTGGTTACAGCCCACGAGATGCATTTCACTACGCAGAAGGAGAACATCATTCAGAATTTGATCATGAAGCAATACTTGGTGAGGATTCTTAGCAGTTTTGGCTGTGGCGTTATTAGAAATTTGTAGTTTAGGTAATTGGATTAGATTTTTAAGAGACAGGAGGTAGGATATATGAATGAAGACATATTTTTTAATATGGGTACAACCTAAGCTCTGTTTCTTAGCGACCTAAAACTAAAAATTTATTTCCTGATTTTTGTTTTTATTTATTATAGTTATAACTGATCAGTTGAAAAGTTATTTTGGAATGTGAATTTTTCTATTCCATAATTAAAGGTTTACTTCTAGTGAAAATTATTCCAGGTGTATTTGCCTTGTGAAGTTAAGTGTCATTTGCTATGCAACCGGGAGTGATTTAAATAGGGTTTTATTTTAGATCATGGCTTAGTAAATGTTGGTCTTTTCATGTCAAATCAGTCAGAAAAATTTCATCATAACATGCATGGAGTTGGATCTTCATGAAACTTTGCATAATTGATAATATAACAGTTATAAACTCAACTAAGAAATTTTGTACTCTGAGCTTCATAGTTTTTGATATAGGGAGTGTAAATTTGGAGAAACTTGCTGAGAAATGCCACTCATGATGTTTCATTTTTAGTGTGTTGCCTGTCAAAAAAAAAAAAAAAAAAAAAAATTCTAATCTCAGTGCCTAATCCACATATCACTTTCTAATGTTTATAAGTCTAAATAAAGAGAGTCCGCAAAAAAATGCTTTATCAATCTTACCTGACCAGTTTTTTCCTGAGAAGTGTTGATAGTTTACTTCTACTACATTCTGTTTTCCATGCAGTAGGTGTCACGTGGTAGGCTGTGAGGACAGATGTTGCAGTGCTATGTACAAGAATAAGATTTTAAACTGAAATATTTTAAAATACTGCGGCCACTTACCAGCGGCCGCATGCATCTGATCCACCTTCGAGATATCAGTTTATGTTGATATTGTACAGCTTTAAATTATTGTGACCTCTCTACACTCGGTCACAATATATGTTTTTATGACTGTACGTGAATGCGACGTCACATTAACAGTCGCGAGGCAGCGGTATCCCCATCTAGAATTAAACCGTATTTTCATTATGTTGTATTTTGTGTTTGTTTGGCTCTTCTGCCTTCATTTGTGGCAAGTAATGAGGTTCTTTTTTTTTTGAGGGGGGGGGGGGGATATTGGAGACAGCGATTCTGCAAAGAATTAGCGTCACAATACTGCTGCAGTCAAATGCGATTTACCGCTAGAAATACTTTTTGAAGTGCATTTAACGGTGTCATGCTGGTCCTTGGTGTATTACAATCTAATTTCAGATTGAAAATAATGGTCCAGGCTGTATTATAACAGAATTACTGCTTGAAAATAACATGTCTTGCCACTGACTACAGCAGTATTTTAACGTCAATAGTGGATGTTGTAGCAAAATCGTGATCTCCAGATGACCATTATTTTCCGTATCATTGTTTATTTACCAGACTCTGAGGGATTACTGGAGATAGTGATTCTGTCAGGAATTTTTGTCATAATACTGCAGTGCTCAAACGCAAGACACTGCTACATATACCTTTGAAAGTACATTTAACGGAGTCATGCTGGACCAGGCCATATTAAAACCTAATTTATGTTTGAAAATAATGGTCCAGGCTGTATTACAATGGAATTACTACTTGAAAATAATAGTCTTCCAGTTGACTTCAGCAGCATTCTGACGTCATTGCTGAATGTTGTTATAGCAGAATCACGATCTCCAATAGACCCAAAAGTTCATAATAATATTACTTTTCAATATTATGGCTAGTGGCATTTTATAATATACTTCCATCTCTTGGATGGTCTTCCAGGTATTTTTTCCTCAGGAGGGGTATGGTAATGAAGTATTATCTGCCATATTCTGGTCTTTTTCAATCCAATTCTTGTGTCAAAACCACTTTTCCTTATACTGCTTAATCAATTCAACTGTTGATTTTATAGGGGCACCATCATACTGTGGGGCTGCAATTTGATTGTTACGTAAGTCAGTTAGAAAAAACAAAAGTGAAGAATAAAAGTTTTTTGATATCTGATTTATTTTACAATTTTTTTTTCCTGGCATCAGTCTTTTAACTGGTTTGTTGCAATCCTCCATCCCTTCCTATCTTGTGCTAACCTCCTCATGTCTACACATCCGTTACAACCCACGTACCGAGTGTGGTGGGTGAACGCTTAATGTTCTGGCCTAGCATTCAGGACGACATGGGTTCGAATCCCCGTCTGGGCATCCAAATTTGGATTTTACATGGTTTCCCCAAATCACTCCAGGCGAATGCTGGGACACTTCCTTAAAAAAAAAAAAAAAAAAAAAAAAGGCCATGGCCGAATTCCTTCCCGTTCCTTGTCCCCAGTCCCATCCCGCCTCTAAAAACCTTAGCCATCGATGAGGTGTAAAGCAATAAGGAAAAAAAATACAACCCACATTCTCAATTATCTGCTTTGTTTTCAAGATATTGACTTTCTAAAATAAGTTTTACAGAGTGTTACAAATGACAAAATTTTAGGAGGGAGTAGTATGCATCAAAATAAAACAAACAATTTTTTATAAACATTGGACCACAAACATATACTTTTGGAGTTACTTATAGGTGTGTAGTGAAGTGTCTGTTCATTGTTAATTGGAGTTTTTGAAACCATTGTACTGTAGTAGTGTGCAGTCAATTATATATGTAGTTCCTGCCGTGTGTGGTACATAGTAGAAATCGTGTTGTGTCTCTGTGTGTAATTACTCCTTACTCTGGAATGTCTTACCATACAATGGAGATTACCGGAGATCATGATTCCACAAGGAATTGGTGTCATAATACTGTCTAGCCAAAGGCAAGACACTGCTTGAAATACATTCTGAAGTACATTTAACAATGTCTTGCTGGTCTATGGTGTATTACAATATAATTTCTGCCTGAAAATCATGGTCCAGACTGTATTACAGTGGAATTACTGCTTGAAAATGATACCTCTTGTGATTGACTACAGCATTATTATGAGGTCGTTCATGAAAGATATAGTCGTGGAATCGTAATATCCAATAACCTAGGTTTGTAATTAGATGTTTAATTTAATTTTATTTAATTGCAATGGAGCACACACTCCAGTGAAATCGAGTGCCAGCTTGTGGTCATGGTCATCTTTTCCCTTCCATGCACTACTTTTCATACCTACTGCAATATCTTTCCATGCCTCATCGCTAGTATATGCCCTGTACACTCCCATTACCCTTCTCATCCTCCTCCTGTCTTGCAATGAATCCCATTCCAGCTCCTTTATCATATCCGTCACTGATTGCATTCTGTGATAATTTCCAGAAACAAATCTAACAGCCCTTTTTTGCACCCTTTCCAACTCCTGTATTTGATACGTAAAATGAGGGTCCCATACTACACTACCATATTCGAGCAATGGTCTTACCAAAGTTTTGTAACCCAATTCCTTGACTTCTCTGGTACATCCTTTCATCACTCTCTCCAACAAGTGCAGAACTTTGAAACCTTTTCCTACCACCTGTCCTATGTGTCCTGCCCAGTTAAGTTTGTTATCAAAAGTAATTCCAAGATATTTAGATTTCAAGTCTTCAGCAAGCAATTCTTTCCCCACCTTATATTCATAATTAACTTTTTGTTTTTTATTTGTATATCTAATAAGCTTACTTTTACTTCCACTTCCTTTGATACCGCATTTCCCACCCAAACTTTCTGTTTTCTACCTTTTAAAAATTCTTCTACCCAGCAAATTACTTTCTCATCCACTCCAATAGTTTTTACCTTATTTACTACCATTTTGTGGCTTACTCTGTCAAACACCTTTGAAAAATCTAGTGCTACACTATCAATTTGGTCTCCCTTGTCCATTTCATCTGAAATATCTTGCATATATCCCACCAACTGAGATTCGCATGAATATCCTTGCCTGAACCCATGTTGCCTACTTGAAAACCACTTACGTTCCTCACATACATTTCTGATGTGGTTGCATTGCAATCTTTCCATTAATTTACCTACCACTGAAGTCAAACTGATTGGCCTGTAATTTTCAACTCTATTTCTCACCCCTCCTTTATGTACTGGTACTACTATCGCACTTTTCCAGTCTTGTGGTAAGCAGCAAATATCCAGACTCAATTTAAATAATATTTCAAGATAAGGTACAATGTCACATCCAACTATCTTTAAGATATCTGTAGTAATATTATCTGCACCAGCCCCCTTATGTTTTTTCAGCTTGCTTATTTCCTTCATGATTTCTTCAGGATGAATTTCAATTTTTTTAGTATCTTCATTTCTAATCGTATTGTTAAGCTCGTTCTCCGAATTAGACCTTCCCGTTTCTGATTCATTATCCCTAATGCTCTCACTAAACCAGTTACTTAAAATCTCTGCCTTTTTCAAATCCTCAGTAACTACTTCTCCATCCTTATCTATGAGCATCTCTACACCCTCCCTTCCCTTCAGTTTCCTGATATAGCCATAGAAATTTCGAGATGCATCAGTCAGTAGTCCTCCTGCACTGACAGTACTCTTCATAAACCCATCTTCAGCCACTTTCTTTGCTGTTATTAAGTCCTTGTTTAGTTGTTTCAAATATTCTCTACTACCCTGCTGTCTCTTAACTCTGTTATGTTCTCTTTGTACCAACCTCTTTAACCTTCTCACTTTCCTATTATAGTACACAGGTTCTCTACTTCTCTTTATATTCTGCTTTGGAATGAATTTTACTTCCCCTTTCTTATTATCTCCTTGAACTCTTCCCACCTTGACTCTACTGTACTTGTGCCTTCCTTCCATTTGCTGAAATGTTCTCTGAAATATCTCTTCAAATTTGAAATCTGTGCCTTTTTATAATTGTACCTATTTCCCCCTTCAGTTTTGGCTGCTGGTTCACTGAATCCTCTAATATCCATCAGAACTGAGTCATGATCACTTATGCCTTTCGTTACTTGACTCCCCATGAGGTTATCATCGGGCTATATTAGGAATATATCCAAAATATTTTGTCCGCTAGTGTTTTGCTCTACCACTTGTGTAAATCCTCCTTCCCTTATTAATGTATTTGCAGATCCTTGTTCCCATGTGTTATTAATATTATTTCCTTCCCAGTTTACACCTGGTAAATTTAAATTCCCACAAATAATGACCATTCTATTCTCACCTCTGAAATCTGAGTAAGAATTTAATTTCTCCCCAAGAGCCTCATCTTCATCTGTCATTATTACACTGCAGTACGCATCCAACACCCTGATTTTTTCTTTTCTATTACCCCAGAAATCTACCCCAAGTAACTCATGGTCTTGATCTATGAATGCCAGTGAACTGTGGTAGTTGCTAACTAGTATGAAGACTCCTCCACCAATTGCTCCTCTATCTCTGCGGTACACTCTGTAACCATCAGGAAAACCTCACTGTCTAGTATGTCTTCTTTTAACCAACTCTCTACCCAATTATTATTTGTGGGTCGTGTATCTCTATTAAGTTTGCAAATCCGATTACTTTGTTCATTATACTTCTACAGTTTACCATTAACACCCTTATTACCGGCTTTATATTTTCAGCATTTATCTCCTCTTTCCCAGATTTACCCCAGCCATTTATTGTTTCAGCAACTTCATTTATTTCTTTAACATCTATGATCATTCTCGCCGTGGATCTACAATCAGTATCACTTTGATCATCTATTTCCATCCCTTCACCAGCAGCCCCTAACATAAAAAAGGCACAGTCCTGACCCCATCATCACTGGAAATGGGCTCCCTCACTGCTTTGGCTAACAACTCAGAAAGTACTCCCTTCCCCCTTCTATTTAGGTGTAGGCCATGCCTAGTGAAACCCCACCTACCTATGGTGTTTACAGGCACAACCCACAACACAGAACTAATGCCTTTCCCAAGTATCAGTTCCGTTTCCACATTTACACGCCTCACAGCGGAGTTCAATTGTGGCCGGTCATGGCGTCTTAGGACCTGTATGAGCTCCATCCTGATATGCTGTGCCTCCTTCACCATCTTCCTCAGGTCACTCTCTATACTATAACTCGCGTTTCTATCGATACTATTCCCCTCCCCTCCCACTATCACTACTCTATAGTCCTTAGTGAAACTCCTACAAAGTGAACCTATATCCTCTATTACCTGACCTAATGTTGCACTAGGTTTGAAAAAACTTGTTTCCTGGTAACCTGTACCTAACTGATCCTGCAGAAGAGGGCCTACACCTCTCCCATGGCTACTACCTAGCAGCAGAACCCGTTTCTTCCTATTCTTGCCTTGCACGTCCTTATTCCTAAAGGCCTGCTGCATCTTACTTCTCCTACATCTACATGAGGCTCTTCTCCTCCTGACTCTGGCAACAGGTCAAACCTATTTTCCCCCACAATTACTGAAGTGTCTGGCTTCTTCATCCTGTTAACTATATTTCTCCTACGACCTGTTACCAGCTCCCACCCATCCTTCTCAACTTCCTCCAACCCACTATCTCTACTTTCTGCCTCTACAGCTTGAGCCTCAACAAGCTCAGCCCCCACAGGCTGTGCCTGTGCTGTCTGAGCCTCCACAGGCGAGTCCACCACAGGCCACGAGTGCAGAGTCTGAGCCTCCACAGGACAAGCCTCAAGAACCCTGATCCTTTCACCCAACTCCCTAATCGTTTCGCCCATCTCCAAAATCCTATCATCCCTAAGACAAAGTGAACAAAACCATGGGAGAGCCTCATTTATTTCCCCTGTTTCCTGTTCCCCATATGCCCAGTGAAATCACTTCTTACACCAACTACAACCCATCCCCTTCGCAACGTACGTCCAGCAGGCGCCACAGTTTCCAGTCATGATTTTCTCAAATACTTCAAACGCCTTATAAACAAACCTTAAATTTATTTGATAAAGTAGTCTAATAAAGTTTATACTATATTTTTAATGTTTTTTATTAAATATTATTGGCGCTATACTCAACTAAACTGTTGAATTTATATATATATATATATACTGTATATATATATATATATATATATATATATATATATATATATATATATATAAAATTGAAGCTTTATGAATAATAACTAGGTAATAAAACTCCTTAAGAACCAATGAACTTAAGCTTATGAATTTCAGAACGAACTTATGATGAAGAGCTGATACTATTTAGTGCTGATGTGGATAACAACTAATTATATACTTGTGAAAGTTTTTATTTTTTTATAAAATAAGGCTAGGAAGTTTCTATTTTAGTTATTTAGTTATTGTGTTGTTTGTGGTACAAAATGGTATGTTATCTCCATTGCAGTTTTAGGGGCGTGTTAGCAGTGGATGTCTTCTACACAACAAAGAAAATGACAGATATAGTATTTTGCTATGGTTTAGCAATAGGAAATAGCCTGTGAATCTATGCCCTCTAATAAGAGAGATATCAACGTTTTGGTTGTTAGGCTGACTTTTCCAGCTTTATGAAGAAACAGGTTCCCTAGCACCCCCAAGGTACACAGTGGATGCCATTGCTCAGTCTGTACATTGGATCTGGAGGAGTTTGTACCACATTCATAGGAAGACACTCCGGGAACTATTGTGCAACAATTATCCGCAGTGGAAGGCATTAATCATCCTCTTTTTTTGGGTGGTACTGCATCAACAATCACTGTACTCATACCAGCAGGTCTAGTCTTAGTCCATAATACCATCCAGTCAGATTGCAGTTCTGCCAATGGCAAAGATTCACTGTGTACTTGGAAGATTATGTTTACTGATGAGGAGGGGTTTGCAAGAGACAGTGTTGTAAATTTCCATAATTGGCATGTGTGGGGTACTGGCAGTGCTCATGCACCAGTATTGCTTCACAGTCAACATATGGGCAAGTGTTCTTGACAGTAGGATAATAGGGCCATACATGCTCTCTCGAAAGGGGCTCTTTATTTGGGCTTTCTTTGTAACATGTTACCTATCCTGCTAGAGAGTGTGCCTATGCAGCAATGAGCAGGTATGGTTCATGCACAATGGTGCACCAGCACATTTTCTCCTCAATGTCTGTCAATACCTAATGCTGACATTTCAGGACTGCTGGATTGATCAGGAGGGCCCCACACCATGGTCTGCCCATTCTCCAGATCTCAATCCCATAGACTTTTGGTTATAGGATCACAACAAAGAATTAGCTTACAGATATCAACTTGAACACCTGCTATTATCTGTGAAAATATGTGTTTGTAGCTCAATGTTTATTAGACGTTTTTTCCATATTTTATGCTTACTATCAAAAGATTTGGCACTTTTTTGTAATATCCTATAAGTAAAATTCCTAGTGCTTTTGGCTATATTTTTCTTTTGGTTCAAGTCAAATTTCAACCTAACCACAACCGGTAGTAAGAAAACAAAGTGCCCATTCAGCATGTCTATTGAATAGTTCTTTGTAGCTTTGGCAATTATGTTTTTTTTAATTATTATTTTTTTTTATCCAGGCTGTACCTCAGCTTAACACCTTGGTTTTGAGACAGTATCTCTACTGAAGTATGTGGGATATGAAATCATTTTATTTTTCACTTTCGATTTATCTAATCATATTACTTCAGAATCCATCATCAAATTTGGCTTTGGCACAATTTTTCTTCTGCTCCAGACTGAATTTCAATTAAACCATCTCATTTTTATGACACTATATCTTGAGAACTAAGCAAGATATCCAAAAAATTATTCCTTTCTTTTGATTTGTGCTTTTGCTGTCCAGGCTTAGCCATAAGTAAGAATTGGTCTTGCCATATTTTTATGTGCACCTTAATCCTAATGTGCATTCGATTTTTATATAAAGACATGGTTTATTATCCTCAGCACCCTGTATTTTGAAATTGATCATATGTCATATTCTTCCAAATTTGTTAGATGGTATTACAAATATTTAAATGTTTACTTCTTTGAAATTTAGGGATATTTTGCTTTCGATTACTTTCTTTCCTTGAACTGACATGAATTTTTAAAAAATGTTTGTGGAAATACTCATATTTAAATTTTGGCTGTCAAGTACTAAAAATTGTAGCTCATTTTCAGCTATTAACACCTGGTCATTGGTGTAGAGTGGGGTATTGTAGTGTAAAAACTGTGAAGTCTCTGATATCAGCAATGTAAGAAGGTCTTTGAAAAATATATGGCGACTTGAACTTTCATACAGTTTTATTATTTGAACTTTCTTTTCATCAGTTAGTTAAAAAGAAATATTTAAAATCATGATTTGGCGACCAAGTTGTGAAAGAACAATCTGCATAAGTACATATTGTAGAAGTTTAATTAACAAGAGGAAGCCACCAATTGTAAAATTCAGTTTTTAATTTATACGGTGTGTAATAAAAGCTCGTGGCCAGAGGTGTAATGTGGCAAAGTAGTAATATGTGCTTCTTTTTTGTTGTAGAGAAAATCGGAATTGAAATATTCGATTGCAGTCAAATGGTTTCGACGTTAGGTAGATTTAAAGGGGTGCATGGTGTAGCAAGTACTCTGCCTCATAAGCCCATCATCACCAGATTGAATCTTGCTGCAGGCGACTTTTTATTTATTTATTCAAATATGTATACAAATAATTCTGGGCAATCAGTTTCAACAATTATGCTTATAGTTATTTTTTTGAAATGCCTTTTACCGAGCGTGGTGGTGTAACGGCTAGCATTCTGGCCTCACATTCGGGAGGACGGCGGTTCGAATCCCCGTCCGGGCATCCAGATTTGGGTTTTCCATGGTTTCCCAAATCACTCCAGGCAAAATGCCGGGATGCTTCCTTCAAAAGGCCATGGCCGAATTCCTTCACATTCCTTGCCCCCATCATTTCCCTAAAGACCTCGCTGTTAAGAGACGTAAAGCAGTTAAAAAAAAAAAATGCCTTTTGCTGTGGAAAAACTGGTGGTGTCTCATTTTCCTTGATGTGGGAATGAACATCTGTTCTTCAACTATAATGGTTGAGTAACGTTATTTGTGTTTAATACGTGCCACAGCAAATATTTCTATTTTTGAGATATAACTTTGTTTGTGAACAACATAATGAATTCTGAAAGTGTTGATTTTTTCACACTGTACAGCATTTTGAAAACTTATTATATGTGTAATTGTTGAAACTGATTGCCAGGAATTATCTGTATACACATTTGAATAAATAAAAAAATTTGCCAGCAGCAAGATTAGATCCAGTAATGACAGGCTTATGAGAGAACTTGCTCGCTGAGCTACACACCCCTTTAAATCTCTTTAACGTAGAAAGTATTTGGACACAACAGAATATTTCAATCATGATTTTCTTGACAACGGAGAAGAAGCATCTGGCCATAAGCTTTTATAACACCATAGTATGAATTTTACAATTGGTGAGCTACCCTTGTGAGTGGCATGGTGAAGAGTTTTGCAGATCAAACAAATCGTTTCATACATCCAAACAAACCCCCTGTCCACCCGAAACACTATCCTTTGTGCAACAGAATCGAGTTATTTATTTCCCTGTAGTGTTAACACTATCGTGTATGGTTAATCTCCAATATTTGAGTAATGTGGTTAACTGGAGATCGTGATACTGCTAGAGCTGCTTACCAACGTGCTATGTTATGAGTTTACAATATGTGGCAGTCAGTCCCAAGATATATTATTTTCAAGCAGTAATTAGGTTGTAATACACCCTCAACTAGCATGATAGGGCTAGACCTACTTTCCGCAGTAGCATGACATCACTACTGCTACTTCAGAACATAGCTGCATTGGTGTTCTACTGGTCTATGGTGTATTACAACCCAATTACTGCGGCAAAATGACTTGCATTGACTGATAGTATTATGATGTCATTACATTGTGTGCCTCTAATTAGTTCTAGTGGTATCGCCATCTCCATTAATTCCAATTGATGAAAGATTAAGATTAAAGAGTAAAAGGTATAAATGGCAACCTCGTCTGACACCACAGTGTACAGTCTTCCAGTGTTTTGTTTCAGTTTCCAGTTAGATAGCTATGAAATTGCATTTATAAAGATTGCATATTGCTAATAACACTGATTAGGCATTACATCAGAGACTAAAATTTCTATGAGTTTACTTCATTCTACACTATCACAAGCTTTTTCATAATCAGTGAATGCAAAGTTTGTTTTTAAGTTAACTTCCCAATGTTGTTCAATTAATATATTATAATATTCCTCCAGTTCCCCCCCCCCCCTTTTTCCCGTTTTCGTAAGAAATTTGTATACATTGTACAATAGAACAGTGCTTCTGTAATTTTCACTATCTTTATGGTTTCCTTTCTTAGAAATTTGGATAGTATAGCTTTCCACCAGGATTCAGGTAGGCTATTGGTTCTCCTTTCGATACTTTATTAATAAGATGTAGAAATCTTGATTTTAGTGTATCATCAGAATAGATCAAGTCCATCCTCTCTGGGAGCTTCATATTTTTGAAACTTTTTAACATGCTTTCCAATTACTGTTTTAAATTAGTTATACTAAATGATTTTCGGTTACTGATGATAAATTTTGAAAATACAATAGACCGTTAATAGTCTGAACTAATTGGATCAGGGTTGGTTCAGATTTCAGTTTGTTTGTCTACAAAATATATTGCAGTGCAATTTTTATTTTGTCCCTAAAATTAAATTATGTGCTTTATAATTTTACATATTCCTAACGGAAGAAGTGCTTCTGCTTCATTGTTTCAAAGTCTTTTATTCTCTTCAACAGAAGAAGTTTGGTTGGACTGCACTCGGGTTACTGCTCATACCGTGCAATGGCAGTCCTAGTGCAGTGAATACTGTAGCATTCATTGGTCTGGTGTTGACATCATTTTCGTCACCACATGCAGTGATGTCATTTTGATGAGCAGAAGTCACTCTAATAGAATTCAAAATTGCTCTATCATCCAAAATTGTAAATCCTAAAGCATCAGCATCACTTTCTAGCCATGCTCTTGAGTCATCTCTATCACAATATCTAAATCCAGGGATTGTTGTAAATAACTGGGTCATCTCACACAGTATTTGATCTCCATCTCCTTCAGCAGAATGCAGCACATCTCTGATTTTTATTGGAATAGGCCAAAATTGATTCCATCCATTCTTAATATTTTGCTCAGTAACAGGATTTTATGAATCAGCTAATGTATAACATCATTCCTTGAGAGTCAACTTTATTTAAAAAGCAATGAAACTTTCTTGATTGCTTTCTTCAAAGCTGCAAAGATTGTTGTTTGTAAGATTCTCTTCATTTATTCCGTAACTACCTGGTCCAGTGGTTGAAGATTTTCTGACATTCGGTGGAAGGTAGGCAAGATTTTTGAAATGCCCCAGTTTCTTCCAATTTCCTGTGGTAAGTAGTGGCAGTGTATGAGTCCGACTAGTATTAGCACAAACTGTAGCATAACTCTCTCCTTGCTCAGTTTGAAACCTGGAGTTATTATTTCATGTCTACTTGCAAAAGAATTTTTGGGCAATGATTTGCAGTTTACTCATCTCGTCAGTTTTGTAGACATCTTCTCCAGAAATTCTGCAAGCTTTAAAAACTGTTCTTTAAGTGACTGTGCTGCACTTGAAACATTGGCTAAAATTTACCTGACAATTTGAAGTTCTCTGATCTGTGACGTGGTTTAAAATTTATAAGCCAACATATACTGACTTTTAAGTCAGTAGGGCCATTGAATTTTTTGCTATAATCCAGTGTCTTTTCACATAGGAACGGTCCAGATATTGGTTACTAAGTTTCTCTGTGAAGCACAAAAAAAGCACCTTTGATATGAGTGTTATTAGGAGTCCTGAAAGATGTTCTTTTCTTTGAACCATCACACTAATCCAGTTTTGATGCAGAATTCAATATGTTTTCCTTCTTTCTTTTGTCAGATATGGTTGTCCTTCCAAATCATGCTTAAGATGACGCATTTGAAATTTAGTTCAAAATCGCAAGTTTCGATTGTTTAAACTTACACTTCCTTTTAGAAGATGAAGCAATTATAGTCGTATAATGTTGAAACAAGATATTAAATAACTCACCAGCACAACAAAATGGCACTTACAGCTACCTTAATTTGTTTTTAAAAACCAACCATTGTCAAAATCTTTAAAATCAATAAGAAAGGTGCAGGACGAATACTGCAGGTTTCAGAGTTCTAAAAAACTGAAAACTATAGGCCCACTCAAAGAATTGTTGCACTGCAGTCGTAACAAACATTCAGTATCAAATGCAGTGTCTGGTTAGTCGCGGTAATACAATAGTAAACACAGGGTGTAAGTTTTAAAATCATTTATCTAGTTCCTTGTTAGTGGAATTTGTGAACATAAGTGCAAACGTGTACTTTACTGTAAATCTGTAAATAGAAACAAAGTAGACACTTTTGCAAAGTACTGCACAGTATAAATAAACTTTTCTTGGGCTTCCAGCCGCGTAAAAAAGTCACACTTGTGGGGCGTTTCGAAGGTGTCAATCTCAACCCTCATTTTCAATCATAGATGTCACTGGATAACTGTTTGTTTACACACTGCCGCGGAAACAGTAGAAGACAAAAGCCAACCCAGTATGATGTAAGACCTTCAGCTGCATTAGGGTGAGTGCAAAACCTTCAGTCTTAGCTATAACCATGATCATGCCTTTAGTTCGTGCTTTGCTGCATTAACTTGGTCACCACCTAGCTTGATTAAACCCCAATCTAGGAAGGGTAGCAGATAGTAAAATACACTAGTATATGCTGGCAGATAGTCACTATATTCTTCAAATTTTTAAACAAAGACACAAAACTAAATTGGCATTGAAAATATTCTTCAAAGAATTTTATTTGCAGCTTCGATTAACACATTCGAGACAGAGCAATCTCACAACCCCTAACTGAATTTACAGTCACATGAGGTTTTTTAACATCGCCACTCGCTAACCTCAAAGTTTCACAAGCATGCCTGAAGTCTACATCCTACTATCTGCGAACCCACTTCACGCTACGAACAAGTGCAGTCACGCTCTAACTGAATCTGGAAGACTTGGGGGAGGAAAATCCAGTGCTGCTATTTATAGGATCACCCATGGGAATACAAAGACTTCCGGGTTCCCATGAAAGTAGTATGATAAACTGATCAGATGTCCATTCTCACACTTGTAAAATTTCATCATCTTTGTGACCTTGACAACTTAAATATTCCTATCATTCTGAAATTTCGACAGTAGCTAGATCCTTTAAAAAGTTTTAATTTTGATCCTTATAAAAAAATTTGTAGCTTCAATAGTTTAGCTGTAAAATTTATTTTCTGCCATTCTAAAACCTGTTAATAACTTTTACAATTTTACAGCTACGAACTCGAAATAACTTTCATTTTACTCCTAATGAACTGCTCTTTCATTTGCTATCAAGCAAGGCATGTTTACTATTTTCAAAAGGGTGAAATAAAATTTGTCGACCAAAAACAGAGTCTAACTAATTAATATGAGGACAGATTGGAAAGTAACACACAATAATTTTTTTCCTAAAAAGTTTAATATGTACCACAACCAAACAAATCACAAATTAACTTACATCTTTGACCTACTTTTATACATAGTCACCAATTTTCTCAACACATTTCTCCCATCGTGGTACCAGTTTCAATATGCCCTGTTCGTAGAAGTCCATTTGTTGGGAATGTGGCCATATGCAGACTTATGATTTCAGTTCCGCATCTGTTGCAAAATGTTGGCCGGCCAGGAATTTCTTCATGGGGCCAAACAGATCAAAGTCAGACGGTGCCAGGTCTGGACTGCATGATGCATGCTGGAGCACCTACCAACCATAAGTGGCAAGTTTCTCACGAACAGGAGCAGCAACATGGGGATGTGCACTGACATTGAGAAATTTGACACCATTAGCATTAATGTTGTGGCGTTTGTTACAAAGGGCACGACACAACTTAACCAACGTTTTCATGTAGGCTGCAGCAGTCACAGTGGTTCTGCGTTCAGCAAAGTCCACCAATAACATGCCAAACATGTCCCAGAACACTGTCACAAGCACTTTCTTAGCCGATTGAGTCACTTTGAATATTTTTCATACTGGGGAACCAGCATGTTTCAACTCCATAGAGGCCTGCTTGGTTTCGGGCATTTAGTGGTATGCCCACGACTCATCACCAGTGACGATTCCTTTCAGAAGGTCATGCCCTTCTGCGGCGTAACGCGTTAAGTGATCCAAGGTGGTCCTTCTGTCAGGTTCTTAGGCATCCAGCGAGCACTAACTTTACGGAATTTCAACGTGTCATTAACAGTGTCGTACACTGCACCACAGGAAATGCTGAACGTCTGTGATAGGTTGGCAGGTGCACACGCCGGTCCTTCAAGATTGCTGCCTCAATGGCGCGGACATTCTGCGGAGTTGAAACTGTTACCGGCTGCCCGGAGTTTGGCGAATCACTAAGGTTCACGCGGCCCTCTTGGAAGAATGCACACCACCTGGAGACATTGCTACGGTCCAGACAGTCGTCCCCATACACACCATGCATGTCCCTGTGAATTTCACTCAGTAAATGCCCTTTGGCCCACAAATATCGAACTACACTTCGCTGCTCTTCACATGCGGATGACAGTAACATGCGCGCCATGTTTGTTCCATAGTTCAAGCTTCTCTTGCTGAAGCTGCACAAGAAAACAAAATACCCTCTATAGCACAAACTTCAAACTATATTGTCATGAAATTTAAACATTCCAGCTGCAATACCAGGGGAGGAAAAAAATTACTGGGCGTTACTTTCCGATCTGCCCTCGTATCTCCTTTATTGGTACTTTATAGTAGGATACTCTAGCTACGAGGTTTACTGTCTTTTGACTGTTTATTATTCTGAATATCTTTTAAAAAGAAGAAAATTATTAATTTTAGAGAAATTATATCGAAACCAAATATTTCATATGCAGATCTTAGGTTAAGTTCTTCTATGGCTTTTCAGACAGATTTATTTCTTGAATTTACTATTTAAACTTAAATTCCTGCCTACATTAACTATATCGTTTGAATTGTTTCCTGCATTACCTTCAAAAATGACTCTAAAGCTGCGGTATTGTGTTGTTCAACTGAGCCCGCTATTCTGTAAACCAATTTTGTTATGCAAAATTATGAAATTCTAGGGTATATTACAGCAATGATGCCATCCATTCTTCTGTTTATTACCGAGGCGAAATTGTTTCAGCGTTTTAATAGCCAGGTTTCGGGCCGGACTGAGTTGGTAACCAGTCTTGCTGTCAACTAAAGAATCTGTTCTGATTTCTACAACTCCTGTAATAACGCTGTCCCAAAAATCTTTGACCCGGGCTAAAATTATAATTTAAAAAAAAAAATCAAATGTATGACCATCTTGGACACTGTGTTCGGCCACAGCTGATTTATCTTCTTGCTCCCGGTGAAAATTTCTTGTGTTTATTTTGGAGCAATGTGTTGAACACGCGAGAATTTTAGCCTAGATCAAATATATTTAGGACAGCATTATTACAGGAGCTGTATAAATCAGAACAGATTCTTAAATTAACTGGTGCACAGGTTACCAACTCAGGGTGGCCTGGAATGGTTTCGGCTCGGTAATGAGCAGAAGAGTGGGTGATGCCATTGTGCTGGGTTGGCTTTTGTCTTCCACTGTTTCCGTGGTAGTGAGTAAAAAAACAGTTATCCAGTGACATCTGTGGTTGAAAATGAGGGCTGAGATAGACCAGACACCTCCAAAACATTCCTCCAGACTTTTTTATGTGGCTGCAAGCCTGAGAAAAGTTTATTTATATACAGCACCGTGAAAAACTTTGATATTTCATTGCACAATTTGTTAAAAAAAAAAAAGAAATTTAAAAAGCTTTTTTGGTAATCGACGTATTGAATAATTGCTATTCGGATGGTCAACATTCTCCTGTAGTGTAGCCACATTAGCTTTCTCATGACATTTATTATTTTATTTTCCCTCATTCTGCAAAATTTTATGAGTTTTGGGTTGGCATAGACAGATCTCTTCTAAACCAGAAATGGTGTCCCAGTTTCCCCTGTAGACATTCCTTGTAACTCTTTTTGCCCCGGCTTCTTTCTGTTGTAATCAATTTTATCTTCCATTGACTTGGTTGTTATGTATTTATTTTTATTTATTATACTTAAATAGCCTAAGGATAATACAAAAAATTATACATTTTAATAAATTTAATTGTGATGGAGCACTTGCTCTGGTGGCTATTTCCATCCACACACATTTTACCTGTCTACTTTTGCCCCTTACAAATTTCAACTTTAAATTCATTCGGCGTTTTTTTGGTAAATTATTCATCATTTCTAGTGGTAATTTATTCCAATCCCTGACACCCTTACCTATGAAAGAAAATCTTCCCACACCATTTGTAATGTACCGGTAACCTAAAAATTTTGTTGCGTCATATCAAAATTTATGAATAGCATTGCACATCAGTTTTAAAGTCATTTGCTTAGACAATTTAAGTCATAAATCATGTTAAACAGTTAGAGAAAATCAGAACATAAGATTAGTATATCTAGTATTTGGATTTAGAATATTGCCTTCATTTCTAGAGACATTTAGAATTATAACTAGTAAAATGAGGATAGAAATCTTGTAGCTAGAAAATACTTCTAAAGAGTTTTAAAACGTTAAAAGTTAGAAGCCGATATGTAAAGTTAAGAGACAATTCCGCATTTAAAATTCTAGAAGTAATAATTTGGGAGATAGAAAGTCATATATAGTCTGAAAGAAGCGTAATCTTGTCTTACACTGCATATAAAAGTTTTGAAAGGTTCACTAAAGTTTAAAGATTGATTTTTGAGAGATTTGTAAAAACTTTCAAAACATGGAGAAAGGTCAGAATAACCAGTTTGGAGAATATAAGTAAATTCTGTTGAGAAAATTATATTCAAAAGAAAGTATAATTCGATACAAGTAAGTCTCGTTAAGATATATGTAGTATTTTGATCGCGATGGGACAAAGTAGAGATTTTTACAATTTGAGAAAATGTCTGAACAAGCCAGTATTTCCTGTTGCATCATCCTGGGACAGTGTCTACTTTAGAAATTCATAATAAATCGAAGAAATCAGATTAAAATTTCAAAACTTCACACTTTATAGATGAAACTTTGTAGAATAATTTAAAGTATGTTTCAGAGCTGTCACTTAAATATTTGGAAAGATATCAGTTTCAAAATCAAACATTGTGTAAGAATTTCAGTTCAACCTGTTAGAAAATAGTAAACACGGTGATTTTAGTGCTTTTTTTTTTTTTTTTTTTTTTTTTTTTTACTACTTATAGCTTTATGCCTCGTCGACGTTGAGGTCATTAGAGGCGGGATGGGATTGAGGACAAGGAACTGGAAGGAATTTGGCCATGGCCTTTTGAAGGAAGCATCCTGGAATTCGCCTGGAGTGATATGGGGAAACCATGGAAAACCCAAATTTGGATACCCGGATGGGGATTCGAACTGGCTTCATCCTGAATGCGAGGCCAGAGCGTTAACCGCTCACCCACCATGCTCGGTCGGTTTTAGTACCAAACGAAAGAGCAGTAAATTAGAAGCAAGTTAAAAGTTATTTCAACCTCGTCACTTTAAGACTGTGGAAGTTATAAACATTTTTAGAGTTGAACAGAAAATAAATTTTTTCGGCCAACCCATTAAAACTACAATTTTTTTTTATAATGACTGATTTTAACATTTATTAGTCAGCCTAGACACTGTTATAATTTCAGATCGATTGGATTTTGAGTGACTAAAGTTTTTAGAATGTCGCAATAAGACGCGCAAGGATACATCTTTTTCCATACTCTGGGAGGTCACATTGCCTGAGACTGCGGAGTAATACAGGTTCCCATGGGTGGCTTACTTATCGGAGGACCAGGGATTGGAAATCACTGGAGTAGAACGTGTATAGGTCGGGAAGTGCTCGGCATGCGTAGGCTACTGCATGGTGATGTGAGGTTCGAGGTGCCATCTGGGAAATTTTTGTAGTGCGGTGGAACAATTCAAATAGACCCGTGTAACTATCATTCAGTTTGGATTCGATGGGGTTTGGTCTAGTTTGAATTACCTATAACAACCTGCAGTCAATATTTTTGTGACGATTTTTGATTGCCTTAAAGATTGTTCGAACTTGTAAAATTATTTCTCAAGAATATAGTAATTTTTTGTGCTTTGAATTAGCAGCATTGACTTTTATTTGATGAAACTACCTTTCCATTTTTGAGGTTTTCAAAATGGTGGCGGCCTAAAACTGTAGAACAATCTAATTATCCAAGGCACAAACATGGTTACAGTTGATGATAAAGTGTTTATCTCTAACCCCAGGTAAGCATTTGGTTGTTACACCTTGTGTCTTAAATCAATTGCCAGATTGTGGTTATGGTCTTCTTTTCATTTCCATGCACTGCTCCTAATTCTTTCACCAAGATCTTTCCATACCGCATCATCAGTATGAATCTCTTTATCCTCCACCTGTCTTCCAGCTCCTTTATCAAATCTATAAATGACTGAGTTCTGCAGTAATTGCCAGAAGAAATGTAATAGCCCTTCACTGCACCCACTCCAATTCCTGTATTTGACAGCCAAAATGAGGGCCATACTACACCACGATATTCAAGTAATGGTCCGACTAGTGTTTTGTAACCTACTTCCTTTACTTCTCAGGTTTTTTATTTTATTTTGTGTATGATGCTATATGACATTTATAATATCTAGTGCTTCTCAGATAAATCCCTTCATCACTCTCTCCAACAAGTGGATGATTTTGAAAACTTTTCTTGCTACCTGTCCAATGTGTCTTGTCCAGTTGAATTTGTTATCAAATGTTATACCAAGGTATTTACATCTCAAGTCTTTAACAAGCAATTCTTTCCCCTCTGGTTTTTTTTATCTGTGTATCTAATAAGATTACCCTTCTTTATATTTATCTTCATTCCATGTTGACCCACCGAGCTAGATATTCTGTCCAAATCATCTTGCAGCTGTTCAGTCTACTTCCACTTTGATCCTATTATATACTATCACTTCGTACACGTGGATTAAGAATTTTGTTGCCAGAATTGAATATAGAAAGCTGTTGGTAACGTAAGATTGGCCCCAAACAACGCGGAGTCGGCATAATATGACAGGAAAGCTATTACTATATCACCGTCGCACCTGTCTTATGAAGAGAATCAATTTCCAACATATTTAAAAACAGAAAAACAAATGAAGGTGCGGGGATGTATGTGGGTAGGGAGGTGGGAGAAGGGAAAGGTCAAGTAAGGGCAGATTTATTTCAGCTTGGTTGTTTCTTCTTTCTTCAGCATGAGCATCTGATTCTTGGGTTCTAATAACTCGTGCTCTGCTAGAGTCACTTTACGCCCGCAAGGCATGTCAAAAAGAAGGCAAAATAAACTGGTGCCTGAAACATTTAAGCAGGCACAAAGTAATAGCACAGAGAAAATCTACATCTATACTAAATAATAAGTTTTGTCTCTAAATGAAATTTTTCAACAAATCATATACATTGACATAATGAATCAGAAGCACAGCTTGAACAACCAACGTAACATTATGGACACACATCTGTCCCTCTGTCATCATTCGATAAGTTCTCAAAATTTCATGACTGCAATTGTTATTCATACCGAAAAAAAAATGTCCTGAGCCCTTCCTACAGATACAAAGTATTCCATCAATATCGGAATAGCCATTTAGTCGTTAAAACGTAACAAAAAGACAGAGACTAACTTCCACAGTTATAGTATTATTAGTGCAGATCACACACGCTGACTGCAAGAGTAACAACCCCTGAGGGACCAATATAACATAAAAAAGTGTACACCTACAGCATTGCTAGACCACCTACGATATGCCTCACATTGCACCCTTAAATTTGTGATATCTATAGTTTAACATGCTATCTGAAAAACCGGCGGTCCAGGCGTGACTCATACAATTAAAAACATTTTTCAAAAGTCTTTGCTTCCACAGAGATTTGAACCGGAGACCATGCTACAAACTTCAGTAAGCAAGCGCTTTAACCTCTGAGCTACTATACCACTATGTGCACAGGTAGTACAGAGACTGAAACATCCTATGTGTCTGTCTATCGCCGTTCAGTAATTTTTCAAAATTATATGATAATATATATAATTTATAAAGAAAAAGTATGCTATGTTCATCCTAACGCCAAATAGCGTCTCCTTATCAAATTTCATCATGATTGGATTATCCGTTTAGCCCAAGAAACATAACAAACAAACAGAGATAGACAGAGTTACTTTCGCATTTATAATATTAGTATAGAAGATAAACGGCACACTTATAAAAATGATAATACCTGAAAAATTCAAGAAACTCTGTTATGTCGTAAACATAAACACACATGGTGTGTAATAGACTGTAGCATAAATAAACTGAAACACAACACCATCTACTAGATGATTACCCAACCTAGATAACCAAGTGTTGTGTCGATAAATTAAGATATCGCCATCTGTTAGAAACTTATGGAACTATAATAATACATTCATGTGGACATAATGACCTGGCGACAGGGTTTCTATTGGATGTGCATTCCGCCTTAACCTAGCCTGCCAATCCTACCAGGTACAGGGAACCTACAGTTTAATGTGGAATCTGAATTACGGTACCGTCCTGGCGTACTTCACATTAGCTCAAGCTGTGTTGGAGGTGAAGGCCGGGTTAAGTGCCTATGAAAATCTCTGCTGATACAGGAATTTGAACCAGGGACTTTTTGATCTCCAGTCAGACGCCTTAACCACTGAGCCACCAGACCGCTCGAACTTATGGAACTTACAAATAGTTAAAAACCATTGTCGTATGACAAATATTTAATTCGCAATAATAAATATTGAGGACAATAATCAAGATAAAAAAACTATCCTATCTTTTAAGTTGGACCAAATTACACACAGTAAGCCAAATTTCATCAAAATGGGTTAAGTAGTTTCAGAGTTTATCTCGGACAAATATCGCGACGTGAGATTTTTATATATATACTAGCTGAACCGGTTACGCATTGCTGTGACTCAATAGTGATAGTACCTACGTTGGATCAGTGTTATTCTAAACTTCTTAATGTAGTCAAATTAATATTCTCTAATAAAGACAAAAATGTTTTAGTCGATTTGAAAATTCAAAACTAAGTGGTAAAGAGTTTCAGAGAGTTGAAATTAAGGAGAAACGAACATAAAAATTTTTGATTTACATTTTATTAAAAATTACTTAATTGAAAGGATATAAAAAATTGATATTTATAAAAAAAATTATTTATTTTTGAAATTTCAGTATTATCAATGAGGTAGATGAAGTTGATTTTTAAACATTTTTAACAATTGTTTTCATAATTTTAAATTATTACAATTTATAATAATTGGTGCACAATATTTTTGGTTAGCCTGTAGCTAATACCAATAGATTTGATGGTTTCCCCACACTTGAGCAGGCATAGCTGCCCATGGAAGTAACACGTTTTTTTCCAAGTCCAAGCTACGAACAGACATTATTTGGCCTTGAGACTTATTTATGGTCATAGTGAAAGCCAAACGAATCGGTAATTGAAGCCTTTTAAATGGTATTGGGGATTCTGATGGTATCATTGGAATACGTGGCAACAGGACGATTTCTCCTTTAAACTTTCCAGCCAAAATAGTTTCTTCAAGAACATTTCCGGTGATCCTTTTGATGACCAAATGTGTACCGTTGCATGATCTCCATGGATTCAAATTACGCAGAAGAATAATCGGTGAATCAATCTTTTACCGAAGATAGTGTGGTTGCATTCCTGTTATACCCAAAGAATTCAAAAACTCGGTTGGAAAATTTACGGCTTCATTTTCATCTACAATAGTGTCTATTGATTTAAGAGACTTAGATCACCTGGCAACAGTTAACTTTGTTGACGTCAACATTTTTTGGTGCAAAAATAGCATGATTTCTGAGCCAATTATGATCTAAGTAATTATTTGATATATTCTGGAACACACGCTCCCGGTCACGCGTTGCTGTACAAAATAATGTTGGTGAACAATATGGAAAGAAATTTTTTTTCGAAAGCGGATTTCGAATATGGCAGGATTCTAAGGTAGAGAGGAGAGAAAGAGAAAACACAGTGCAATAATGAAGGAGTACTGGAGAGCTGGCCTTAACGAAAAGAAGAATAATGAGAAGCAAGCAAGAAATACTTGCATGTTTTTTTTAATTTATCGTTAAGTTTTCTTCAATGTTATATTTATGTGTGTAATTACTTTGTCATTACATATAATAACACACAAACGGTGCACAGCAATATAGTATAATTATAACACAATACACAGCACGATTAAAATTGATAAATTACCGCACCACCATCTGTTAGAAACTTATGATAGCTTGGAATAGTCTGTAGCATAAATAAATCGAAATACAACACCATCTACTGGATGGTTACCGAACCTGTGATGGTAAATTAACACACCACCATCTGTTAGAAATTTATGTAATTTACAAACCATTGTCATATGACAAACATTTAATTCGCAATAATAAATATTGAGGTCAATAATCGAGTTAAAAACTATCGTACATTTTAATTTGGACCAAATTACACACATTAAGCCAAATTTCATGAAAATCGGTGAAGTAGTTTCAGAGTTCAACATCATGACACGAGATTTCAACTGCAAACAACGTAACTTGTGATAGTAAACCATCAATACAGTCATACATTAGAGTAATGAATAACAGTGGTCCCAAACACTACCCTGTGGCACTCCCATTTTCACTTTCTCTTCTTTTGATACTGCATTTCCTATCTTGATGTTTTGTTTTCTATTACTGGTATCTAAGGATTCTTCTATCCAGGAATTGTTCATCCACTCCAATAGTTTTTACTTTACCCTGACAAAGGTCTAGTGCCACACTGTCCATTTGGCCTCCTTTGTCAATTTCATCTGAAATGTTTTGCTTATATCATAACAACTTAGATTCACATGAATATCCTCATCTAAAGCCATATTGTTAACTTGGAAACCGCTTACATTTCTCACACACATTTCTGATGTGGTTCCATATCAATCTTTCCATTAATTTACCTGCCACTGATGTTAAACTGCTTGGCCTATGATTTTCGATCCTATTTGTCACTCTGCCTCTATATACCGGCACTACGATCACACTTTTCCAGTGTTCGGTTAGCTACAGCTCTGGTAAGTTAAGCTATATTTTATCATCACAGTTAATCAGCATCTGTATAAAGGAAGGAAAAAAAACTAAGATGTCAAACTCGTAGGACCCATTACACTTGTGCACACACAGATGTTTCATTCTCTCTTGTACAACCATTAACACTTTTATTCTGAACTTTCCAACAGTTCTGGGCTTAGATAACTATGTACGTTCTCGCGGCGGCAATGCTTTATAAAAACTTCTCGGGTTTCAAGCCGCGTCAAAATTGAGCCATCTGGCGATGTTTCGGAAGCTTGCACTGCTTCCATTCTCAAGCCCCCGCTTAACATTACTGAAGTCTGCCGCACGGTAGTCTTTTATATAGCGCCAGCAGCCGGGAGCGGAAGGGAAAGCGCGTGGAGGGGCGGTCTAGTTGGACCCTGCTCGCTTGGTGACGTCACGATCGGGTCACTCCTATGCCCTAATATGGCTCGATTCCGTCTCGTTTGCAATAATCCAATTACTGGCTTCCAAGCTTGGCTTAAATCGAGGCCTTGATCGCGATTAATAACATTATTGCTAGCCTAATCTCAATAGCCTTCTTCACAACACAGTCCCAAAAGTTATTTGTGTAACAAAGCCATGTCGTTTTGTCGAAGCATGGCTCATGTCCGTTGTCAATGGCGTGTTCGGCTAAGGCAGATTTTTCTTTTTGTCCAAGTTTAAAATGTCTGATGTGTTCCTTGCGTCTTTCATAAGTAATAGATTATGATTTCGGAATTGTAAGAGATGAATGCACCAAGCTAGATTGTATATTCAATACACTTGATGAGCTTACTAAAGAAAATCTTTCAGATAGTGATTCAGCCATAGTGATTCTCCGAATCTTAAAGTAACGTATGCTGCTTTACAGCAAGAGTTTTACAAGATTTTGGAAATTCTACCTCATAAACCAAACAGAGTCAGAAGGTCATATTTTGATCTTGGAGGTAAAATTTTAAAGACAGTATTTGGAACTTTAAATTCTGAATATTTAGAACATCTAGACTCTAGGTTAAATAACCTAGAAGAGTAGGAAATTATGTGCAGCTCAGTCTTTCATCACAGTTGATTTTGATTTGGCATATGAAGGAATCTATTATAAATCATATACTAGCAATAAAAGTATTAGCAGATGCCTTCATCTCACAGACTAAGCAAATTCAAACACTTTCTACTTCAAGTTGTTTTGACAGTTTTGAATTATCAGATTTTTAGCGTAAAGACTTTACAAGGATTTATCTTTGGGTTGACAAATGTACGTATGGAATTAGTTAGATTAAGAATTGCTTTATTACAAGGTTCTAGTGGAAATGTTAGTGACTTTTTTTGAGTCCAAGAGCATTTTTTAAATATTTGCAGTTGATACAGAATAAGTTAGAGTCAAGTATGTTTATGATTGTTTCTTGTACAGAGGAGAGTTTAAGTATTTATTATCAATTGTCTTAGGTAAATATTGTTTTAATGAGTAGCAATTTGAAGTTAGTTGTTAATATTTGTATCAGTGCACATGATTCAGTTTTAGAGAGATATACTGTTCATACTTTTCCGATTTATTGAAGTGAAATAGGTAGATATGTAAGATGGGATATGAAAGATGTCATTTTATTGAGCAAAGATCATAAATCATATGTAACAGTCAGAATAATATGCAGAAATGTGAATCTAGTATAGTAGAATTATGTCCATTGATGACTTTACATGATGTAAGTGTAAGTAGTAGTGAATCTGATATGCTCATTTCAGAAAATTTTGTTGAGTTATGTCAAAGAGAAGTAGTGACTCTTACCAAGTCATATTTTGCTAGATTTTATGATAATAGGATTTTCACATTGTTAACACCCAATACTGTCAGTGTCACTTTTATTCAATTACAGCAGACGAGCAAATTATCAGTAAGTAGTTCAGGAATGTTTGTACATTGTAAACACCTATAGTGGCAGTCGCGAAATTAGTCCTGTGGAGGTCACGGAGTATCCGAATAGTGTTGCAAATCAGCCTAAAAATCAACTTTCAGTAATGAGTGCGAAAAAATTTATAAAACATAATTCTTAACATGCGGAACAAGGTGATATGCTTTATAATTCCAAACATTTGTGTGACTTTTTTTAAAAAAAAATAGTAATTTGTTTCCATGAAAATTAGAAATCAAAATACTTTTTCACTTCAACTGACAGAAAAAGCAATAAAAATAATAAGAACTAACTAAAAAAAATTATGCGCCTTCCTGAAAGTTAACACTCATACCGAATACATTCTATTCATTAAATAGGGAAATATGTGAATAAAAAAAAAAAAAATGTTACATGAAGCGCTTAGTTGTTTCGGCTGTGTAATGTAAAATGTTGTCGCTGACTAACTTCCGTTTTATTTGTTTACGTAAAAACTTCCAGCGAGAAAGTTTCTAAGAAAATACTGAAATTAATTCTGGTAGCAGGAAAAGCCTCTTTAGACAACCCCTTTTGGATTGTTTCACAGTTTATATTTGTGCGAATGATTGCATGCAGTGCATGCTCCAGTGCTGGCTGGTCGGTCGGTTCGTTTACGACTGAGAAACATATTTCCTGTCCTCCACAGAAAAGCTATTTTCAGCTTCTGTAAGAATTATTATTGTCATTGTACCAATGGACCATACATTACAAATTTCGCGAGAAATCTTCAAAAGCAAAGACAAAACAAAAATTAATGTATCAAATATAAGGGACCGATTATACATAGAAATGATTGCCACAAATACCTCCATGTCAGTGTTAGTAATTTATCAAAGTATTTTTTTTTTGCGTATTAGTTATTGGTAATATTCCTTAAAAATACTTTAAAATATCTGCTACAATGATTTTAATTAGGTTTCCAATGCCCAGGCGACCTGCAGGTTCGCGAATATTACTTCCATCTGTTAATACACTAATTAAGGAAATAAAGTGACTGCAAGTAAAGATACACATGGACGACTGGCAAAAGCTAATGTGGCAATGTCGCCGGCCCAACCAAGGGACAGAGGGTTGGTGCGGGCAGGGGAGACAGTGGAGACTACGTGACCTTGGCAGGTCTAATTTCATGACGCCGACTATAGTACTGTCAGTGTCACTTGTATTCAATCACAGTAGATGAGCAAAGTATCAGTAAGCGGTTCAGGAATGTTTGTAATCATCTACAGGTTGTCAAGTAATTGGAAATGATTTCAGAACACCAGCAATTACATGTAAGTCAGTTAAAAGTCTTATGGCCTGTATTATCCATTGTATTACTTACCAAATTTAACATATGAAATTTATCACAGTCCTAAATTGGTTGAATTGAACTTGACTTATAGTTAAACTGGTTAAGGATGAAATTTATAAATAGTTTAAGGTATATAATGACACTATTAAATTTAATAAGATTATTACAGATTTGGAGTCATAAATGAGTTTTAGAGACCAGCATAAGATTACAGTTGTATCTGCTAGTGTTACATCTATTATTTGTGTTTTACTTGTTTTTTGTATTTGGATGTGTAGACGTATGAACAAGATGATTCAAGGGTATTTAGCTTCAAATCCAACCACGCAATCTGTTAGCAGCATAGGAGTAACAAACCCAGAGATTTTGCAAGATAGTGTTGCAGGAACAACACGTGTTTCAAAGGCAGGGGACTTGTAAGGGGTCCAAATAAATCCTAGTAATTTTCTGTAACAGCAAAATGAATTTAGTTTGCTTCTAGTGGCAGAAGTTAGGCGCCGCTACTTAATACTGTGCCTAGAGGTGATAACACGTCAACACTTCCTGCGAGTGCACTTGTACTCGACGCGGCAGTCATTGCCGGGAGCTTGCTTAGTAACATACCTGCAGGAATGCGCTTGTTATCCTGTTTCAGCCAAAATCATCAAAATTTAATATAGTAGGGATATCAGCTAACGCATTGCGTGGAATAGAAGTTACATTCTGTGTTGTGAAATCAACAGTGTTAAATAACTGCAGTAAACCGGAAGTTTGCTTGTAGCTTCTGTTTCATTACACAAAACCTGCTAAAATCCGTATCAGGTCAATAGCACATGGGCCAAGAAGAATTCAATGCAGTCTTTTATCAAAATATAACATCTTTAATTGACTTTAGTTGCTTTAGCGGCTAGTCATCAATGCAGTTTGATAACACTGCGTCATCAACAATTATCTGGTGTCAACGACAGAACATTGTCATCCTGACAACAAGAAACATCAAGAAGTAGTCACTATCGTGCAGGTTAGTGATGCTACGCAGATAGCTAACCAATCAATATCCACTCAGCCGCCAACAGACTCTGATGTCATCTGTGGAACTCAAACCCTGCACCACGTGTACCCAAGAGTTCCAATACTAGTAGGCTTAATTCGGCTTCATCACTGCATGTCAACATCTCCTAAATAAACACAGCCAGATATTAGAAGCCCCACCGAGCGGGGCGGTGTAACAGTTAGCGTTCTCGCCTCGCATTCGGGAGGACGGCGGTTCGAATCCCCGTCTGGGCATCCAGATTTGGGTTTTCCATGGTTTCCCCAAATCACTCCTGGCAAATGCTGGGATGCTACCTTCAAAAGGCCATGGCCGAATTCCTTCCCATTCCTTGCCCCCTATCCTTTCCCGTCTCTAAAGACCTCGATGTTAAAAAGAGACGTAAATCAGTTCAAAAAAAAAAAAATATATATATATATTAGAAGCCCCATTTCAAATTTTAAGATCACTGAATTCGTTTCACTATTAGTTAAAGGTTCATTAGGTCCCGAGTTTTCAGGTTACATTGCCGGAGTAATCTTCATGCACTACCTCACCAGACAAAGGTTGACTTTAAAGCTACTCAGCTAACTAACACTCATCTCATCCTTGACATCTGTTTCAAGAATGAGTGTACTGTTCTTTTATTGAATGTTTCAGACTTCTAAGCTTTGTTAAATTGTTTTATAAATTATTTTATGAATTAATACTATCTCAAATACTCCAATTGTGCGCTAAATTAAAATTTACTTCTTTATTTTGACTCATTGCCATGACAACCTTCTAATTTTATCATAAAACTGATTCCTTAATGAATGGCTCTGAAACTTTGGCTAGTGAGAGAAGTTAACCTAGTAAACATTTTTTCCTTAATTACTTTTTCCAAATAACTCTTCCTTTTGCCGTAATCCGGCTTTGAAGTCAGCACATGTTTTGAACTTTTGATTTACTCTATCTCTCTTAATTTCTGATCTTAAAACTTTTATTCCTGCCCTATCTCTAAAATTCTCCTCTATATTATTTTCTTCTGATATTATGGATTACAATCTTTAATTTCTCTTAAACTGAAAGATAAGCAATTACTATGAGTCATTGTCTGTGGTTATTACTCTCAAACTTGCATTAGTTAGTGATGTTTTATTCCTTATTCTGGGTCTTAATTTACATTTCTTCCTATTTTACCATCGAACTAAGGATTTATTTGGTATTAAATGAATCTGCTTGTTAGCAAAGTAACTACTTTCTTGCTCAGCATCCTTCTGATCTGAATTATCATTAAACTGTTTATTAATCAGTTTATTTAAACCTACATATTCTGTTCTTTAGCTTCTCTAGTTTCATTTGAAAGCTATTTCATTTTATTGTGTGCTGTCTTGAGAAAGTAATAAATGCTCTTCTTTGTGTCGTGCCTAAGAGTAACTGGAAAAATCATATATATCTTTGAATTCCTTGTCCTCATGTTAAAAATGCTATTGATTCTTACTATTCCCTATTTTTTCTATGTTAATTTTTTCTTTTCTGCCTTTAATCTATCATCTTCTTGTTTCTTGAAACTATCTGTTTACTTTTCCTAACAGCTTTCATTAACAACGCGATACCAATGTAAACCTTCCTGCATGCTTAAGAAACAATTCCATTACAGTAACATTCAGTTTTTTCTTTGTTTCAGTTATCACAGCAATTTTATATTGTGTTTGGTTAGTAATTCATCTAGCTGTTCATCTTTGTGTCCAATACCTAGCACGTTCCACATTCCTTTACTAAAGAGGTTTCTTTGTTTCCAGCTTGTATCCTTATTCTTTACATTGTTTTGATGTATTCAACTTTCTTCCTTTGAAGAATTGAAAACAATAAAATGCCCTACTAATCAATTTTGGTTGAGAAGTAGTAAGTCCAATGGTGGTTTTGGAGTGGCATCTTAGCTGTTGGTATTTCATGCAATATAATGGAACAGTTGTACCGCTTTGACATGGTCACCAATGTGTCGTCAGTAGGAGCAGGTTTCTCCATGGTTAGGTGAGATTGGTACTACCTTTTTGTTCAAAATCAATTACTTTTCATGCAAAACTAGTTCCATGTTCAATAAGCATTATCAACCTAAGTTAGAGTAATTACCAAGCTTTTTTTAAAATGAACCTTGAAGTTGTTTACTTTGAAATACTATAAAAGAAAAATAATAGTAACTTATTTGCCTGCATTAGTATTTTAATATTTTATCGAAATTCTCTCTTTAAAAATTAAACTTGGCACATTAGTTATAGTTTTGGCCATCATGTACGCCATTTTGAAATTTTCAAAAGCACTATAAAAATTACTCCAATAAAGCCACTTTCCTCTTTAGATCACTTCTTTGTAATTTCTGCAAAAATAGTTGGCAAAATTCTCAAAAGTTGATGGCATTTGAGGCAGTTTGGTGCATATTTCAGCCTGCACTCACAGTTTCATTGCATAAGAGCACAGTTACTGAGCCTGCACTGTGATCAGACAGTCCTCTCCTTTCTGCATGATAGTGTAGATGTTCTTTGTTGCATCTGAAGTTACCATTACACTTTAATTTTTTTGTGCTTTTGATTTACTTGTTTTTTGTTTGCTTTCTGTTCAGTTCCTTTTTTTGAATTCCAATGTTTTAGAGAACTTTTCCCCAAAATGTCTAAAACAACAGTCTATTGAATATTGTAGTGTAGGGAAAGAAACGGGATGTACTGCATGACTTTCTCCACCTAACAGAAAGTCATATTAACCTCTTGGAATTTGAATTACCTGCTTCGTTATGTGTTCTTCACATTTCCCAAGCACATTTTACGAATCAAATTAAATCTAAAATGCCGAAATATGTGTTATGCAGCTATCATATACTACCAGTATTACAAAACTAATACAGATCTTGCCTTTTCGTGGTTTGTGTTGCATTTTTCTTGCTGCTAACACCAATATTTTAGCTCCAACCTGGGGCCTTCATCAGGGCTGTCACAGTGCAAACCATGAAAAGCCAAATAAGTCCAATTTTTCAAAATGATGTTTGCAAAATGTGTGAAATTTTATAATACAGAATTATTGAAATGTTGGTTAATTCCTCCATTGTGATGTGTTCTTAGCCTTTCAGCTTCTCTTTGTCTAAAAAGTTGCATGAAAGTTACAAACAAAAAATATTTGTTGGTGCTTCACCTTCCATCTTGTATTGATTGCTTTAATTATAAACACATATAGCATTTTCTGACACACAATCTACAAATGGCCTCCAATAATAATTATTTTTTGGTCCAGTCTGCATTTCAACTTAACCACAACATCTCTGAGGACATAAAACAGTTCAGGTTGATATGATCCCTGTATCAACAGTTTTCTGTAAAATGTGGTTGAGGAACATGAACACATTATTGCAAAGCAGTTAATCCAATTGCCGAGATATTATTACCATTTTGTTGATAGGTGGAGAAAGTTGTGCAGTCACTGAAACAAGAAATGGGGTGCCACAGGATCAGCCTGTACAAAAGTTGTGAAACTGAATTTAATTAAAACATTAAATATTCCATAAAAATAACTTTCTTTCTCTCAGGAGTGGGATAAATTCTACATTTTTATGAAATGTTTGTGAAAGTAACATAACATATATGAAAAAATATAGAACTTGTTTTGTCCAATTAAATGTTGCAAAGGAAAAAAAGAGAGAGAAATGCACTTTGGATTGTAGACTTATCAGAAAAAGTAGGCCTAAATAACATTCCAGCACTTGTTAACTCAATTCCTAGACAGAAAATATGTGATGCATGCTGAGAAAAGATCCATAAAACTCCAGAATTTGGAAACCTGGATCACGACATCAGAGAGGTGGAGTTAAACAGTAAGCATAGTATGTCTTCTGTGGAAACATCACTTTCAAAAGATGAAACTCTGAAGCAAATCAGTGTATCACCAACAGAATTGGGCGATTCAGCTTTGAAATCCCATGCAATTACATCGCATAGCAAATCTTAATATGCTAAAAGAAAAACTAATTTTCATGCTCCACTCTGGGAAATAAAGTTACTAGAATCACAGACAAAGAATTTTCCTCAGAGAAGGACTGCCAAAAAATGCCACATGATTTGCAACAAAATGCAAGTGATATGGGTCAAATTGCAAGATTAATCAAAGCAAAACTTATAGCACCAATGACACGAATACAAGTTATGACTAGCTCGTAGTTTATGTGGAGTTGGGAAGAAGTTATGGTAATATTTAATGTCAGAGAGTGTGCAGTTTATAAAGCAATAGATCTTTTTTTTTTAAAAAATTTTAAAAAAAAAAAGAATGAATTTTAGCTTATCTGAGCCAAGGAAAGGCAGTAAAAAAAAAAATCAACTTTTGAAAGCCTTTTACAAAATAGTGAATTTTCCTGAAATATATCGGGGGGAAAAAAAGTCATATGCAAAAGTGGTTGTTACTTTTTAATTTAATGGATTAAATGCTGCACTCAAATTATAATATCCTAACAATAAAATAGGCTTCTCTAAATTCTGTATACTGTCTCCAAAATGGTGCACGTTGACAGAGACCCCTGGAACACATTATGTAGGGCCTATGTATTTGTACTATTCATCAGAATTTAAGTCTTCTGCTTTATATTAGCCATTTAGAAAAGAGCTACTAAGACGTAGTTACTTGTTTAGTCTGTTCAAAAGATAAGGCGTACTGCTTGCCACTACTGTCAGTGTCCATCATGTGAAGACTTAAAATGCATTCCACTTGAGAAATTAAAGGACTGCGACCTTAAAGATGAAGTTTCATATGGTCAATGGGTATCCACTGACAGAATGGAGATGGTGAGATGCATTGTAACTTTGATGTATATTTAAAAACTTTGATTAAAAAAAAAAAAAAAAAAAAAAAAAAAAAAAAAAACTTGTCCCTCATTCATTTATTGTTAAAGCACAATCAAATTTTCTAAAAGAAATGAAGTCAACTTTCGAACATGAAACAGCTGTTATTTCTAACTTTAGTGAAAACTATTTTTACATATTAGGGATGAAGTTAATGGGTACCATTAATCAAACAATAGTTGTACACTCCACTTGGCTACAATCTATGCTCATATTCTCCAGTCTGATAACCTTCACCATAAATTTGTCTCTCTTGCCTTTTGGTTTGGAACTTTGTGTGGCATTTTTGTATGAAACACAGAAAGTAGTTATTCATTATGTCGATAAAAACATTTCTGCAGTCGAAGAAGTGTGTTACTGCAGTGATAGGTTTACTGGGCAATTGCAAAAACTATCTGAACTTGTGCTGCCAATATTAAGATTTTATTTTGCTCATTTTTTGCGACCAACCATGGTAAATGTTCTTGTCATGGCATTGATGGAAAACATGTGGAAAGTTCGTGCAGACTCTGTAGTTGATAGGATTACATTATCCTAATCAAACAGCATGTGGCCTACTGTTTGGCAGAAGTCTTGTCCACAGCAGACCTCCCGTCTCTAAAGACCTCGCTGTTGAGAGACGTAAAGCAGTTAAAAAAAAAAACACAGCAGACCAGTGGAAGGTTGTGAATCCCATACAGCCTGCGGAAAATCTCATTCAGTGCTCATGGAAGTACATATTTTTGTACGCCATGCGACATTCTGAAATAAGGAGGTTATCAGAAAGCTGAAATGAGGTAGGATAATGGTAAAGGACTCAGTCAGACCAATAAGTTTATATTTATTGTTTATTTTACAAAACACTATTTTCCATAACCTATAAGGTACAATGATTTCTTCTTCTTATATAAAAATTAATGTATGTATGTATGTCCTCTATGTGCTCCTAAACTGTTCATCCAATTATGGTGAAACTTTGGCGAGTTGCCGAGTACCCTTGGAGAAGGTTCCTGACAAAAAATCAAAAAAACCACCCCCTCTTCCCTTTTGCAACCCTTAATTTAATCAAACCCACAGATTTAATAAAATTTCGATGGACATTTGCACATGTATACTTTAAAGCAAATTGAAAAATATAGCCTACATGTGGTTTCCAAAATTCAACCCCTCATCCCCTTCACATCCCCCAAATTTAGACATACCCACAGATTTTGGTGGAAATTTGCACATGTATACTTTAAAACAAACAGAAAAATACTGCCTGCATTTGGTTTCCAAAAATGCAACCTCCCTTCTCCTTTACATCCCCTTAATTTTTGCCAATGTTCTTTATACAAAGCTACAGTTTCTACCCAATTATGAAGGAACTTCGCACACTTATAATTTAAAACAAACAGAAAAATACTGTCTATTCTTGGTTTGCCTAATCCCATTCTCTCCCCTTTTATCCCTACCCATCTTAATTTCCAATGATCTTAATAGAAACCCACAGTTTTTATCCAGTTTAGATGGAATTTGTATACCCATACTTTCAAACAAAGAGAAAAGTACTGTCTGTGTTTGCTTTACGAAAACCAACACCTCTCCTCTTTTCCACCTCCTTAATTTTTGTCATTGGTTTTTATATAAAGCTAATATTGACGGATCACTTTGAAAGTTGGCACATGTATGTTTTTTTTTTCATGGAGGTTTCTGACAAAATTTAAAAAAAACAACACCCTCTTTCCCTCCTTGATTATCCCATTTCAATGGAAATTTGCACATGTATACTATAAAACAAATTGAAAAATTACACCTATATATGGTTTCCAAAAAAAAAAAAAAAAAAAAAAAAAAACCCTCTCCCCCTTTATCATTATCAGCCAGTTCAATCATTTTCTGATGTGGCCTGTTAAAGTCATGATTTTTTCAGGTATAACTTGAGCAAACTTCTCCAAGTCGCACAATCTTGGGTGATCCTCTGCCAGTTAAATCCGACAACCCTGCATTTGTCCTCGTCCCATCAGTCTGGTGATTTTCCTCTCAGTCTGGGATGATCTCTTGGGCTCCATTCTAACACTGTTTTTGTCCACCTCTGGTCTTTTCTCCATGCAAAATGGCCAGCCCATTACCACTTCATGGGTGCTGTCTTCTTTAAGATGTCTCTGAACTTTGTAACTGACCTAATGTCTGTTGCTCTTTTCTTGTCTTTTCTAGTCAAGCTTAGCATTGACCTCACCATAGCTCTTTGGGAAGTCCATAATTTACTTTGTGTAAATTCACTTAGAGTCCAGGTCTCGCAGCCGTATGTCAGCACAGGAAGAATGCACTGGTCATAGACTATTTGCTTTAGATTTGTGGGCATTTTATATTTCAGGATAATTGCATGCATCCCAAATGCTTGCCATCCCAGCTTGATGCGACGGAAAATTTCGGGCCCTACACGACCTCTCATATTTACAAGCTGGCCAAGATAAATGTACTCATTAACATTGTCTAAAAATTCTTTATCTAGTTGTACACTACCCTCTGTGGTCCATTTGTTAGACATAATTTTTGTTTTTGATACGAGGGGAGTTTTTTTTCAACCTCCGATAGGCCATAAATAAAAGACAACTGGTGATTGAAGAAATATCTTATTACCAACTGTTATGTACACTTATGGTTACTTTTCAACATAATCACCTTGAAGATTAAGGCATGTGTCATACCTGTGGACAAGCTGTCCAATACCTTCATAAAATGTTGCCGCCAATGACTTTAAATGAGTCATCACACTGTCTTGAAGCTCCTTGTTGGTTTGGAGCCGCTTGCCCTTCTAGCCACTTCTTCAGTTCAGCAAAAAGATGAAAGTCACTTCATGCTAGGTCGGGACTGTATGGTGGGTGATCAAAAATCTCCCATTGAAATTGTTCAAGAAGTCACTGGGTGACACCAGCAGTGTGAGGGCGAGAGTTGTTGTGGAGCAGAACAATGCCAGAAGTCAGCATGCCTCTTCTTTTGTTCTGAATGGACCTCAGTAAACATTTTAAAGTTTCACAGTAAACAGCTGCATTAATCGTGGTCCCCGGCAGTTATAAATTCCACAAGCAATACACCTTTTTGGTCCCAAAACATGATAGCCACAACCTTTCAGTTATTGAATTTATTTGGTTTGTTCAGGTGAATTTGTGTGCATCCATTGTTGGGATTGTTGTTTTGTTTCAAGTGTGTCATACCAAATCCACGTCTCATTTCAAAAAATCTTCTCCATCTGCATGATAACGGTCAATGAACTTCAAAGCTGACGCCATTCGGTGAGTTTTGTGGTTGCCGGTCAACATTTTAGGGACCCTGCAAGCACAGATTTTTTTGTAACGTAAATTGTCTGTTACGAAAGAGTACAGAGAAGATCTTGACACCTCTGGAAATTTCATTGATAAATCACTTATCGTGAACCTGCGGTTTTCTCTTACCACTTTATCAACTTGTTGAACAAGGTCACCTGTAGTGACAGATTTGCGTCCTTGACCTCCTTCATCTTGCACATCAGTTCAGCTTTTTTTAAATTTTCTGTACCATTTACGCATGACTCCTTCACTCATAAAGCTCTTTCGATACACTTGGCTCATTATTAGATGGATTTATGCTGCACTGTCTCCTTCTGATTGCAGAAATCAAATAACACTTCTTAACTCACACTTGGCAGGAGAACTGATCAACGTGGTCATGTTTCTGTAACTGCAGCTTGGCACATAATGAAGTCACAAATGCGGCATCAACAGAGTGTTTGTGTGGTAGGAGAGATGCACAATCATCTACTGCGCACATCACTCACCTGCCACTTGTCTGGTCTCTATGCTGTGCAATTGGAGGCTGGAAAAAAAAACTCCCCTATAGATTCATTCTTAGGCCAACTCCTTTACACTCAGAGGTGAAGTCGGTAACCAAGGTTTGGAGTTCATCAAGTTCATTGGCAACAAGTGCAATGTCATCAGCAAATCTCAAGTTGTTAAGTCTTCTGCCATTGATTCTAATTCCCTTTTCCGTCCATTCTATCTTTGACATTGCTATCTCAAAGACAGCTGAAAATGATTTTAGAGAGATGGGATCATCTCCTCAGCCTTTGTCAATGTTAGAGAACCAACCACTGAGGAACTCGGTGGTTGGTTCTCTAACATTGACAAAGGCTGAGAAGGTGACATAGATGTTATTGAGCACTCTAATATAAGTTGTATCCATGCCATGTTCAGTTAAGGCTTGCAGGACAGCTTTGTGACTTATTGAATCAAATGCCTTTTGAAATCTACAAAGGCTACACAAAGAGGCATCTGATATTCATTTGCGTGAATAATTAGTTCTTGCAGGTCAAGAATGTGGTCAATTGCGCTAAAGCTGCTGCAGAATCCTGCTTGCTCAATTGGTTGGGCAAAATCAAGGTTGGAACTGATTCGGTTCAACAAGATCTTTGTAGAACCTTTGTACAGAACAACCAACAAGCATATAGGTCTGTAGTTTTTGATGTTATGAGTACTTCCCTTTTTGTGTAGCTGAATGATTTTAGCTTTATTCCATGAAGAAGGGATGGATGCAATGTGTAAGCAGTAAGTGAAGACTTTAGCCAACTAGCTTCAAAATATCAAGGGAGAGACCGTCGCCGCCAGCGGCCGTTCCTTTTTTCATGTTATTTATAGCATAACTGACTTCAGATGGAAGTATATCTGGCACTGTGGATGCATTGCAGTTTCCTCTAAGCTGCTATATAGGTTGCTATAAAAAAATCTCTGATGAATTTAAACAATTTCATCCATTGCTATTATCTGCTCCCCCTTTACATCCCCTAATTTAAACAAACCCACAGATTTTATCTGAATTTGATGGAAATTTGCACACATATACTTTCAAACATACAGAAAAATGGTGGCTACATATGATTTCCAAAAATGCAACCCAACTTCCCCTTTACATCCCCTTAATTTTTGCCAATGTTCTTTATACAAAGATACAATTTTTACCCGATTTTGAAGGAAGTTTGCACACTTATACTTTAAAACAAACAGAAAAGTACTGTTTAGTTTTGATCTTCCAAAGCTCACTGCTCTCCCCTTTTACCCCCCTCCTCTTAATTTCCAATGTTCTTCATAGAAACCCTCAGTTTTTTCCCCAATTTCGATGGAACTTTTTATATATACACATTAAAATAAGGAGAAAAATACTGTCTACATTTCTTTTAAAAAGCCAACTAATCTCTTGCTTTTCCCCAAACCCCTTAATTTTTGCCAATGTTTCTTATACATATCCACACTTTTTATATGATATGGTTGAACTTTGCACATAAATACTTTAAAACAAACAGAAAAATAGGCCTACACTTAGTTTGGAAGGACGCCTTCCCTCTCCTCATTTATCTCTCCCTTTATTTTGTGCCAGCGTTCTTTATAGATACCTACAGTTTTTATCAGATATTGATGGAACTTTACATACATATATATTAAAACAAAGAGAAAACCACTGTCTTCATTTAGTTTACAAAAACACAACTCCTCTCCCCCCTTAAATCCCCTTACTTTTTACTTATGTTATTTATACAATGCTACAGTTTTTATCCGAGGTTGAAGGTACTTTGCACATCTGTCCCCCAAGCAACGCTGGGTACTCTGCTTTTGGGAAAGACCACAATTATTGTAAATCCCAAAGCACTACAATATTTATTTTCCTATTTAATTTAAGCACAAAAACCCATTGATTTTAATTTATTTTTTGCATGTAGGTGTGTATGCCTTGCGTATGTGTACCCACTTAGAGCTAAACATAGGCATTACAATGCATTCCGTGCTAAGCTAGTAATAGTATAATTATTATAAAGTTAATCGAACAATGAACTTAAGTTGTGGAACTAATTTAGAAAATGGTTTGGTACAGGATAGGCAGCATTATTTGATTTCCTCTCAATCGATTTGCAGTTGAGAAAGCATTGGCAGGTTGATTTTTGTTTATTATTATTATTATGTTTCATCTTCTAGCTCAGTTTTAGTAAACTATTTTGTGTAAAGTCGTATGAAATTGTGAAGGCAACATGTAGCTTTGACAACATGAATTATACTGTTTACAATGCAGCTCTATAGATCTAAGAATATACACCGCCACTGTGCTAAACTGCGAAAGACATTTTCTACTATATTGCTCACCTCTCCTTCGTACCGATGAGCCTTTTCCTGTTAGTTGTCAGCTTTGATATTTCTGAGTGTATCATAAAATTTAGATCTTATTATTGCTGAGACATTTAAAAATAAAGATAAAAACAATCTTCTAAAGAATTTAACTCAGAGTACGGTCTTTGACATTCCCGTAACTCTTACCTTTTTCCATTAATTTTGTGGATTTATTTTCTTTTTCAACTTCAACTACTCAGAGCGAGCAGCAGAAATATTTTTCTTTGTCCTAGGAACTGGTGAACATGTTAGTAAGAAGAGGAGCAGCAAAAAATGAATTATGCCTTCCTTCGTCTACTACTGCTTTATCAATGTTCTGCGGCTTAGTTATCAATGCCCTGTTCATCCACCACAGCTACAGCAGACTGCTATCAGTCCGCCATGTCCTGTCTGCACGGACAGTCCACTTTCTGTTTGACAGAACCTTTAATCCTCTGCAGAGCCGCATTTTGGGTCTGTAAGCGTCTAGGCTACATCTGCGGTGCGGGCCCTTTATGATCTGTAGGCCCATAGGCTATAACTGTGGTGCATGCTCTTATATAAATATATAAGTAATATTGATTACTTATTATTGAATTAATAAGCCTTTTAGTTCAAAATATTGAATAATGTGATGATAGTAAAAATGTGAGGATAACTTACTGAAGAATCAAAAGTTCATAACGTGCTTTCCGTATCGTTTTCGAGACTGATATGAACATGCTTGCATGCATGTTCAATTTTTCGACTGATGATCGATAGATAAGGTACTGCCTATTTTAGTGATGTTGTTGAATCATACACCCTGAGAAATAGCTTTTGGAGTAACAAACTCAAAAGTTTTAGTAACAATTTGAAACAGTAGGCCTGCTTATTAAGATAAAGCAAACTATAATAGACTATTAACATCACCAAAACACACAACAGAGGAAGATTAAAAACACAATGTTGATTTTTCACACATGTATGACTACAAGATGACAGCGACTAATATATTTTTATTTTTGCGTGTGGTGCAGCCTAGTTTGCCTGTGCCTAAATGCGGCCCTGATCCCCTGGTTGCTGGAAAGAGCCTACAGAGAATAATGACTGAAGTGATTAACTCTGCTGAAAAATATTAAATTTATGCAGGTCTAGAGTTTCAAATATAAATTTCATGCTAGTATCAAAAGAAACACTTTCTGATACATGCAAGCAGCTGCAAGACTGATTATCCAAGACTAAAATAGTAACAAGAGGATTTCATCACTTCACCCACGTATGTGAAGATGTCTTAGGTACAAAGCAAATCATTCAGATAAAAAACATTAGTTCCATTTCCCATATCACAACAATCTGTCATCAGTCAGTATTGCACAAATCAGTACAAATTCATAAGCAGTATGTGTTTATGATAAATATTGATTTTTTGGTTTGGTTCTGTCACAAGACGAGGAGGAATATGAAATTTAAGTTGTATTGATTTACCAGCATGGCCCTGTGATCATTAAGCTGGCCTCTACAGAAGAAAAAAAGACATTAGTTATGTTGTGTGACTGGAGACTTTCCCGGCGTATTGATGAAATGAAGTCCTCTCGGGTGTCCAGCCGGATGGTGTTGTGTAAACACGATGTTTTGACAGCTGACCCTGCTGTCTTTCTGAGGTATCTTGTAGGTGTTGCAAGCTGACTGCTGCTACCGCCTCGACGTCAGCAGTCAGCTTGCAACACCTACAAGATACCTGATGAAGACAGCAGAGTCAGCTGTTGAAACATTGTGTTTACACAACACCATCCGGCTGGACACCCGAGAGGACTTCATTTCATTAGTTATGTTCCTATATACAATATCATTTCCTCTGTCAGCTTTTCTATTGGTAAGATATATTACTTTACTGAAAAGGAAATTGATTATGTCCAACGGCAGTACAGTCCAAAATTAAGTTAGATATCAAAAACCTCTGATAAAAAAAAATTAAAGAAATAAGCTGATCTATTGCTAACTTGAACTAGTTTGTGAAGCAGGCCTATAATAGTAGCCTATATTGGTGTACAGTAGGGTGTCCCTTATAAGAGCAATTTTTTTTTTTTTTTTTTGAAAATTCAAACGCATACACTCTAATTCTTTTTAAATCACTGTAGTTTACTTATATAAGAAATTTTATCCTCCTACGATGACGTTAACCTGGGCCGAGTAGACCCGAAAGTTTACGAAAAATGCTTATTTTGACTATTGCTTGATACGTGACTAAATCATTAAAAATGTGTATAATTGTGAGTTATCAATGAAATCCAGACAACAAAAAATAATACTTAATTTTTTTAGCAAGATAAAAGTATTTAAATCATGAGTGGTATTTTCTTTTTAGGATCTTGTAGCGATTTAATGTGCTTGCCCACACTAACACATGTGTTGGTGGGCGAGCGATAATGGGTAATGTGGATAGTTGTTTAGGCTTGCAGGTTCCATTCTTCTACTAAGTAAATTCACAGGTCGCATTTAAGTTCACATATGATTTATTAACCAAGCTCATACATCTATCCCAAACACCACCACTAACTATACTTATTCATCCTGACCGTGGATAAGACTATGCAGTACTTCATTTCCTCCGATTGCAAGTTCTGACCACACTTCTGACTATCAAGTCCACACACCTGCTAGCTTGTTGTTTGTCACGAAGCACTTCCCTAACGTGATTAGTGGATGGCATTTTATTACTTTTAGGTCCACGATACAATTACACAAGGCCGCGCTTTAACCTTAACACTACTCTTGCGGCGGCCAGCTACCGACTCCTGCAGCGGCCTGCTCGAGACTGACTCAACAATTACTTTTTTGCCTCGCATGCCTCTGCACTTAACAATGCTTCGTGGTGACTTTATGCTTTACAAATAATATACATGGCTTCATACTGTCATGCCACAATCTCTTTTTTCATGGTGCGGGTACAGTTTTCGGTGTTTTTGCATGAAAATTGTTTCCGTTCTTCATCGGCTGTAATTAAACCATGAAACTCATGAATTAATTTTACAGCTCTTTCAGCTGTATCGTTCAGATAAAATACCTTTCTTTTAGCCTGTGCAAAAACCGTAGTTTCTTCCTGAAGAACACTGATTTAAATATTCAACTGAGAAAACAAATGCTTGCTCTTCGTGAATGCAAATTCACTGTGGTTTTTCCCAAAACAAAATGTATTAACAATAAAAAAAATTGAGAATAATAAAACAAGTGTATAGTCAAATAATTCAGTTATCAGATAAAGTGAAAACAAAATGTCTACGGACAAACACAGTGGCTACGGTCAAGTGATATCATTAATATACATTGGGCATGTAGTACAATTGCTCATCTGACCATTATGGGTAGTGAAAACAAATACAATTTCAACGTTTTGTGATAAAATTAAATAGAGACAATTTTAAGAAAGTATGGAATTTAATAACATAGTTTTAAGTAAGGTCATAATAATGACGTACAATTTGAAAATGCTATATAATTATAAGACATAATATTAGTTTCAATTTTAGGTATTTGATGTGATTCAAAAGGGAGCTAAAATTATAAGAGAAAATCCTTTGCTAAGTATTTTGATTTGTCGTAAGGGGGAAGTTAAAAGTCCAAATTATATTTTGTGTTTATTGATAATGTATTTGTTATTAACGGGAGCTGGGAGGAAGTGTGCTGAAGATTTTCTCAGTGTCTAATGGGCAGTTAGTTTGAATATGCCCACTGAGCCAATGCTGTTTTTCATGACTCTGTGACAACGGTAAATCTTTGTTGGCAGGAGAAGTGTCTCTACCAGCACGTAAGAATTTACTAAGACAAGCTCAAAAAATAGTCCCTCGCTCCGCTGAGCCAATGAAAAGCACCCAAGGGTCCGGTGCTTGAAGAGGATCTGCCATTGTAACAAGAACGAAGCAGCGTGGAAACTAAGTTTTGGCCATTCTGTTCTGGAGCATAAAATGTGCTAGATATATTTTCTACTGGCTGTCCAGTAGTAATGTTTAATGTTTTTTTCTGTTGCTTGCATGCAGCATGAATCAGACTAATGAGCAGCTGATGGGTTAAGCTTGGTTCTACCTGTGCTTAATAATGATACATTCATTTACTGTATCCATTTGCCCACCTGTTTAAGAGAAGAGACATGAGGGGGATGAGATAAGCATCTCGAGTCTAGTACCTGAAGCACCTGTGGCCGCTTCCTGCATTCTACAAGAAACTGTAAATTCCATCATTCTGTTCAACGATTTGTCATGAACAATGAGAAATACGGAAAACAATACACATCCTTAAAGATAATTTCATTGCTCTACTTAACAATTCAAATGCAATCTGTGTTTTGGTGTTGTGTGATTAGCTAGCCTGCTTAATCATATTTGATTTCATATGATTCCAAGGCGAGAATGATTTTATACTACAGTATGAATGAAAATTTGTAAATAATTCTGGAAGTGATAGTGAGATATATATGTGTGTATAATCATTTGTTTGTTTGACATGTGACCTTGTAATATGTATATTAAATGCAGCTTTTTACATAGTTAGAGATCTTTCATTTCTGGATCCCAAACAGCAAAAATTAAGAATTTCAATAAGCAAAGTTATTTATCTATTACACCAGACACTGTAAAATCTCTGGTCCTAATGCCCCCTTTACAGCCACGATTTTTGTGATACAATTGGTCATACAGACAGTAGACTCGTTTAATATTTAACCGACTTAGAAAAAAGGAGGTTCTCAATTCGTCTATATTTTTTTGTATGTATGTTCAGCGATATCTTCGCCAATTTTGAACCGATTTCAATGAAATTTTTTTAGTGGCCAGGGTATACCTCCAAAGTGGTCCCATATGAATTTCATTGAGAAACCACCCCTTCTACCCCCACTCACCCCTTAATTTTTATACAAATCCACATTTTTTATTCGATCTCAATGAAACTTTGGACATATATAGTCAAAAATAAACAGAAAAATACTGTCAACTTTTGGTTTAAAAAAACTGAAACCCTCTCCCCCTATCCACCCCCTTAATTTTTGCAAATTTTCTTTATTCAAAGCTACAGTCGACACCATTTAACTGATCTCCATTAAAGTTGGCAATTACATGTAATTTTTCATGGAGAAGGTTTCTAACAAAAAAATAAAAAACCACCCCTTCTCCCCTTTACACCCCTTAATTTTATAGAAACCTACATACCTTATCTGATTTTTATTGAACTTTGCCCATGTATACTTTAAAACAAAGAGAAAAATCCTGTCAACATTTGGTCTTCCAAAGCTCAACCCCCTCCCTCCTTCCACCCCTTTAATTATTTTCAATGATCTTCATAAAAAGCTACATTCAACACCATTTGACCAATTATCATCAAAGTTGGCATATACATTTAATTTTTAATGGAGAATCTGACCAAACAAGAAATAAATAAAAAACCACCCCTCTTCCCTTTACACCCCTTAATTTTTATACAAACCCACATTTTTTATCCGATTTCGATGAAACTTTGGACATGTTTAGTCAAAAATAAAGAGAAAAATACTGTCAAGTTTTGGTTTGAAAAAACTGAAGCCTTCTCCCCCTATCCACCCCCTAAATTTTTGCCAATGTTCTTTATACAAAGCTATAGTCGACACCATTTAACTGGTCTCCTTTAAAGTTGGCATACACATGTAATTTTTCATGGAGAAGGTTTCTGACCAAAAAAAAAATTAAATAAATAAATAAATCACCCCATGTATCCCTTTAGACCCCTTAATTTTATAGAAATCTACATTTCTTATCTGATTTTTATTGAACTTTGCCTATGTATACTTTAAAACAAAGAGAAAAATCCTGTCAATATTTGGTTTGCCAATGCTCAACCCCTTTCCCTCCTTCAACCCCATTAACTTTTGTCAATGTTCTTTATAAAAAGCTACAGTCGTGATCGTTTGACCGATTACCATGAAAGTTGGTGCTTGTATGTATTTTTTCACGAAAAGGTGTCTGACCAAAAGATCTAAAAACCACCCCCTCTCCCCATTAAACCGCTTAATTTTTATACACAACGCACAGTTTTTTATCCGGTTTAGACAGAACTTGGCAAATTTTTACTATAAAACAAAGAGAAAAATAATGCCAACTCTTGGTTTGCAGAAACTGAACCCCTCTCCCCGTTTCCACCCCCTTGGTTTTTGTCAATTTCTTATTAGAAAGCTACAGTCGACACCATTTGACCGATTTTTATGAAAGTTGGCGCATATGTATGGAATTTTTTGTGAATAAGATTTCTGACCAAAAAATAAAAAAAACTATCCTGGCTCCGCTTCCCTTAATATTTGTACAGAACCACATTTTAATCCGATTCGGTGGAACTTCGCATGTGTATACTTTAAAACAAATAGGAACAGAAAAATACTGTCCACATAACTTTCACAAAAAACGCAAACCCTATCCCCCTTTCTACCCCTTTAATTACTGCCAATGTTCTTTATACAAAGCTACCATTTCTTTCTGATTTTGAAGGAAGTATGCACATGTATACTGCAAAACAAACAGAAAAATACTGTCTACATTTGGTTTCGAGAGTCCAAACTACACTCCTTCCTTTCCATCCTTTATTCTGCAATTTCTATCCGATTCTGAAGGAAATTTGCACACGTATACTTTAAAACATACAGAACAATTGTGTTTAAATTAGGTTGCATACGCTCAACCCCTCTTCTCTTCTACCCCCACCCCCTCCTAATTTCCAATATTCTTTATAGATACCCACAGTTTTATCAGATTTTCATTGAACACGGCACTTGTATACTTTAAAACAAAGAGAAAAATACTGCCCACACTAGCTTTACAAAAACCAAACTACTCTTCATCTCCACACCCCTTAATTGTTTTTTATACATACCTACAGTTTTATCTGATATCAATAGAAATTTACACACGTATACTTTAAATCAATCAGAAAAGGCAGTCTACATTTGGCATACATAAGCCCAATCACACTTCCCCTTTACCCTCACCCCTTTTAATTTCCAATGTTCTTTACAAAAATCAACAGCTTTAAATCCCGTCAGAATCAGTTAAGCTATTTTTAAGTCATGGCATAGTATTTATAAAATAAATGTGTCATAATGTCTCAACATTTACTTCAGATTTCAACTTTGATCCCAAGCTTTCACGTTGTGAAAACCAATTAAAAATCTATATTTTCTGTGTGATGCCGGAGCAGACAGATATATTCCAGAGACATATGTGGGATGTATTAATGCCCAGATGTTACATGTTTCGGTTATCAACCAGCAGCTTTAACAGATGTTATGATCCGATCGAAACATAGCATGGACAAAAATGTAAACTGACATTCCTTATCACAACACCCCGTTCTGGAAGTTAGTGTGTTATATAAAGACAGAATTCTTCTTTGAAAGCAAGCACTTTAATCTCTGAGCTACCAGGAAGTTCGCAAAATGGGAACACAGCGGCATATTTAAAATAAAAAACAAACTATAATATCACTAAAAATTTAAAAATAAAATAATTGTTTAAAAAAACATAAAAACCGCCTTAAAAAAAAAGCACTAAAAAATTTTAAAATAACTTTATACCTTGCTTAGGACAAATTAAATCTAAATGGACAATATTTTACATTACTTTCATTGATATTTTTACACCACCACCAATGACAGCAATACAAGGATTGTTTTTCTGGGATATCCTTGGCCTTAGATATTCCCCTGGTCTCAAGCTCCGATACATCCAGACCAGTACACACATCTCTTATGTTTATTTATTTATCCTTTGTATATTTATTTATGTCATTATATATGAACCACCACTTACCTGAGATGCTTGTTGTGTGGCATGATTACATAAAACAGACATGATGACACAAATGTCACTGAAATTTTTGGATTTTAGTCCTTTATTGGCAAGAAAACATTGGGGAGGTTGGATGTTGTTAGAGACAGTCTTGCAGAGTGTCTGTAAAGCAAGGAATATGGTGAGGATAAATTGAAACAGATGACAGGAACAGTAAGTGGTTTTATTTATTTATTTAATTTGTATGGCTAAGCAAACTAATGTAATACATATAAATATATACAATGACAAGAACGTTGGTAGCATTCACAAACTGGTATCCGGTTGTTGCAGCCATTATATGAAGGAAGTTGTATCACTGAAAATGTTTTGAAATGGTGCATCATACTTCCTTAGAGGGCATTCCTTGATGATATGCTCCACACTCTGGGAAGGAGCTCCGTTCTCACAAGCAGGAGAATCCTGAAGACCCCACTTATACAACATGGCGTTGCATTTGGCATTGCCAGTTCTTAGGCCATTTAGTTTGACCCACTGGTCTTTCTTCAGGTGGAATCCCAGAAGTCTAGTTGTGGGTTCTTTAATATCTGGATGTTTCACACAATAGGCGACCGAACTAGATCCCGTATCTCTCACAGCAACATCAGAAGATAAAACATTTGAGGGAGGGGTGATTTGAAACTACGGGGGTGACTCAGAAACTAATGCAGCTCATTTTTTTCTTCAACAATTATTTACTGAACACAATGAAACTTATACAAGAAGGCTGCCACCTTAGCTTCAAAACGTTGCAGCAACTCAGAATAAATGTTTTTTCTGAGAGTTTTGTGTTCCTCTGTAAGACAGCGCGGAACCCATTGTGAACATTTTTTTGTGTAATCAAGAGCACTGACAATTACACCCACACTTCCTTTGCTGATTGACAGCTCCCGTGCCAACTGCCGAGTTGTTATGTGTCGGTCGTCACGAATGAGCACATCAGCATGCTACATTTGGTCAGGTGTCACAGCCGTGTGTGGCCTTCCTGACTGCTGCAAATCTTGGAGCTCTGCAGTACTGCTTTCAGATGGTCTCACCCTCTGTACCCAGCGACTAACCATACTACTGTCAACTGCTGATACTCCAAAAACTGCTCATAAATTTTTGTGAAAGTTTCCAACTGTTTCTTGTTCATAGTGAGAAATTCAATGATGACATGCTGCTTATAACGTACATCACTCACAGACGCCATGTTGAACCATTGCTGCAAGTACGCTATCTGTCAGAAGAAACAGAAACTTGGCACGCACACTCTTAAAACTTCAAAGAATTCATATCTTATGCTTTGTACCATTGTTGTGGGATGAGAAAAAAAATTTGGTGCATTAGTTTCTGGGCCACCCTCGTAATACCTGAGCATTGCAAAATACCAAAACTAATCACTATCAGACAAAAAGAGCAGGTTGCAAAATAGTGTAAAAAAATCTTAACTACATAAAAACAACTCAACGGTGACACTGACTACCTTTTTCTCGATGTGAATATGGCCATTTTTATACCTCAATATCTTCGATCTTATTGAAGCTCCATGCCTCAAATTTCAGCAGTTTCTTTCCTGTTCTTAGCTTGGATCTTATTCATACGCAAATTTAATTGATTTTGTTATACACTCACTCACTGACTGATGATCATCAAAACTCTAAGATACTTTCTGAAGTTGTACAATAATGAAATTTGGTACACAGATAAAGTTTTAGACCCAGATTATAAGAAAACTAAAACTCGTAAATTTCCATACATGAAATCATTTTGTAACCTAATTACTGTTACGTGTCAGATTTTCACTATAGATGGGGCTTACTAAGTTTAACTAATGTGTTAAATTTTTCTTCATTCCTCTCCTTGCTCTGGAATTTAATGAATTTTTGTTTTAAAAAAATATTTGACTAATGAACCCTAACATCAAAATACCACTGTACTTCTCACAGTCCGAGGAGCAGATAATTTGGTACACATATATGATTTCATCCCCAAATTATTAGAAATTTCTAAAATTGATGACTTTTCCCCGTATTCATTAAATGGCAACTCAAAATTTAAAAAAATGGCATATATTTGCAGGCTAATTGCTTTGCTCTGGATGAGGATGTATGTCTGAAATTCCTTTTATGCATAGAGATCAGCAAATGTTTCTAATATCAAATTTTAGTTCCTATTCTTTGTTTGGAAGTTACTTATTACATACTTATGATGGTAGTTAAATCTGGGGCAGTCAGCATTGCTCGGCCATAGTGCATACCCATTGTTTGCAGAGTGCGATGGAATTGTTGGTTACACTTATTGATGTCTCGAATTCTGAAATGTTCTTATCTGATTTTAAATGGAATCCTGACATTTATACAACATCTCAGAATAAGTCAGCTTGCAGAAAGAAATGAAATCTCATTCTAAACCAAGTCAACACTTTACAATGTGTATTGACTTTATTTTCTGAAGAATTGTTTCTCTTGGCATTGCAGAACATACAAGGTTCGTTCGAAAAGTAACTTGGCTTTTTGAATTTTGCCAGATACGTTCAGTCGATTTGCATTTCTTTAATTTTGGTACACTCGTCCCACACATATCTTCACAGTTTAAACTATAAAGCATTCTTTGTATTGTTTGTGAGAGGCATAATTTTCAGAAGTGTTTTGTGTGCTCAGCGATTTTCTGCGGGAAAAAAAAAAAAAAAAAGGATCAAAGTGCTTGCATCAAATTTTGTTTAAAAAATAGAATTAAGTGCTCCAAAACACTTGAAATGTTAACAGTGGCATATGGTGAATTTACTTTATGTAAAAAAAAAAAAAAGGTTTACAAGTGGTACAAGCTCTTTCAAGATGGCTGAGAAGATGTCAATGATGACCATCACTCTGGACGCGCCAACACGTAACAACTGAGGAACATTGAGGAAGTGAAGAAAATGCTGTTGGAGATTTGTTAAATCGCCATTAAAGAAGTTGCTGATGAAGTCGGCTTCATGGTTAGCTCATGCCATGCAATTTTTTCGGATGTTTTGGGCATGAGACGTGTGTGCTGAATTTTGACCAGAAGAACAGTTGCATGAGCATCACTCAGGAGCTGTTGAATGATGTCAAAGATAATCCTGATTTGCTCAAGAGGGTCATAACTGGTGATGAATCACAGGTATATCATTATGACATCGAAACCAAGACCCAGTCGTTCCAATGGAAGAGCCCAGAAGCGCCAAGACTGTAAAAGCATTCCAAGTTCGATCCAGTGCAAAGGTTTTGCTCACTGCTTTCTTCGATTACCGTGGCGTAGTTCATCAGGAGTTTTTACCACAAGATCATACGGTCAATAAGGAGTATTGCCTTGAAGTTATTTACAAGAAGCAATACAATAAAGTCCTGATTTGTGGGAAAAGAATTCATGGTTTTTGCATCACGACTATGCACCTGCTCACTCATTGTTATTTGTGAGTGATTTTTTGGCCAAAAACAACACCACAATCATGCCTCAGCCACCATATTCACTGGATTACCCCCCCCCCCCTCCCTACAACTTTTTACTGTTCCCAACACTGGAGAGACCAATCAAAGGACGAAGATTTGCAATGATTGAGGAGATAAAGACTGCATTGCTGAAAGAGCTCAAGGCTATACCAAAAAATGCTTTCAGAAGTGCTTCGAGGATAGGAAAAAACATTATCACAAGTGTATTATATCTGAGGAGGATTACTTTGAAGGGGACATCATAAATACTGTTGAATAAATAAATATTTTTGAAAAAAATAAAAAGTCGCCTTACTTTTTGAACAAACCTCATATACAGTAGAGTGTCAATAATCTGAACGTCAATTATCCATACAACCTTTCTACTTTTTTTTTTTTTTTTGGGAGGGGGGGGGGAGGATTTGTGCACTATTTTATAGAAGCATCAACTTAGTTTCTATTTATGGATTTATAGTACAGTACACCTTTGCACATTTTTTTGTTCGGAATTTCCTCTTACAAAGAACTAGGTACAATGAGTTTTACACTGAATTATTGCCGCAATATCCTTGTGACCAACCAGATACTGACTTTGATGCTGATCATTTGTTGTAATCACGACAGGGCAACAATAATGCTTTCAAAGTGCCAGTAGTTTTGAGTTTCTTTAAGAAATCTAAAACCCATCATATTCTTCCTGCACCTTCGTTATTGAATTGCCTTACTGGAAGATCTGTTGACTGTGATATCTTGTACAAACAATTATATGCCTATAAAAGCTTCATGTTCTTCTTCTAAAAGGAAGCAGAAGTGTTCCCAACATTAAGCAGAAGAAAATAAGAAACTTCTTTTGCTTAGGAATTGTAAAATTATAGTGCACCTAACGTAATTTTAAAGGCAAAATAAAAACTGTATAAACCGAAACTATACAAATTGAAAATCCAAACAAGTCGATAATCCAAACCATCCTCGGTCCCAATTAGTTCAGATTATTGGCACTCTACTGTATTTAGAATAAAGAAATTTCTTATGAACTGACCATTATGCATGTTATAATTTTTTGTATTTGTATCGGGCATTTATATAAATTTACCAATCCATGGCCAAGTCATCAGAATTTTGTTTATTCAAAATAAATCATCTATAACACCAAGATAAACAATTCTGTTTAAGAAAGTGAAGTGAATACACATTGTAAAGGGTAGATTTGGTTTAGAACAAGAACTTAATTATTACACAAGTATGTGACTTGGTCTATTTTTACAAGAATTGTTTTTGTGGGGTATAAATAAGTAAATAATAATAAAATAAAAATAATATTAAACCAAAGAATTTATGAAGTTAGACATCATCTTCTGGTTAGCAGTGGTGTAATTTAGGTAAAGTGGATGAAAACAAGGAGAGAATGGAGAGATGGAAAAGTAATGACTGATTATTATCTTAAATTGAGACCAGGTGGTTGCCTTGTGCCCAGTTTGTACTGGTGGGCAAGTTCCCTGCTTATGAGTTCAGAAGAGTTGCTGCAGAATAACCACTGCTTATAAAAGTAGAAGATTGCTGTAGTATGGGCACACAGAAAAACATGTAGATACATACAGCGATGAAATTTTTGGCTTCATATACCTTCTTCAACAATAGAATGAGGTAGGTCCCTGGTGGAAGCTGCCAGCTAACTAAACATGCAGACCGAGGGCTGGCAGCTCATGGTGGGGGAAAATCAATGTTGCAGGAAGTGTGGATGGGTGTAAATCCGAAAATTGTGAAACCAGACACAGGAACCAGTTGGGAAAATGTGGTGGAGGTCAGCAGAAAATATTTTCTTATCTTTTATATGAATATAAAACTTATATAAATAAAAATATACAATTTTTTCAAAGAACAAAGTTATTACATAGTATTAAAAAATAGGCTTTGGTGAGTGGTGATTCTGTGGGAAAAAATACAGGCTATGTGAAAGGAAGAAAAAGACTATATCTATTGAAAGGAAAGACAAATTATACCACACACTCACCAAAGTTGAAGGGAAGGGAACACTAGTAACATAAAATGATACACAAGCACAAAACACACAACATTTCAAGCAAAATCTGCTTATGCAAATGCCTATGGTCAGCATAGCTACTCACAGAATGGAATTGACTGTTGGAGATGGTGGAGGGAGCAATGATAGAATTGGAAACATTAATTGCAAAATAGAAAACAACATAAATAAAGGGGACGTTTAAAAAATGTACAGTTACCCGCAGTCAATGAAAGGATAAAAGATTACATTCAATTCAGTGGACCCCTTCAAGGCCTCATTCTGTCTCACTCTTCACTCCCAAAAAGTGGCCCACACTTTCTCTATACCTACTTCCCAAGTCCATAAGTCTGGCAACCCAGGATGTCCCATAGTTGCTGCTTATGGCTCACCAAGTGAGCGGATCTCTGCCCTGGTGGACCAACATTTACTGCCAATTGTCATCCAGCTTCCCTCCCACATCAAATACACCTAACTCTTCCTCTTCTGTAAGTCTACTGTGCCCACACATCTTTCCCGCCGACTCTTACTTAGTAATTGATGTGACCTCCTTACATACCAACATTACCTACTGCCACGGACTCAGCACAGCCTCCCCACCAGATCCTTCCTCACCACTCTGGTCCAGCTGATACTGAACAATAACTTTTTCTCATTAGAAGGTAAAATTTACCATCAGATTAGAACCACTGCCTTGGGTACCTGTATGGATCGCTTGTATGCTAACCTCTTCCTAGGCCTCCTGGAACAGTTATTCTTAGATTGTGTCCACCAGAAGCCCCTCTTGTAAGCCATATTCATTGATGATATTTTCATGATCTAGACCCATGGGGAAAACAACCTACTCAGTTTCCTTAATAAACTCAATAGCCCAACACCCTGAATTTTACGTGGACCTATTCTCACACATATGCCACTTTCCTGGGATATCGATTTATCTCTCACGAATTGCTACATTAGCTCTTCTGTCAATATCAATCCTACCAACTTACAACCATATCTTCATCACATTCTCATTACATGAAATGCACCCTGCCCTACAGCCTCGGCATGCGTGGGAAAGGATAAACTAAAACTTTCAATTTAGTGGACCCCTCCAAGGCCTCACTCCTCATTCTATCTCACTCCTTACTCCCAAAAAGCTGCCCACCCCTTCTGTATGCCTGCTTCCCTAAGTACATAAGCCTGGCAACCCAGGCCCTCAATATTCCAGCAACATCTTCCCAAGCTCTGATATCCCACAATTGCCCAATTCATAAACAAGTCTCATGTGCCACATCTCAACCCGCTCAACATATCAACTGCCCAAAGCCCTCTAAAACCAATACAGCCCCGATTTGGTCACCCAATACTTTCCAGGTTTGGAATCCTTTGATAAGGTTATGATTTCCTTCAAGCTTGTCCCAAAATGAGAACCCTCCTTCCAAAAATCCCCCCTCAACCACCTAGAAACTGCTTCTGTAGACCTCAAAATCTGAACCAACTAGTAGTTCATATAAAATGGGCCTCCCTTCTTACAAGACAGCCCCAAGGTTTTTCTTCTTGTAACAGATCCCACTGAAAATTGTGCAATATGCACCCTGCATCCACCACTTTCACCAACCCAGCAAATGGGAAAAAATTCCCCATCACAGGACTTAATACTCTGTATCCTCCCACCTGTTATGTATCAACTCACCTGCAACCATTGCCCAGCATCCTACATAGGTTGTACTACGAATTTACAGGTTATCAGAATGAACGGACACAGACAAACGGTATTCACAAACAACCCTGACCACCCTGTATCTTATCATCTCACCAATCATGATACTAACAATGTCAACACTTGCTTCACGGTCTGTGCCATCAGAGTCCTCTCTGACAAAAGTAGCATCTCTGAACTCAGAAGATGGGAACTGGCTTATCAGTATAAATTTGGAACCAGACACGTCTTAATTTAAGATAGCACCATACCTTTATCACAGAACAATTACTCACCAGAGCCAATCTTTTAACAGTGTTTAACATTTTTTTTAAAAAATAATTGTTATATGCATATGTATTATACCCATATAAAAGACTAGCATTTGCCCACTGCTTCCCACACGTTTGCTTTGGCATGTGTAAAAATTCTTTATCGATTTTATTCTCTTACAAATATTAATGTTGAGAGGCATGAATTCTAAAGGTCTTCTTAAAACTTTTCTCTGTTTCCTCGATTTTCATACTGAGAGTTTTGTTTCATTTATATTTTAATGTAATACAGCTTTTGAAATAGCAGAAAATCAATCTGAAAAATTAACTGTACTAATTTGTAGAGATAATTAGTGTGCGAAGTAAAAAAAAAAAAATGTTTAGAAACGGTTTTATTTTTGTGATATAAGTAGGTTCAGCAATGTCTAAGAGAAATAAGACGTTACCTTTACGTTACTTAGTAGGTCGCTCACTGTAATGCCTCTGTGCGCCATTTTTAAATGTTATATTGAGGACTGCACAATTTATTATTATTATTAATTTAATTGTGATGGAGCTACCATCACTTCACTTGGTAATTAATTCCAGTCCTGAACACTTACCAAAAGTTTTATTCCAATCCCTAATGCATGAAATCGAGTGCCAGCTTGTGGTTATGGTCGTCTTTCACCTTCCATGCACTATTCTTAATTCTATGACCAATATCCCCATCACCAACATATCCCCTGACCAATCCCACTCACCTCCTTTCCTTCAATGACTCCCAATTCAGTTCCTCTGACTGGGTATCGCAAATTTATATCGATATAGTAGTTACCTCAACTTCGTGCTCTTGGAAGAGTGTTCAATAATAAGAGACTTCTTTATTAAAAATAACAGTAATAGTGATAAGTATTTCAATGAAATAATAAAATTTAAAAGTTATATACAAAAAAATCAGCAATATTTAATTTTCTGAAATCGAATTTTTTTCCTTTTACTGTTAGGATATTGGTTTTATTTTGATGATATGTTGGTACGATCAATTATTTCTGCTTTAAAATAGAAATTTCGTGGATTAAAACTCATCTGGCATGGTATCACATGATAAGAATTATTTTTAACTAGCTGGTACCCACGACTTCTTTCGTGATTGTAAAGAATTCATATTGACAGCTATAGACATCTAACCACCATAGTGCACGATGGGAGACTCGATACTATTACCACACACAAATACCAGTCTTCTGCGCTATGTAGTTCCGGCAGCAAAGTAAAATTTACGGATACACACAAGTCTTTGGATGAAATACGAAAATATTCATGATCGACCAATTTCAAACACCATATCTCACACACTCCCACAGTTACCGAAATTTGGCCAAAGTTGTGATCGATGGGAGACTCTGTGTTACTACCACACACAAACGCCACTGATCTGCGATTGATAGATTTCACTTAAGTGTGATACACCGTGACACATGCGTCTTTGGCAGAAATATGAAATTGCCGCAGGTCGACCATTTTCATCCCCCATATCTTCCACACCCCCATAGCTACAGACATCTAACAACCATAGTGCACGACAACAGACACGATTCTACTACCACACTTAAACACCAATGCTCTATGGTATGTAGTTGTGGCAGAAAAGTGAAATCTGCGGAGACACATGCCTTTCGTTGAAATACGAAAATATCCTTGGTCGGCCACTTACAACCACCATATCTCCCACACAACCACAGTTTCTGAAATTCGGCCGCTGTCGTGACCGAAAGGTGACTCTGTGTTACTACCACACACAAACGGCCAGAGATCTGTGATCGATAGTTTTCGCTGAAAAGTGATACACCTTAACACTTTTGTCTTTGGAAGAAATATGAAATTGCCACAGGACGACCACTTTCAACCCCCATATCTCCCACACCCCCATAGCTACCGAAATCTGACAACCATAGTGCACTACATGAGATACGATTCTACTACCAAACACAAACACCAATGCACTATGCTATGTAGTTGTGGCAGAAAAGTGACATATGCGGAGACAGTCGAAATACGAAAATATCCTTGGTCGGCCACTTACAACCACCATATCAACCACAGTTTCTGAAATTCGGCCGCTGTTGTGATCAAAAGGTGACTCTGTGCTACCACTACACACAAACGCCAGTTATCTGTGATCTATAGTTTTCGCTGAAAAGTGATACACCATGACACTTTTGTCTTTGGCATAAGTATGAAATTGCCACAGGTCGACCACTTTCAACCCCCATATCTCATACACCCCCATAGCTACCGACATCTAACAACCATAGTGCACTACGTGAGATACGATTCTACTACCAAACACAAACACCAATGCTCTATGCTATGTAGTTGTGGCAGAAAAGTGACATGACAGTCGAAATACGAAAATATCCTTGGTCGGCCATTTACAACCACCATATCTACCACAGTTTCTGAAATTCGGCCGCTGTTGTGATCGAAAGGTGACTCTGTGCTACTACTACACACAAACGCCAGTTATCTGTGATCTATAGTTTTCGCTGAAAAGTGATACACCATGACACTTTTGTCTTTGGCAGAAGTATGAAATTGCCACAGGTCGACCACTTTCAACCCCCATATCTCATAAACCCCAATAGCTACCGACATCTAACAACCATAGTGCACTATGTGAGATACGATTCTACTACCAAACACAACACCAATGCTCTATGCTATGTAGTTGTGGCAGAAAAGTGACATATGCGGAGATAAGAATTTTTGCTCGAAATATGTAAACGCCCTGCACTGACCAACTTTAATCATTATATCTCCCACATCCCCACAGCTATCGGCATTCGGCCAACGTTGTGCACGACAGGAAACTCCATGCAACTTCCACCCACAAACATCAGTGATCTGTGCTAGGTAGTGGTGGCTGAAAAGTGAAATATAGGAAAAAACACGTCTATTTTTATATATATGTATAAGATTTTCTTCGCTTTCAAATCACCGTATTACTAATGCCATTATTTCAGCCACATATAAGTAATAATTGCAAAATATCAAGATTTGATCACAGTATATGTTTTAATGCGCATTTGAACAGCAATATTATCTGAGGTTTTGGTTCAGTTGAAATGCAGCCTGGACCAGAATGACAATTGACAAGCAATGTTACAGCATAAGGGATAATAGATTTACTTTTATAATTTAAGCGGTCTAACATAAGATTTTAGGATGCCTAGTTAATTTTTAATTTCATATGTTGCATGTTTCTGTTGTCATTAACTCAATAACACAAATGAGGATAAACATTAAAAAATCACGGTTATGAAGTTGTTTTATGGATAGAACATTTTATTTTACTGTCCGTGGTTTGAACGGCAGCCAAAAGTTGTACACACGTTCCTTGGGCGATATTATTTAGGAATATTTGCATATTAGAGCCACCAAATATATATTAGTAATAGTTAAGACCATGGAAATATGGGCAGCTCTGTAGAAGTTAGTAAGGAAAAACTACGTATTGTTACCCATTGATATTTATGGTAACTGTTTCTCAGACATCTTTCTTCGAGAAAAAAACTGAATTTCGTGTCTATAATGATATATAAGGAAGAAATATTGGTGTCGTTTATTGTCAGGCATATTGTACCAGAGACAAAATATGTCTACCACATTAGTAATCTAATGCATTTTGCATCGCAACTGACCTATTACGATGCATTAAATGCTGATTATGTTTGATTCACGTATTCAATTTATTGTAAAGTGCTGCAGTCCAGAAAATTGAATTATTATTATTATTCTCGAATCATAACATCAAATACACAGTTAAATGCATTGTACAAATTAACAGCTTTAAGCACATTTTTCCCAGTACTTCGCAACCTCAAGTGCATTAGAAAATTAAATAATAAAACAAAAAAAATAAAACTTAATCCTAAGATTTGTCAGAATTTTGCGAAACGTGTAAGCAGCTGAAAGTACATAATGATCTATGGCCCACAATTTCCTATATATGAAGGTTTTTAATTGCTTGCTTCTTCCCATGGTAGATATAAATCATTAGCTATTTCCGCAGATTTTGATTCTAACCATTAGCTCTAAAAATTTGAAATCCTCATCCAAAATGCTGCGGTAGTTTTTGTGGGGCTCTTGTTCAAATAAAGAGACACATGCAGCTTGCTTACAGATTTATAATAGTACTGGCTGACCCAGTCACGCATTGCTGTGACTCAGTAGTTGTAGTACCTACGTTGGATCAATGTTATTCTAAACTTTACTCATGTAGTCAAATTAATATTCTCTAATAAAGACAAAAACATTTTAGTCGGTTTGAAAATTCAAAAGTAATTGGTAAAGAGTTTGAGAGAGTTGAAATTAAGGAAAAACAAACATAACATATTTAAATTTTATTACAATTTACTTAATTAAAAATATATAAAAAATTGATATTTATAAAAAATAAATTATTTATTTACATATTTATTGAAATTTCAGTTTTATAAGTGAGGTAGATGAAGTTGATTTTTTAAAATTATTTTCATTATTTTAAATTATTACAATTTATAATTTTAATGTATATAAGCACTAATTGGTGCACAATATTTTTGGTTAGCCTGTGTTTTGCTAAAACAAATAGATTTAATGCTTTCCCCACACGTGAGCAGGCGTAGCTACCCATGGGAGATACACTTATTTTCCAAGTCCAAGCTATGAACAGACATTATTTGGCCTTGAGACTTATTTACGGTAATAGTGAAAACCAAACAAATCAGTAATTGAAGCCTTTTAAATGGTACTGGGGATTCTGATGGTATCACTGGAATACGTGGCAACAGGACGATTTCTCCTTTAAACTTTCCAGCCAAAATAGTTGCTTCAAGAACATTTCCGGTGATCCTTTTGATGACCAAATGTGTACCGTTGCATGATCTCCATGGATTCAAATTACGCAGAAGAATAATCGGTGAATCAATCTTTAACCCAAGATTGTGTGGTTGCATTCCTGTTATACCCAAAGAATTCAAAAACTTGGTTGGAAAATTTACGGCTTCATTTTCATCTACAATAGTGTCTATTGATTTAAAAGACTTAGATCACCTGGCAACAGTTAACTTTGTTGACGTCAACATTTTTTGGTGCAAAAATAGCACGATTTCTGAGCCAATTATGATGTAAGTAATTATTTGATATATTCTGGAACACACACTCCTGGTCACGCGTTGCTGTACAAAATAATATCGGTGAACAGTATGGAAAGAATTTTTTTTTCGAAAGCGGATTTCAAATATGGCAGGATTCCAAGGTAGAGAGGAGAGAAAGAGAAAACACAGTGCAATAATGAAGGAGTACTGGAGAGCTGGCCATAACGAAAAGAAGAAAAATGAGAAGCAAGCAAGAAATACTTACATGTTTTTTAATTTATCGTTAAGTTTTCTTCAATGTTATGTTCATGTGTAATTACTTTGTCATTACGTATAATAACACACAAATGCCGCACAACAATATAGTATAATTATAACACAATACACAGCACAATTAAAATTCAAGAAACACACATATGATGTGGAGTAGACTGTAGGAAACACAATGCCATCTACGGGATGGTTCGATAAATTAACGCACCGCCATCTGTTAGAAACTTATGATGGCTTGGAATAGACTGTAGCATAAATAAATCGAAATACAACACCATCTACTGGATGGTCAACCTGTAACGATAAATTAAAACACCGCCATCTGTTAGAATCTTACGGAATTTACAATCCACTGTTCTATAATGAACGTTCAATTTGCAATAATAAATATTGAGGTCAATAATCGAGATAAAAACTATCCTATATTTTAAGTTGAACCAAATTACACACATTAAGCCAAATTTCATAAAAATCGGTTAAGTAGTTTCTGAGTTCATCCTGGACAAGCATTGTGACATGAGTTTTTATCCAAAATTAAATGGCTCAAAAATAAGCAAAAAGTTACAATGAAATTTTTCTCCATTATCATTTCTTACTGAGATAATCGGGAAAATGAAGTTTGAAATGGTAAACTCAAGTGCAGTTCGTTTGAATGAATGTTTCTTTTTATTGACAATAGATTTCAGTAATTATATACAAAATAATTAGTAACATAAATGAACTGAGTAACAGTAAAAAAATGCAAATAATTAACAAATCATATTATTAATTACATATTAATAATACATTGTAATTATAAAGGAAGAAACAGAAATAAAACAGACTATTTCATTAATGTAGATGTTGTTCAAAGTATTGTCCTCCCATGGCAATGCAGGCATTGCACCGTGATATGACAACTCATGTTGCTGCCAAACATTGCTCTGGGGTAACTCGCTGCAGCCATGATTTTGTCCCTAAGATGCTGTTCTGAGGTTATTGCTACTGAATACACTCCCTGTTGTAATGTACCCCATGCAAAGAAGTCCAGTGGTGTAAGGTCAGGTGAGTGTGCGCACCATAGTACAGGTACCCCTCGACCAATCCAGTGACCTGGATAATTTCCATTCAACCATTCACGAGTAACTCTACCATAATGAGCTGGACATCCATTTAATTGGATCCACATGTTCAATCGTTCCTGTAATGTGAACTCCTCAAGATAAGCCGGCAGGTCATTCTCCAGGAAAGCCATGAAAGTCTGTGTATTCAATCTTTGTGGTTAAAATTGTGGTCCTACGAGAAGATTATTGTGAATCCAAACATTAACAGAAAACTCTTGCTGGTAATTGGTCACCCTAACTGCCCGTGGATTATGATGAGCCCAGATGTGAGGGTTTTGTTGATTGATACTTCCTCTTCTTGTGAATGTAGCTTCATCTGTCCACAAGATACTCGAGAGAAACTGATTATCATTCTCACATCTATGAAGAAATCCATTACAAAAACTTACTCAGTTCTGGAAATCCTGAGGCAATAATCCATGAACTCTTTGGATATGATACGCATGATGATTATCGCCTCTTAAAGTACGCCAGACCGTTTTATGCGATATCTGTAATGTGGCAGACGCTCTCCGAATACTCATCGCAGGGCAATCATCAAAATGGTGTAGGATACGATTGCCTGCTAGATTATATCCTCTCAGAGCTGCCTGAAATTCATTGCCTTCTTGGTGCAGGCTGGGTGATCCAGTCTCACGAAGTCTAAGAAACGTTTGAATAAATACCTGGCGATTTGGTACTACCCTACCCAGAAATCGATTCACATACTCTCATATGGTTGCAAGTGCGTTACTGTTGCAGAAACCATACACAAAGACAATATCGGCATATTCCTGATGAGAAAATGTGTGAGGCATTGTGTACGGTGCTCACTCAAAACACATTACTCATTGACTAATGTATGGTGTATCGAATTATTGGTCTAATGTGACTCTTAAGGTTTATTTGCATATGCCTGTTATGCTGCGGAAGGTCAACATTTCGAATAACATCATCATTAATTGAATAGTAGGTTTCATTTCTGTCTTTTATTTCATTGTTTATTAATGTTGCTCGGTCTTTTTTCATCATTGCATCTGTTTGGTTACTTATATTTAGTGTCAATCAAAATAAACATTCATTCTAATGAACTGTAATTAAGTTTACTGTTTCAAACTTCATTTTCCCAATTGTATCCGTAATAAATGAAAATGAAGAAAAATTTTGTAGGAAGTTTTTGCTTATTTTTGAGCCCCAAATACGCTCCTAAAATTGGGGCGTTTAATTTTGGGACACCATGTATATAAGATAGATAAGAAAATACTTTTGGCTGATATCTGCCACATTTGTGTGGATGTTTTCTCTAATTAGGTCAATTATTGACGGGTTTTTGCCTTTCAGCCTCCATCCTCACTTCCTGCCATGTTTGTTTTTCCCCACCATTAACTGCCAGCCTGGCCTGCACACTCAGTTGGCTGCCAGCTTCCATCAAGCAGCTACCTCATTCTGTTGCCGAAGAAGGGCAATAAACTTGAAAATGTCATGCTCCTTTGTACGTGTTTTTTCATGTCTTGACGCCGCAGGTCTCTTCCTCTATAGTAAGTGATGTTTTTTCTCTATCAAAATATTTAATATATGTTTAAAAATTAATTTGACCAGCGTGTGTATGAAGGGCGGGCCACACAAGATCGCACCAACACTTTTCTTATTGTTGTCGCTAACTCGATTGAAGTGAGTTCAAACAACCCGCATGTCGTCCGACACTCAACCGAATGTTGGACATCATTAGTTTGGGTCACATTTTGACGGCGCGGGCTGGTCAATGTGGAAAAGTATATAGAAAGAGTTTGGAAGTTTCCAGTCCTTGTTGTTTTGGTGTTACTGATTGCCCTAGAAATGTGTCCTTTGTTTCAGCCTTACTTTAGCTTCATCAGATGTTCGTAAAATGTAGGCACAGACCTTGCATTTGCCCATTAACAAATCAAAGATTTGCTAGAGGTGCAGGTCGATTTTAAGGTCTGTAAAAATTGCATCCGAGACCCAGATTTTGAACTGGGGACCTTCCATACCCAAACCACATGCCATAAACATCTGAATCTGAAAGTACTGTAAAATATGTATTCAATCATTTAAAAGTATGTCGGATCCATCCGGGAAACATTAGGAGTCGGTCGGGTTCAATGGAGTTCCTGGTTCGAGGTAGATGACTCACTAGCGAAGGTAGGCTGTGGATATCCCTCGGACAGTGGAGAGTAACTACCAGAACACAGCTGATACAAGGATCCGGTTAATTAAACTCAGACTCACAATAAACAATGACAGATAGCGGAATGATGTTGCCTCGATGGTCAGGCCGTGTGGTGTGCGCTGTCCTTAAGTAGGCCCCTCAGTCTCTGTCTACATTCGCTGTGGCGCTAGCATCCTGCTTGCTGCGTCTGTGGCGCCATCTAGTAGAGTAGTTCCGTACTCCAGATCCAACAAGTACATTTTGTGTTTTGGGATAGCAAAAATAAATGATATAAAAAGGTACGTTTATTTTACTATGTTTAAATATTTATTTTTCATTTCATTTAAATTTGGATTGTTACGGTGTACGAGAGGGGTACTGAAAGTCCCTGGTTCAAATCCCTCTCATAGCTGTAATTTTTACGGGTCCTAAATCTGACATTCACCTCTGACAAAGCTTTGATTTGAATGCTAAGATGCTAGGATGGTCTGTGGTTTGAATTACACATTAATCAGTAGGTCTACTTTTCAAATTAGGTGACAACGATAGAGGTTTACTGCGTAGCTGATATGGTTGGGCAGAAGAGATAGGTTAATAACCGAAACGTTCCTAGAAGTATTTGCAGAAAGACCTCTCCAACTGATGGTTGAAAAGCCAACGCGGTGCGACAAAGATTCCTCGTCCATTTTGGATCTTTTTCTTATAAGTAATCCTGATATTGTAGATACAGTTTGTGCAGAAGACGGTACAAGTGATCACAAGGCGGTTGTGGTAACTTTAAAGTCAAGTATGAATTTGAAGCATGACAAAGACAAACTTATATATTGCTTCTATAAGGCAAACGATGTGGGTATGGTTGATCACTTGGCGAAAAATTTTGAAATGTACACGCTAACTACAAATGTTGAGGAGACTTTGGTTTAATTTAAAAGAAATAATATGGAACGGTTTAAATCAATTTGTTCCTAAGGAGCTTATTAAGGTTAGTAAGAACCTTCCTTGGTTCAATAGGGAAGTGAAGCGATTGATCAGGAAGCAAAGGCGTTTATATGCCATGGTAAAGAAATCGGAGGACTCGTCTAATCGTGCTAAATTAGTCTAGTTACGAGCGGAAGTGCGTAAGGCAATGTGTGATGTGTTTAAAGAATTCCAAGCCAGGAACTTATCCGAAGATCTGATTACTGATCCAAAAAAGTTCTTGTCGTATGTCAAATTACTAAGAGGCTCTCATAAGGTTATGCCCTCACTAATGAAGGAAAATGGGGAATTATCCGAAACTAGCGTAGAGAAAGCAGAAATCTTGAATAATATATTTAAAAAACTTTCACGACAGAAAACTCGGAGGAGATTCTGACATTTGCCAATTGTACCAACAAAATTATGAATAATTTCGAGGGAATAACTAAACTGCTTATGAATGTAAAAACCAATAAGGCTCCTGGACCAGATGGTATTCCTACAAGATTCTACTCCTGGTACGCAAAGGAAATTGCACCGTATTTGAAGAAATTATATACCGCCTCCTTGGATCAAGTAAAAATACCAGCCGAATGGAAGACCGCCTTCGCATTCGTAAATGGGAATGTTAATGATCCTCAAAATTATAGACCGATCTTGTTAACATCAATATTTTGTAGGATTTTAGAACACATCATCTATTCAAATGTCATGCGGTTTTTGGATGGAGATGAGCTTTAAACCCAAATCAACATGGATTCAGAAAAGGCCGATGATGCTGCGAAACTCAACTTGCACTTTTAATTCACGACTTGTGCCGTATTATAGATGGGCAATCCCAGGTTGATATAGTTCTATTAGATTTTAAAAAAAGCTTTCGACACTGTGCCTCACACTAGTTTGCTTAGGAAACTTCGTGGCTACGGCATATCTAGACAAATATGCGACTGGGTTGCAGACTTTCTGAAGGGCAGACGGTGAGAGTTCACTTACCGAGGTGAGGTCCGGGGTTCCCCAGGGAAGCGTGATAGGGCCTCTGTTGTTTCTCATATACATTAAAGATTTGTGTGACATAATAAGGGGGATGAAAACATTATTTGCCGATGATGCTATTATTTATCGTGAAATCAAAACCCAGGAAGACTGCGCCTTGTTACAAGATGATATTATGAAAATAATTGCATGGTGTAAAAACTGGCAGTTGGAGTTAAACGCTAAAAAGTGCCAAGTCATGCGTGTAAGTAAAAAGGTGACACCATTTAGCTCTGAATATATAATTAATGGTACTGTCCTCAGAACGGTAGATTCCGATAAATACCTAGGGGTAACAATTCGTAATAATTTGTCGTGGAATGAGCATATCAAGAATTTAATGGGAAAAGCAAATTGTATGATCCAATTTCTAGGTCGTAATTTAAATCAATGCACTCAGGAAGTTGAATCGATTGTATACAAGTCACTAGTACGTCATACTTAGAGTATTGTTGTTCTGTATGGGGGTCCCCATCAAAAGGGGGTAATGGAGGCATTAGAGAAGGTCCAAAGGAGAGCCGCCCAATTCGTGACAGGTATATATAGTTGGAGGGAAAGCGTAAGTGCGATGTTGAAGGAGTTAGGTTGGGAAGACCTGGAACACCGAAGGCATTGCTCTCGACGGAAGCTAATTGAAAAATTCACAACAGACGTATTTCGGAATTACAGCCAGCAAATATTGCTACCTGCAACATTCATATCTCGAAATGACCGCGAAAATAAGATAAGAGAAATCAGGGCCAGAACCGATTCATTTCCGTACTCATTTTTCCCACAAGCGATTAGGTAATGGAATAGAAAGGATTTACCGGGCGAGTAAACTTAAAATCCGACAGGAGTAGCTTTCGATAAAGTTCTCCGGCCATCATGATTTGGGTTTTCCCAGATCACTCCACGCGAAAGCTGGGATGGTTCCTGACAATAGCCCATGGGCGCCTCCTGTCATATCCCGTATATCCCTTCCAAACTATTACCTTTTCGGATAGGTGCAATGCACCCTCTGCCACAAATTTTTAGAGAATTGCGGAGTAATAGTAATAGTAAACTCTGCAACTGGAATTTTTAGATCGAATGAAATTATTATTATTATTACTTTAAAGAATCTTTGTGGTCTGTATTGTAATTAAAATATATAATAATCTCATTCTTTTTTGTTGAAAAATCTATTGAGTGAATCGAAAGGAACATTAACCACAACAGACATGTTAAATGTGACGCTTGACATTTCATTTTGACTATGTTGAGATACACGAGAATCTTTAAATCCAGTACAGTGTGATGATCATTTGTTAAAACTGTGTTGGGATACTATTTTTGTGCATAAGAGATCAAACAGTGAGGTGATAGCAGGAGTCAGACCATAAAAAAGAAGGATTTAACATACTTTATTACTTTTGTAGATTACAAAGTATGCCCACGCAAAATAAAGTACAGTATTCTATAATAAAGTACAGACAGTAGCCACAGCCATGATCCCGAAATCACTTTTAAGCTAATTTATTATCATTAATTCCATGAAAAAACCAAGTGTAAACATTAAAGGAGACTGAAGACTGTGTAGCAACCCGTCTGTCACACGGACGAGTTACAGACTGGCGTGGGAGTGAGGGAGGCAAACTGACACTCGGCCAAGTCACGTTGCACGGTCTAGTGTGGCCAGAGCTTAACTGGATGAATAAGACAGGTATTATCTGAGATTGTGGCCCGGGGGGGGTTAGTCTTCAGATTGTTCTGATAGACCAATTTCCTCCTCTAGAGCTCAAATTGGGAAGTGGCATAAGGAAGTATTCTAATCGCTTTGACTGTGAAGCAGTTATTGAAGTCACGAGTTTTGTAAGTGCTGTCATGGCGAGCAACAGGGAGGTCTAAATTTTTGGAGTAAACTGTTTAATTTGTGACCAATTCATTCTGATGGATAATGCATTGAAGGTGAGAACTTTTGTAGTGTAGGCAGATGAGCTGTATGTGGGCCTTGGCCTGAGATCGGGTACAATAGGTTGTGTTAGGTGGATTCATCCTGCACATTTTGTACAAGGCCTGTTACAAGTAAAGGATCCTAAGGGTGGTTTAGGCGTGTTAGAAGTTTGGTATTTGTGCATAAGTATGTAGTTTAGATGAATGTAATTTTTCTCGGCTGTTTAAGATAGCACGCTGTGTGGTGGAAGGATAGTGGGGAGAATCTGGTGCATTTCATGAAAGGATCTGAGGAATTTGTAGCCAAGATGAAGAATCTGTCTTAGCAATTCCAGGCCAGGAGAGAAAAGGCGAGAAAAATGGGGTTGGTTTTGAGTTGTGTATGTCGGTGTGTTGGACAGTTTATGAGTCGCGATTTTTGTTTGTGGACCAGTTGTGGAGGATAATTATGGTGGATAAATGCTCGGGTCAGTTTGTTGGAGTAAAGGGTAAAGGATTCTTGGTCTAGCAGGTGCATTGGATTACTAGGGAGCTTTTTTTTTTTTTTTGTGATTGATATAGATGGCAGTGATCAAAGTGGAGGTTTGTTGATGTGGACAGAGGTGTGTAAGAGGCCATTATATACAGTTATAGAAATACAATGTTGTTATTATTTTACACAAACATATTGATACAGAGGTGGCCAAATTATTAGAAAAAACCTTTGGAAGTAACATGTTTTATTTTCTCAAATTAAAATTGAACCCACATACATCTCAATACTTTCTGTGAATTCTCTTGCTGGAAATAAGCAGGTTCACTCTATCAGGTGTATGTTCAGTGTTTGGCAGTTATTGTTAATTTGTTAGGATACCTAATGTTCTCCAATATTTCAGTCAGCCAGATTTTAACTGTTTTGGTGATTTTATTGATTTTTCCTTTCAACAGTAGCCCATATTCTCAGTAGGGGTTTTCATTAAGGAATAGTGTAATTTTCTTGTGCTTATGACAGGCTGCACCATTGTGTTTGAAGATATATAAGTTTCCCCAAACCAGTTCCTTATCTGGGGCAATAGAAATCTCTCAATTACTTTTATATATTTGGTGATATAGATGGCAGTGATCAAAGTGGAGATATTGTTGTAGGTTTGTGGATTGTATGTGGACAGAGGTGTGTAAGAAGCCATTATATACAGTTATAGAAATACAATGTTGTTGTTCTACAGTGTAGAATCTTTCATTTTCATACACAGTCAACATATTCCGGACCATAACCTTTGTCAAATGTATTTCTGTCTGTTTGTATACACTTACGATGAAACTCCTCTTCTGGTCTCCTCTGAGTGTACTTACTCATTTCTTCAATGATGTAGGATATGGATTCATAACTGAAGTACACCTAAAAACAGTTTTTGTTTTGGGATTACATTGTTATATATGTATAAATGAAAAAATAACTGTTCAGTATATCATAAATGTCGATGTTTAACTCTGAGTAAAGAACTTTGGTCATTACTTCTCTATACATTTGAAGGGGTCATGTGCACGCTTTGACTGCTAAGAAATGAAGGCACAGCCATATTGCTCTGACTTCTGCATATACATTCTCTAAAGTTTCTCAATTTTGTGCATCTTGGCTGATATATCTACAGCATTCGGTTCTTTCACTTAACCAAAGTTGCAGATGCCAATGCTTAGTGCTTGACATTCACAGATGGGGATATTATGCAGAATAGGATGTGGATAAAAAAATTATAATTATTTATATTTTATGAAAAATAAGCTTAAAATCAAAATAAGTATATATTTTATCCCAAATTCTTTTTTTTATGAGCAAAGTCTATTTCCATATCATACTGCTATATTGATTTATTTTTTGCCTTGTCTTTCAACAAAAAAAAGGATGATTTAACAAGTAAATTAAATTATTTACATAACTATGCATACATCAACAAAACAGTCTTTCTCATGTCAACATAGCGGAGTTCTTGGCTAGACTAATTCAAGTGACAAGCACAAGGCCACGCTACTACAAGTCTCCATGCTCACCAACCATCTTTTCACCGTTCTAGTGGTCCATTCACAGTCCAACTTGTAGGGCTTATGATGATCTGATTTTCTGATAAAGGACTCTTGTTGGGCAGTGAAAGAGGTTGCAGAACTACACATAGGATGTGATGGATGTTGTTGGACTCCCAGACAACCAACACGGGTTCCTGCCATCCAACATTGTATGGTCCTATGAGTGTGCGACAAGGACACTGGTGTGAAACGAGAAAGTACAAGTGGGAAGTACTGCTTGGAACATCTTGTTAAACCCCTTCTAGTAACGTGAATGGGTGAGAGTGCCCTACGGTAGTTCTACACAGATGTCCTATAAGCTGAAGCATGAATAGGTTGCTTCAGTTTACATGCAAGTTCAAACTAGTAAATTTGCCACTTAGTTCAGTTCATTGTTACTTTCATTGCAGAAAAAAAATGACCACTTTGTTGTTTGCTAAGCAACAATGAGCCTAATCTCGTATAAAGAGAGAAGAGTAATATATATTACAGTGTAAACAAACCCTCCATTATAAATCTGCATTAAAAATTGGATGCACAAGCTGAGGTATGATCTGACGTGGAAGTTTTTTACTTGTGGGGGTGAAGCTCCATTACATTCTTACACTAAATCCCTATGGTGCAACAGTTTCCTCATTCCACATGCTAAATACACAAAAATGACTCAAAACTACTCAAAGCCAAGTAACATTACAAATCCTCAAGTAACATTACAGAATACAGTGCAAAAATGCATTATGTTCAGTCAGAAGGAGTTGGCTGCAAATTTTGTACAGTAATTTTGTATATATAAATACAAAAATTGAATTTACTAGTAAAAAAATAGAAATAAATAATTTAAACATCGTCTCTCTTGATCTGTGGTTCATGCTAAGAAGAGATAGCGGTGGTAGAGGGTAGGAGTGAATAAGATGATGATTTGAATGGATCTCTGGGTATTATCTTAGGTTAAGACTTAGTGGATGCATGATCCCCAGTTTTTTCTGGCAGGCCAGTTTCCAACTTCTAAGTTCAGAATGGTGCTGCTGTTTGGGAAGACTCTGATAGCATGGGCAATACAGCAAGAATTAAAATTGCTGGTATCGTGTGATTTGCCGTGAGCAGCTACTAGATATTCAGGATTCTGCTTGAATACCTTTTGTCTGTTGCATTTTATTCTAATGGACACTTTATTATTATTATTATTATTATTATTATTACTCCGCGATTCACTAAAAGTATGTGGCGGAGGGTGCAGTGCACATATCGAAAAGGGTTATGGTTTGGTTGGGATATAAGGGATATGGCAGGAGGCACCCATGGGCTATTGTCAGGAACCATCCCCGCATTCGCGTGGAGTGATCTGGGAAAACCATGGAAAACCCAGATCAGGATGGCTGGAGTGCTTTATCGAAAGCTACTCCTGTCGGATTTTAAGTTTACTCGCCTGGTACATCCTTTCTATTCCATTACCTAATCGCTTGTGGGAAAAATGAGTACAGAAATGAATCGGTTCTGGCCCTGATTTCTCTTATCTTATTTTCGCGGTCATTTCGAGATATGAATGTTGCTGGTAGCAATATTGGCTGGCTGTCATTCCGAAATACGTCTGTTGTGAATTTTTCAATTAGCTTCCGTCGAGAGCAATGCCTTCGGTGTTCCAGGTCTTCCCAACCTAACTCCTTCAACATCGCACTTACGCTTTCCCTCCAACTATATATACCTGTCACGAATTGGGCGGCTCTCCTTTGGACCTTCTCTAATGCCTCCATTAACCCCTTTTGATGGGGACCCCATACAGTGAGGACATACTAGTGACTTGTATACTATCGATTTAACTTCCTGAGTGCATTGATTTAAATTACAACCTAGAAATCGGAGCATACAATTTGCTTTTCCCATTACATTCTTGATATGCTCATTCCACGACAAATTATTACGAATTGTTACCCCTAGGTATTTAGCGGAATCTACCGTTCTAATGACAGTGCCATTCATTGTATATTCCTAGTTAATTGGTCTCACATTTTACTTACACGTATGACTCGGTACTTTTTAGCGTTTAACTCCAACTGCCAATCTTTTCACCACGCAATTATTTTCATAATATCTTCTTGTAACAAAGCGCAGTCGTCTTCGGTTTTGATTTCGCGATAAATAATAGCATCATCGGCAAATAATCTTTTCATCCCCCCTATTATGTTGCATAGATCATTAATGTATATGATAAACAACAGAGGGCCTAGCACGCTTCCCTGGGGAACTCCAGACCCCACTTCAGTAAGTGATGAACGTTCACCGTCGAGAACTGTGTTCTGCCCTTCAGGAAGTCTGCAACCCAGTCGCATATTTGTCTAGATATGCTGTAACCGCGAAGTTTCTTAAGTAACCTAGTGTGAGGCACAGTGTTGAAAGTTTTTTAAAGTCTAATAGAACCAAATCAACCTGGGATTGCTCATCTATAATTCTGCACAAGTCGTGAATTAGAAGTGCAAGTTGTGTTTCGCAGCATCGATCTTTTCTGAATCCATGTTGATTTGGATTTAAAAGCTCACTTTCATCCAAGAACCACATGACATTTGAATAGATGATATGTTCTAAAATCCTGCAAAATATTGAAGTTAACGAGATCGGCCTATAATTCTGAGGATCATTAACATTCCCATTTTTAAACATTGGAGTTACGATGGCAGTCTTCCATTCGGCTGATATTTTTCCTTGATCCAAAGAGACGGTATACAATTTCATCAAATACAGTGCAATTTCCTTTGCGTATCTTGAGTAGAATCTTGTAGGAATACCGTCTTGTCCGGGAGCCTTATTGGTTTTCACATTCATAAGCAGTTTAGTTATTCCCTCGACATCAAGAGCGAGATCATTAATAATTTTGTTGGTACAATTGTTAAATATCGGTATCTCTTCTGAGTTTTCTATCGTGAAAGCCTTTTTAAATTTATCATTCAAAATTTCTGCTTTCTCTACACTTGTTTTTGATAATTCACCATTTTCTTTAATCAGCGACGGCATAACCTTACGAGAGCCTCTTATTACTTTGGTATACGACCAGAACTTTTTTGGATTAGTCATCAGATCTTCAGATAAATTCCTGGCTTGGAATTCTTTTAACGCATCGCGCATTGCCTTACGCACTTCCGCACGCAACTGGACTAATTTAGCACGATTAGATGAGTCGCCCGATTTTTTCACCGCGGCATGTAAACGCCTTTGGCTCCTGAGCAAACGTTTCACTTCCCTATTGAACCAAGGGAAGTTATTACTGACCTTAATACACTTCTTAGGAACAAACTGGTTTAAACCGGTCCATATTAGTTCTTTTAAATTAAACCAAAGTTCCTCAACATTTGTATTTAGCATGTACGTTTCAAAATTCTTCGCAAAGTGATCAACCATACCCGCATCGTAGCAAAAAACGAGTTTCTCTTTGTCATGCTTCAGACTCAGACTAGAGTTTAACGTTACCACAACCATCTTGTGATCACTTATACCGCCTTCTATACAAACTTTATCAACAATATCAGGATTGCTAATAAAAAAAAGATCCAGAATGGACGAGGAATCTTTGTCAGTGGTCAGACTTGTGAGAGAGCCGATCAGTAATTGTAGCTTAGGTGGTACACTGCATGGGAGGTTTCACCTTTGGCATGTACTAGAAAGGAAAGCTTTGACCAGTGATGGTGTTGGTGAAGGTGGAGGAGGCATGGTGTATGTGAACATCTTGCAGTGGGATCTGCTAGCACAGTACAATTTTTCTAACCACCCATGCTAACATGTTACCGAACAATAACTATCTCTCCTTTGAAGGTAAAATCTACTACCTAATATGTGGCACCACTATGGGTAAGCGTTTTGCTCCATCCTATGCTAACCTGTTAATACGCAACCTGGAATGGTAAATTTTAGATCAAGTCTATTTGAAACTGCTCATTTGACTCAGATTCATAGATGATATTTTTATGATCTGCACATATTTGGAAACCATCCTTTTTACCTTGCTGAACAATCTGAATGCCTTTAACACCCTGAACTTCACGTGTACCTACACTCGCTCCCAGGTCATTTTCCTGTATGCAGTTTTGTTCCTCTCCAATGGCTACCACAGGACATCAGTTCACACCAAACCTACTGACCTGCACTGTATCTTCATTTTGATAGCTGCTGTCCGTGTCATACCAAATGCTCCCTTTGCTATAATCTTAGAATTTGAAGTAGCTATATATGCCCTAGCCAGCAATTCCTCACACAGCGTTCCAGTATAATCTCCCAGGCACTGATATTGCACAATTACTCACCCAATTTATTACACAATTAACTTTCACATTCCACGTCACAACCTGCACAGTCTATCAACAATCCTAAACTCTCGAAAACCAATTGTAGTCCTTTCATGGTATACAGTACTTCCCTAAACTTGAATCCATCAACCGTATCCTGCGGAAGGCCATTTCCTTCAAAACTTCTTGTAATTGGAATCCCTACTTTCTCAAATCCTCCCCAACTCATCGAGAACATGCTTCAAAAGAACTCGTAACATCAGTCATATCTGGTCCACACTAGGCAGCTGCAGACTCCACTGCAAGTTTTGCATGAGTCATACCTTACCACCATTAGCAACCCTATCACCTTGGAAAGCTTTCCCATAGAACATGTCACTTGCAAGACCTCCCATTCAATATACCATCTAACCTGCAATTACTGTATGACTTTCTACATTGGTCTGACCAAATATCCATTTGATTAAATGGCCACAGACAAATGGTATTCAACCAGAATCAAAACCACCAAGTTGCTGCTCATACCACCTCACATGATACTTATAATTTTAATCCTCGCTTCACAATCCACACTATCAGAGTTCTCCCAAACATCAGCAGCCATTCTGAACTTAGATGCTGGGAACTGGCCTTCTAGTATCAACTAGGGACCAGGCAGCTATTGGGTCTTAACGTAAGATCGTTCCCAGAGATCCTTTCAAATCTTTGTTCTTTTCATTCCTAGAGTCTATCCCCACTATCTCTTTTTAACATGAACTACCATTCACCAGAGATGATATATAATTTATTTTTTAACTAGCTAACCCGGCAATGCTTCACTATTGGTGGACTTGAGTAGGCACATAGATTAAATGAAAAAAATATTTACATATAAATTTTAAACTGCTGTTTCATTCATTTTCAGTTGGAAAGGGTGAGAGGGGATGCGCTTTGGAAAACATATGCAGACTGTATTTTTCTGTTTGTTTCAAAGTATAAGTGTGCAAATTCCCATTGAAATCTGATGAAATATGTGGTTTTGTCTAAATTATGGGGAGGAGGGGTGGGTTTTTTAATATTTTTTTTTGTTGACAGGAATCATTTTCGACATCCCCTCGACAATTCACCATAGCTTCGCCGTAATCGGACGAACGGTTTGCGGGTTTGTTTAAATTATGGGGTGTTATGGGAAAGAGGGGGTAATTAAGGTGGTGGAAAGAGAGGAGAGGGATTGGGTTTTTGTGAAATTAATGTGTACAGTATTTCTCTCTCTTTTTTAAAGTATAAGTGTACAAATTCTTATCTAAATCGGATAAAAAATGTGGTTTGCCTAAATTATGGGGTAAAAACGTAATGGGGTTGGAAATGGGGAGAGGGGATGAATATTCGGAAACCATACATAGGCAGTATTTTCCTGTTTGTTTTAAAGTATAAGTGTACAAATTCTTATCTAAATCTGATAAAACATGTGGTTTGCCTAAATTATGGGGTAAAAACGTAATGGGGGTGGAAAGGGGGAGAGGGGATGAATATTCGGAAACCATACGCTGGCAGTATTTTTCTGTTTGTTTTAAAGTATAAGTGTACAAATTCTTATCTAAATTGGTTAAAAAATGTGGTTTGCCTAAATTATGGGGTAAAAACGTAATGGGGGTGGAAAGGGGAAGAGGGGATGAATATTCATAAACCATACGTTGGCAGTATTTTTCTGTTTGTTTTAAAGTATAAGTGTACAAATTCCTATCTAAATCCGATAAAAAATGTGGTATTGCCTAAATTTTGGGGGTGGATAGGGGGCGAGGGGATTAATATTCGGAAACCATACGTAGGCAGTATTTTCCTGTTTGTTTTAAAGTATAAGTGTACAAATTCTTATCTAAATCTGATAAAAAATGTGGTTTGCCTAAATTATGGGGTAAAAACGTAATGGGGGTGGAAAGGGGGAGAGGGGATAAATATTCGGAAACCATACGTAGGCAGTATTTTTCTGTTTGTTTTAAAGTATAAGTGTACAAATTCTTATCTAAATCGGATAAAAAATGTGGTTTGCCTAAATTATGGGGTAAAAACGTAATGGGGGTGAAAAGGGGGAGAGGGGATGAATATTCGGAAACCATACGTAGGCTGTATTTTTCTGTTTGTTTTAAAGTATAAGTGTACAAATTCTTATCTAAATTGGATAAAAAATGTGGTATTGCCTAAATTATGGGGTGTTATGGGGAATAGGGGGTGACTTTTTGGAATTTTTTTTTCACAGGAACCTTCGCAGACGCACACTCGAAAACTCTCCAAAGTTTCATTGCAATCTGATAATTGGTATAGGAATGCATAGAAGACGAACAAACAAACATTGATTTTTATATATAAGAAAGATATTTTTCTATTCATTGGCATATCATGCTGCAAGAAGTACTGATCAAAAAAATCACTAATGATGAACTTAAGGCACAGTACAAGATTTGCTACTAACTTCTTCTGATTACCAGTTTCCAATTGTAGCAGTGCTCTGATATATCCTCTCAAGAATTGATTGAATAATGTGTACAATTAATGAGAATATGTTGAAATTTAGGACGAAAACTACGTATTCACAGAATGCTGCTATCTTTACTTGGTGTTTAAAATTTACAGCCTATAAATTTGTGATTTGCATTAAAATTTTTGTATAGTTGTGCAACAGCCTTTGGGACTGTACAGCATTGGGAAAAAATTCTTTGATTTTTGTTTGTGATTTAGTGAATGAAGGTCTAATTCTCTCCCTCCTCCAACTACATTGTATCATTCTTATATTCTGCCTATCTCTTACAAATAATAAACTGTTGCTTTTTCGATACTAATATTAAAATTTTCTTCCTTCTTCCACAGGTAGTGTTAGAGAAGCAGAGGAATTTGACCACTTGGAACCAGAAGAAGCGAAGAGAAGACTTCGTATACTTTTAATCAGAATGGATTTAAATAATGATAAGATGATTGATAAGAATGAGTTACATGCATGGATACTGAGATCATTCAAGTGAGTTCATAACTAAACAAAATAGTTGACAAAAATTATGGTAGATTATGGTGGTGTAAAAATTGTGCATTTCTAGAGATTATTAATTACTTTTCTTCCACATTTCCTAATTTAATCGGGTATAAACAGCTAGAATATTTATGATTTCATTAGGTAGGACATGTGTTCAAATCCCTATCTGGCCATCCAGATTTTAGTTTCATTGTTTCCTGAAATCACTGCAAGTGAATACTAGGATCCATTCTCTCAAAAGATCATGACTAAATTCTTTCTGCTCCTTGTCCTTGTATCCATTCTTGACCAGGTATATAAGCATAAAAATAGTTGTGGTTTCCCCTTTCCTTTTTTATTATTTGTTTTTGTTGTCACAATGTATCAAATTTTTTATTTCAGGTTTACCTTACGAAGAGTGACACAATCAAATTTGGGCTAGTAAAGTTAAAACCATTAACAATTTTCTTAGCATGCAGTCATGTTGATAATGAATGTTCAGCAATTGTGTCAAATTTTCTATTTTGAAATTGCAGGTCGTGTAGAGAATGAATGTTTAGAAATTGTATCAAATTTTTAAAGTTTTTATATAACTGTAAACTGGTTGCTCTTACCCTTATGTGTTCTATACTTTCTGTATATTTGATATTTTTTGGTTTATGAATAGTATTTTAGTTTTGTTTAATAGTTATGATCATTGCTGGCACCTTCACAAGAAATTTTTATATTCTATAGACAAAAGTTTGATGTTCATTACATAAGCTTTAGGACCAAAGGTGATTTTTTAAAAATAGTATTTGAAATTTAATTTAATTACAGTCGTGCACATGCTCCAGTGCCAACTTCCCTACTCATCTAATTACCCCTCCCCTTTTTTATTATTATCTTAAATAATTTGAGTGTTAAATTCCTCCATTCATCTGCTTTAGCCATTTATGAATTGTAACCTTAAAGTCTTTCAGATTTTTTGGTAAATTATTAATTACTTGGTAACTTACTCCCATCCCTCACATCCTTAACAACAAAAGAAAAATTTCTCACTCCCCTGTCCATTAAATTGAATGCCAACTTGAATCCATTTTCATTGTTTCTTTTCCATCAACCACTCCTAATTCTCTGACCAATATCCCTCCAAGCCCCATCACCAACATTCACCTTGTACAATCCCAGCACACTTTTCACTGTTCTCCTGTCCTTCATCATACCAGTTACTGACTGGATCCTCTGATCATTTCCACAAACCAATCTAGCTGCTCTCATTTGCACGTCCTCCAACCCCCGTATTTCATAACCAAAATGTGGATCCCAAATTACACCACCATATTCAAGCAATGGTCTAATAAAAGTTTTGTAACCCAGTGCCCTAATTTCTCTGTTACATCCTCTCACCACCCTCTCCAATAAAAGAAGGCTTTTGTAACCTTTCCATACCACCTGCCAATGTGTTCTGCACAATGTTATGCCAAGTTGTTTACACTTTAGCTTTCAACAAGTCGGTCTGTCCCCACCCCATTATCATAAACAGCTTTTTTTTTTTCTGTGTACCCAAAAGCCGATTCTTCTTGTCATTTATCTGCATTTCATGTTTACCTATCCTGTTACATATTCTATCCAAGTTACCCTGCATCCATTCAGTCTTCCCCTATTTTGATTCTATTTATACCATTGTCAGTTGCAAACAACCTAAATTCTGACTTTAATCCATCAACACAATCATTTATTATAATGAATGATCCCAATACACTACCCTGTGGCACTCTCATATTTACTTCCACCTCTTTTGATATTGCATTTCCTATTCTAACTTTTTGCTTTCTGCCTTTCAAGAATTCCTCTACCCACCAAGTCACTTTTTCGTCCACTCCAACAGATTTCAGGTTATTTAAAACAATTTTATGGTTCACTCTTTCAAATGCCTTAGAAAGATCTAGTTCTACACTATCAACTTTGCCTGCCTTGTCCAATTCATTTGAGATTCACATCAATATCATTGTCTAAAGCCATGTTATCAATCTGAAAACCAGTTTCTTTGCTCACACACATTTCTTATATAGTTGAATATCAATCTCTCCATCATATTTGCCTATAATTGATGGCAAACTGATCAATCTGTAATTTTCAATTCTATTTGCCATGTCTCCTTTGTGAATCTATACTACTATTACTCTTTTCCAAACTTCTGGTATGCAACAAGACTCCAGGCTCATTCTAAATAATATTTCAAGGTAAGGTGTGATATTGTATCCCACTTTCTTTAATACACTTGCCCCTTTGCACTTTTTTAGTTTTGTTAGTTTCTTTATAATTTCCTGAGGATCTATCGAAAAGTTTGTAGTTTCCTCACTTCTACTTATATATAGACACTCCTCTGATTTATTCCCACTTATTGCAGAATAATAACTCTAATAGCCTGGCTACATGCTCTGCTTTATCTCTGAAGATAAAAACTGTGGAGTCCAATCTTCAGCAAGTCAACAGGCTTTTGAGCTTGCGTGTGCTGCCATTTTGCCTTCCACGCCCACTGTGGCGAGACAGTATTATATCAGGTTAATGTGCAAAGGGTTTGATAGAAGTGGATAGGCAGTTTCATATTTAATGTGTGTATATGTGTGTGTGTGTGTGTGTGTGTGTGTGTGTGTAATATTGGGAGTTAACATAAAATATTCTGCAATAAGAGAGTCAAAAGAAGTATTTTAGCAAGATTAATTGTTTGTAAAGGCTCAGTTCTTAATGAAGCATTGTCGAGTGTGAAAGCGGACAGTGTTAAAGCGAGGGAGTTAGTGTTGAAAGTAGTCAAGGGTAATAATGCGTTGAGGACGGAAGCAGGGCGATGGTGCGGAGGCAGATACTAAATGACCGTGTGTGTTGCCTCTAGTTGAATTTATTTTTATATTGATGATAGAAATACTGCATAAATGGCTCTTTAAGTACTGTGTTTCGAGAAGAATCGAGACTCCTGGTAATTAGCCAGTCAGCGGAGAGTGTTATTGAACCAATGAACGCATGATAAGAATCTGCAATTGTAGGGGAAGAAGTTTTGGATCTGCCTTATTCACGGTCAATAAACTATATTACTTGCTGGTGGTGATAGGAAAACGTGTATGTGATTTTCAGATAAATGAAGAGTGACAGTATATCGATCTGTGTAGTGATTTCGTAAATAAGAAGAACCTGCAATCTAAACAATCCACATAATGTACCAGCCCCATATTAAAAGCCCATTTTATAGTAGCCAAATCCACCACGTTTGTCGCAACATGGCAACCATGACAGGAAATTGGTTTTCAATGGATTTTTTGGACATTATTTTGAATGACACTTTGTGTGGATAGTTGAATAAACACTCAATGTAACAGATGAACATTTTGATGTGTAATACACCTTACCTGTAACATGGCAGTTCAGTTCTAGTTTGTGATTTCAGGTAATAATATCTGAAGTAGTAGACCTGATGAAGGCAACCGAGCCGGTTGTAGAAACGTTGTCATTTTATGACGCTATCCAGCTGAACTCCTGTGAAGAATTCATTGAATTATTTTCTTCTTCTACTTCTTAGGAATATTGGTTACTGCACTAAAAATCCTTCGCATGAGGTGTGAAGATGTAAAAGCTATCAAAAGCTTTCTTGCAATACTTTCACAATGCAGTACAAGGGACAATTGTATCTTTAAGAAACCAGAACTGTTGATACCCCATTTTGAACTGTGCCTTAAGTTCATCATTAGTAATTTTTTTGATCAGTTCTTCTTGCAGCATGATATGCCATTCTTAATGGCACCATATTGATCGATAAATGGATGCGGTTTTTCCATAGTCAAATCATCCTCAAATCTGGGTTTTGAAGATTCCTGTGACATTTAGACTAAATGTTGAATCTAGGCTAGAACATCATCATCCTCGGCATTTGACAGTGACAAGCTAGCGAACTGGGAAAATTCATGCCTCCTAATGTTTTGCTTGAATAGATTAATTATGGAAAGAAAATCTGAAATTATGGACTTCTTTTTATTAATCTTAGATTGTATCCTTGCAACTACAAGCTAACAACATTAAAATTGGTAAATAAACCTATTAAATAAGTCATATCTGCTTTCTACTTTACCTCTACTAAGAATTTTAGATTACTTTATGAAATACCTGCATTGATGGAGTGGAGTGTGAGTTAAACCCTATTTTCATCTCATGGACCCCGAAATTTCCTTGTCAGTTAAGTACACTGATCAGCCAGAACATTATACTATCGACACAAACCTGTCCAGGTGATAGCAGTGACACCTGACAAGGAATGCCTATTAGTCAGACACGTGCATGGTGCATGTAGTATCAGTGAGCGTGCTCTCCATGTTTAGAATGACGAAGGTGTGCGAACTATTTTTGTTTGACCAAGGACAGATTGTGATGGCCCAGAAGCCTGGCATGAGTATTTTGGAAATGGGACGACTTGCCGGGTGTTCGATGAGTGCTGTGGTGACTGTCTTCAACAAGAGATGAAACCAAGGTGAAACCGTGTCCAAATGTCGAGGGGCTGGGTGGCCACCCCCTCATTACTGATGTCAGACATCATAGGCTGGGCAGACTGGTAAAACAGAACAGGCGGCGAATTGTGGTGGAATTACATCAGGCTTTAATGTTACCTTGGTTGTCCGGGTTGAACCACGTTAAATTTTCGAAACCTAACGTTTTTGCCATCATTTTAAGGCCTTCTTCAGAAGACTGTCATGGTTGGAACTGGTGCCACCTATATATAGCTCCCGAAGAATGCGCTGACCGTTCAGAGTGACGTCATTGAAGCTACTGCCGGCAGTGTGGCCGGTCCAATGGGAGCCTGCGTCCCGCGCTTTCCTAATCAAGCATGACCATATTTGGTCAAGTTGTAGCCCGTCATCCACGTTCATATTATCTGTTTTTTTAATTTCCAATGCTTCTCTGATACGCCTGGGCCACCACCTGCTTACCTGAACCAGTACAGTGGTGTCACTAAATAAAATTGTTTGCCCACTGTCAGTGTAATGATAGCGTTGCACCCTGAGCGGAGAAGAAGGAGTGCATCATCTAAAGTAAAGTGGAATATCGCTGAAATGTGAGTTAAAGACAAAGACACTGGTTGGCCAGGACAATCACGTGAGAAAAAGAAGTGTGGTGATTGGCTGTGAGAGAAACGAAGGAAAAGGAATGGCCAAGTTTAGTGAGGAGTTGGCAGGAAAAGTGCTTGGGAGTGGCTGGTCGTGCAAAGAAGGTTCTCTGCGTACTATTATTCAGTCATGTGCTGCCCATGTTAACAATTGTATTGAACAGATCGTTAAGCATGACTACTGTAGAGACTGTATTCATTATGCTGACCTGCAATCTTAGATATAATGAAGAGTCAGATTCAACTATGACCAGGAGTAACTTGTCTGGTGCCGACATACTTTGTTTGGTGATAGAATAAACTGTGAAATAAATGCAGTTCCTGTGTTCGGTAAACGAGTTTTATTAATTATCACAAGGTAAAATCGTCAATAATTATCATATGGCGACCTTTAAAGGACTGGGTTTTATGTGCTTTCTCTATGTTGTTTCTTTGTAAACATTTTATGTTTAAATGTCATGAATTTGTGATTTCTCTATGTCTTTTCTTTGTAAACTTTATATGTTCACCAACTGGCGCCAGACATAGGCATGAAAAATTATATATATATTTGGTAAAGTAGATATTGTGAGAGAGAATGAGTGTTGCAAGGGAAACATTCCAATCGTAAAAAATTCCACTAGTTTTCTTTGGGAAATGTCCGCAAACAAAAGTGGGTGTAATTGTGAGGGGGGGGGGGGGGGGTTGTAATGATAGCGTTGCATCCCCGAGCAGAGGAGGATTAGTGTATCATCTAAAATAAAGTGGAATATCGCTGAAAGGCTAGGTAAAGACAAAGATGCTTGGTTGGCTATGGCAATCACTTGAGAAAAAGAAGTGTGGTGATTGGTCATGAGAGAAACGAGGGAAAAGCAACTGCCACGTTTACTGAGGAGTCGGTAGGAAAAGTGCTCGGGAGTGGCTGATCGTGCAAAGAAGGTTCACCGTGTACCAGTATTCAGTCATGTGCCGCCCATGTTAACGATTGTACTGAACGGAACGTTAAACATGAGTGCTGTAGAGACTGTTTTCGTTGTGCTGACCTGCAATCTTAGATATAATGAAGAGTCAGATTCAACAATGACTGGGAGTAACTTGTCTGGTGCCGACATACTTGGTTTGGTGATAGAATAAACCGAAATAAACACAGTTTCTGTGTTCGGTAAATGAGTTTTATTAATCATCAGTAATTATCATATCAGCAGAATGTTGTGCTACAGTTGATTTGCTGATGTCGTTATTTTTAAGATGTCTTATGTGTTCACACAGCCTTTCCTTAACCGTCCGTCCAGTCTCGCCGACATACACTTGACCACAGCTACAGGATATTTGGTGTACACCCGCAGTCTGCAATTTCTCCCTCCTATCTTTAACCTTTATGAGCATATTGTCCGATATGCAGAACACCTAGGAAGATTTCTGGAGCTTGTGCAAGGTACCATGACTGCCAATAAGTATCGTACACTTGTTGCAGACCATGTACACCCCTTCATGACGACCATGTTTCCCATCGGCAGTAGTATTTTTCAACAAGATAATGTGCCATGTCACAAGGCCAGGAGTGTGATGGAGTTGTTCAAGGAACACAGTGGCGAGTTGCAATTGGTGTGCTGGCACCCCAACTCTCCAGATCTTAATCTGATCAAACACATCTGGGATGTGATTGAACATGGTGTCAGAGCACATCACCCCACTCCCCGGAATTATGGGAATTGAGTGACTTGTGTATGCAGATGTAGAGCCATCTCCCTCCAGCGACCTACCAGGGCCTCATTACTTCCATGCCAAGACGCGTCGCTACTGTGGCAAAGGTGGACATACCACCTATTAGGTAGATGGTCATAATGTTCTGGCTTATCAGTATATATCCTTGTGAGTTGAAATCAAACTATAGGGGCTCAAAATTGTGCATTTCGGGAATCATTGCTCTATAAGCTGCTTCACATCCACGAGGCCGACACCACATTGCCACCATCAAAACGTAAACCAAACTATTTAGTGATGAAGGGTTGTCGACTTTGTACTTTTTGAAATAACATCAATCAAGTGAGCACCAGGAAAAGGATGATATTGCCGTGTCAGTCAAGCATGGCCCAACCATAAGGTGTATGAAAGAAATGTGGCACTGCAGCTATATGGTTGATAGCTTGTCAGTTCTTATAATACAGTTTATAATTAAGCTTTAAAATTGGGAACTGTTCCTAAGGTTGTTATAGCTGCAGATGTTAGTCCTGGATTATATGCATGAGAGTGATATGATTGCCTCAGCTGCTTCCAATTGTTAAACGTTTCCTTGGACAGTCAGCCAGCAGGCTGTCATCTCCAGGTGCCACTTTCATAGTAAAAAAAAAAGAAGATGCATTTGAATTTATTCCATTTAAATTTCATTACTTTTTATCTACTACTTTTTTATGAATCCAACAAAAGTTTAGTATTTTCTATTTGTATACAAAGATTCATGTTAACCTTTTATTTTTAATTTATTTAGTTTGGTTGAAAAATAGATAAATTGAAGATTAGGGTGAATATTTTGCTTTTTGAAAGAGGATGCTCTATGATTGGCCCTCTATAAATTTCTTTAAAATTGGTACTGTGGTATAGTGTATATCAATCACTCTGAAGTTTTGTTGTCAATTACACTAGTTATTTTTTAGGCCACTTAAAAAATAATTTTCATTTCAACTAATATATTTACTATTATTATTATTATTATTGTTTACTCCAAAGTAACATTATTGGTTTAAGTGACTCTTTTTCTGAGGTGAAAGAAAAGGCCCTAGAATTTATCCCATTTAAAAGTTCATTTGGCCCATTGCTTTATTTTACATAAATTCAACTGAAATAATTAAGTAATTTCCTGTATATGCCTACTAATGATCTTATTGTTCTTTGGCAGAAAGAAAATGTCTTATTGAAACTTCATCTCGGTTGGTCTAGTACATATTAGAATTTTTTAAAAAAATAATGATAATATTTCTATGCATGTACATCATTTATTCAAAAAGTACAACTTATTTATAAGAATGTTTTGTAAAATTTCATGTGCAAAAACAAAATCATTGAAAATAATTAGAAAATAATCATCACATGTAAATTACTAAAAAGGAAAAAATTCTACTTCAGAAACATCACACAATTTACATGTCTAATATATATTTCCCCATATGCCGTTCTTTCACTCCACTGCATTCTCATCTATTTCATTAACTTGACCTAAAACTATGTTTGACAAATTAAGATCAGTGAATAGAACAGTTTTGCTGTAGACATCCAGAAAAGTGTCGATGTCTTATTTTTTGGACTTATTCGTAATATCAGTAGCTGAGTTTTTTTTCTTTCTAGTATTGAGGTCATTGTTTTTGGTTGTAAGTATGCATTTAAGCCCACAAAATACTTTTCTGTGTTTTGAAAATCTTTGGTTTATTCAGTAACTGTTTTATTTTTCTAGGATGTTGTCAGAAGAGGATGCAAATGATCGATTTGAGGATGCAGATGAAAATGAAGATGGAAAAGTTACGTGGGCTGAATATGCTGCAGATTCATTTGGCTTAAATGGAAGTGAAGATGAAGATGATTCCAATGAAAGTGAAGCCAAGGTGTGTTCTGTATGATAACAAAATAGGAGTTTTGAGGCATTATTCTTATAAGACAGTTTCTCAATCTGTGGTCCGCGGACTACTAGTGGTCTGCATAGATGGTTCAGTGGTCCACATGCACAATATTATAAATTTACATACCGTATTTGTGCTGTATAAGGCTATAAGCCAGTATAAGCTGTAATCTCAACCTTTTAAAATGTCATGAATATTTCAATAACTAGGCAAAAACCGGTCTAGTTTCTTCTATTTTACTTTGTACATGTACGTTGGTGGTATAGCGTGCACAAAGCCTGTAGTGACATTATTATTAATTTGGTTACTAAAGGTTAAGAGGCTAGTCAGTAAATGTGTTTCTGTAAGAATTGAAAACATGTTTTTAGATTTATTATATTATAATAGTACATTAAAATATTTCCCAAATGTTAATATACACATAGCAAAAAAATTAGGCCAATATAAATTTAGTGATCAGCAGCATTATTTTTGACAATTTACTGGTCATCAGATTGAAAAAGGTTTGGAAATGCATATAAGGAAAGGTTAAGAAAAAATGTAATATTAATAATGAAGGGTAGGGGAAGTAAAGCCTCCACTTACTACACTTTAAGGCAGTAGGGCCGCTACAAACACAAAATCATGAACACACTTTACAGTATTTCGGTAAATTCTTAGCCATGTTAGAGATGAGACAAATGGCATGAGGATCAGATGTGTACACTCATGGTGGTTCTAGATGTGTGTATACATGTAGGAAGTGGTGTGAGGTAACCTAAAATTTAATTACTTCATAACTAATTTTGTTCATAGAGCCACAAATTCATTTAAATAACATTGCAGATCAGGTTTAAAGTCATTTGCTTAGATATTCCAAGTCATAAATAAGAGTAAACAGTTATAGGAAATCAGAACGTAGTATTAACATATCTGGTATATTGAATTGAAACTATTTTTTAAAAGAAAATGTTACCTTTATTTTCAGACTAGTAAAATGAGTAACCTTACAGGTAGGAAGTTTCCCTGAAGAGATATGAAACTTTAAAATTTGGAACTTGTAAGGTATCCCTCGCGCTATTTTCAAGATTCTGTTAAAATCCGGCCAAGTTTGAGGTTAACTTCAGTACACGATACCACAGTTAAAATCGAGTTAACAACACTTTGAGTACAGTAAAGTGAATAAATAGCACATAGCCAACATAAATAAACTATAAATTGCAATAAATCAATGATATTTCAGCAGGAAATAGGTAATTCCATATAAAAGTAAACTTTCAATACCAGATCCTAACATTGGTTAGGGAGATATTCTGAACTGATTTAAAAGAAGTAAATGTTAAATAATAGTAAATAGAGTGCCTAAACAAACTTTTTATCATGGTTACTAAGCATTATTCCAGAGATAAATAAATAATTTCAATATAAGTCAAATCTAACCCTAAATTTTGGCATATACCAGATTTTGGTATTTCTGAAGAGGTTTTTATACAGTAAAGATGGTAAAGAGCTAATAAAAGCCAGGCCTAGACCTACAATAACAATAACTTCACAGTAATATGTAGTTTCAGTGAGATTTGAAGCAGTTTGGAAAGTTTGTAAACACATTTGCATAAGCTGTTTACATAAACAATTTTAGGCCTTTTAAATAATTTCAAGACTTAAAAAGTAGATAGAAACATAGTAAATAATCTTCTCTTTCAGAGTTAATAGGTTTCAAGTAGTTTTAATCCATAAAATATGAAATATCAGTGAAGAACAGGAAGCCGGTAAAAGACGAAATTATCGAGCCTTTCAGAATTAATTCCAATAAAGTAAAACCATTTTAAAAGCGCTAAGAACATGTAAAAGCCAGTAAACACACGTAATTAATTTTCTATAACCATTAAAAGACATTTTACTAACCTTCTGTCTGTTAATCCAATTTCGAAGTAACTTGCCAGAGGCACCGTACACTTAATATGCTTTTACACTGATTTTAAACACTGTCATCCGATATAAAGTAAATAATAAATTAAAACAGTACTAAAGAGAAGTAAATTCATCTAAATCTGATAGTTTCCAGCAGTTTAAGTATTTTTAAATGTTATCTGAACACATAAAATAGATCACTCAACTTTAACATTTTCTTACTCAAAAGCCTACCAAGATTCCGGTTTAAAAAGTAGTTTGTCTTAAAGATCCATTCTTCTAGTTTCACGCACATTAATTTCATGTCATTTAAAGCCATAGAACCGATGTTAGGGAATTTTATAAACCACACGGAAATAGCACACGTGGAAATAACAGAACAATTTTATTGTGTCCAAGATATAGCACCTACGAAGATGGGATAACTTTTAAAATACGCAGTTTAATACAGGCTACACATTGGTAATTTTTCCGGTTTAATAATCAATATACCTTCAGAGCTACACATAAAAATACATGAATAATAAATATGGCGCGTATGAGAAAATCTGTTTATAATAATAACTCAATTAATTTCTGACCGATTTAAGTAAAGTTTACATTTTTGAGAGGCTAAAATCGGGGCCAACATTTTGAGCATAGTTTCATGTTTGTAACACATGCCGATTAAAATTTTCTAAAATCCTGGGCTATGTCGAAATACCGGAAGAATTTCAAATTTTGTCATGACATCAGACATAAAATTAAAGATTATTTAAAAATTTGGCCACACCACACTACACCCGTAAACTCCCATAACTTTTACCGTTTCTAGTTTAAATTGGTCACCTTAGAGGGAAGTTATAGAATTAAATGTATGGGAATGTTTGAGAGCACGGAGGCGCTCAGCCGGAGTGCAGCATCACGTGAGGTAAGCCTATATAAGCGAGATAGAGCGCGGAAGCGTCGGCCGGTGATATTGAGTATTTCGTCAAGCGGGCAGGAGAACGTACGCTCCGTGCGAGTGCGGACGCGTTGGGACGCAGCTTAGGTGGGGGAAGTATGGCCGCCAGGAACCATGCTTGACCGGCGCCATTTTCAAAGTTCGGCACCACCAACATTCAGACTAACAGTTTTCGACATGTGACTTTATAACTTTCATTTTCATTTTGGGGTAGTGCGTGTTTTGCTCTGTTTCATAATCTGTGATTTTCGGTGAACGATTTATATCCGATTGCCTTTGCTAACTGTGAACTTTTATAATTAATGTGAAAATTTCAAGAATATAATTCAGTTATTCAACTTTTGACTTTCATTTCTACAATAGTACCTTTCTTACAGGAGGTTAAATCTGTAAGTGGCGACTGTGGTCCTTTAACAGTTAGCATCATATATGGTTTAGCACGGTAATAGAACTTTTCAGCACTTTGATGACTTTTGGAAGACTTCGAGTTCAGGTGATGAAGCCGATACCAACCCCAATATCGGACTACGCCCTGACAAACTAGTGTGAAAATCACATCAAGGGGGAAAAATAGACAAAATTAGTGGGGAAATTAATTCAAAAGAGGCATTAGATTTAATTTAAAGAAGAATTTTTTTCTAGACCTGAAAATGCAATTGGTTTTTGAATTGATGCAATATTTTGGCTGATATCCGAGAAAGAAAATTTTGGACAAAGTAGTTAATATGGCTTCTCCCAATAACTAGAGCATAAGAATTTGGATGTAAAAGTAATTTTTAGAATTTATTGAAATAATAAGAAAACTATTAAAGAACTGCTATTACAGTTAGAAAGTTACGATTTCATATAGAAAATGGAATGTAGAATCGTTTAAAGCATGTTTCAGAGCTCTACGTTAAATATTTCAAAAGATATCAAATTACAAGATTAAAAATTGCATAATAATTTTGGTTCAACCTGTTAGAGAATAGTAAACAAGTGGATCTTGGTATCAAATGAAAGAGTAGAAAATTTGAAGCAAGTTAAAAGTCATTTCAGCTTCGTAGCTTTAAAACTTTGGAAACTTCAGAAAATAATTGTTTACAGCTAAAGTATGATGGCTACGAAAATTTTTATTAGGCTTGAATTTAACGCTTGTAAGTCTGGCTATTTACTGTAAAATTTTCAGGCCGATAGGAATTTATTGAATGACTACAGATTTCGGGTGTCACAATAAAAATGCAGAAGGCTACACTTTTTTCACACTTCGGGGAGTCACAATACTTGTGAATGCAGAAGAATACATTTTCCCATTGGTAGCTTATTTATAGGAGGACCAGAGACTAGCTTCAGGCAATTTGTGTAAATCTTTTGGGCAGTCACCACACTACTTTGTGGCATGCCTGCGCGTGCTTTGCTAAGGCAGTAGCAGACGGTACTATCATGCAATAATTAGAGGAGGCCATCTTATAAATTTATCAGCATTAGGTGGAAGAATTGCTAAGCCTTATGTGACTTTAAACAGTTAAGAGGTTAATAAGGTTGGTCTCGATTCAGTTTGAAGTACTTGGAAAATTAGTCTAATGCCGAAGTTGGCAACTGTAAATTTTTTTAACAATACAGTGGTGATTGAATATTTCTATAACAACAGTGACTTTGACTTTAACTTCATTGATTGAGGTTAGCACAAACTTTATCCAGAGTCAACACAACACGGTTAGAGTTGAGGTATAAACTGTTTATCACTAACCCCGGTAACAATTTATCCCCTTACAATGGGTTTACTTTCTCTATTCTTCCTTCCTTATTGATGGTATTATCATTTTCATTTTTATGAAATCGTTATTTTAAATAGATACCGAGAAACTAACATTTGATGACAGAGGTACAAGGGTCAGTTGAAAACTGATGCCTCCAATTTTTTTTTTTTTCTTCTTACATAAATTTAAGTGAAAAATTTATATTTGGTGCTGTTCAACAAACCTTTTTCTTAAGTTCACTGCAGTGGCAACACCACATCCACTTGCAAAATGGCTGTCATCAATATTTGTAAATGACACCGTTATATCATTGAATTCTTGAATGCGGAAGTGATAACCTTTCTCATTTTTGAAGGGCTATAAAATGTTTACAATGATGCAACAGTGCATGCCATTGTTAGATGATGGGTTTGTCGTTGTAACGAACATGAAGGTCATACACTGTTGGCTACTGCAAAGTGGAGCGGCAGGCCGGCGACTGCAGTAACTCCACTCAACATTCAGCGAGTCGATGATATCATTCGTGGTAACTGTTGGTTCACAACAGATGAATTGTTGCATTCTCTCCCTCACTAAAGGCAACATGGTGATGATTATTAAATGACTGAGGTACTTGTACTCAAAAGTTTGTACACAAATTTTGTCCAATATGTCAGTGTGGAGGAGTATGGCCTGAAATTTAATGTAAAGAAATGTGAGTACATGGTAACAACCAGAAAGAAGAATAGGTTAACCCAGGGAATTGTGATGGCAGGGGAACAACTAAAGAAGGTAAACAGGTTCAAGTACCTGGGGAGTGTATTAGAGGAATGTGGAGGAAATGATGGCAAGATAAATGAAAGAGGAAGACAAGCAGAGGTGTTCCTAAGGAGCCTGATATGGAATAAGAGGTGCCACAGAGAAGCAAGAGAGTAATCTATCGTACGTACTATGTGCCTATCTTGACTTACAGTATGCTGCTGAAACATGGACAATGAAAAAGTGGGACATCAGCAGAGTACAAGCAGGTGAAATGAAGTTTTTAAGAGGTAGAATGGGAGTTACTAAAATGGAAAGAATAAGGAATGAAGTGATTAGACACACCATAAAAGAGGAACACCTACAGGAAAGGATAGAGGACCAGACTGAGATGGTATGGACATGTAAAGAGAATGGAGGCTCAAAGAATCCCAAGAAAAATCCATGAAATTAAGATGCATGGTAAATGACCCAGAGGAAGACCAAAAGATGGATGGCTGAAAGGAGTGGAGGAGGGTGTACGGAAAAGTGGAGAGGACTGGAACAAAGTAGTGACAGAGAGGTAGTGGGATGAAAGAAGCAAATGGAAAGGCTTGTGCTTAAAGCAGATCCGGCCAGAGGCTGGAGACTGTTGAGGATGATGATGATGATATCAAAATCCTGAAGAAGCTTAAAGCACATCTTCAGCGAGTTTGTCCAACAAAAGCTATAGCAATGCAAGATGGACACACCAGTCATCACACCATTGTAGAGGTTGTGAAAAATTGACAGGAAGTCTTTCCTCATCTCCCATAGGTATCAATTCCTAGGATGTTCACTGTGTTATATCTTTCAGTCATTACAGTGTTAGTTTGCATAGTTTTATCCTTGTTTTTCTAATACTCTGAATATTCCTTTAACCTTGATCCTATTTATTATTGTTACTGATTCAAGCCCACTATGGAGCGCTTATAACTACTTCTTTCTTGATGCTCCACCTTGTTCCCAATACCTAAGTCCAGCTAATAATTTTTCCTTTTTCTATTTGAGGGTTTTCCGAGATTTAGTAATTTTTGGTGTAGGGGACCAGGAGTTAACCATATTACAAAATTTGGAGCGATCTGCAACATCGTGTTGGAAATCCCAGAAGAGTCCAAATCTTTTTGTACCACATTGAGCCACATGCTTCCTGTCTTTATAACATTTGATAATTTAGAAGACTTTCTTGGTAAGCCTGTTACCTTGATTCTATTTTTCTCAAGCTCAAAGATCCTTGCTGTGATTTGTTAGTACCTTGAAAAATCCAGATTCTGGTGTACTTTCAGACTGATGAGACTAATAGCTGTTTCTGTATCAAACAGAAAATCCACCTTCTGGTTTAAATGCACATCAATCCAAATCTTACTTTCTGCTCCTTGCCGAAGAACTTTATTTATTTTCTTCACCCCCCCCCCCCCCCATTATCTTTCCACATGTATTTCCTGCTCTTGCCTCATCACACTTCCTGAATGTGCCCTATATTCTTACACTTGAAGCTTTGTGCTTTTCTAAAATGACACTGCTCTCTACTTTGATGCCTGTAATAATGCCCACATCCTGTTTTCTTTGTTGTGAAGACCTGGCATTCTTAGGTTTGCTTGGTCTTTGAGTTGTCGTCTTCATTTTATTTTCTTCCATTGTTTCCATTATCCGACTGGAATTTAGTGTTGTAACCTCGTGTGATGTGGCTAAATTTATTACATCTTTCAATGGTGATTCACTATTTTTACAGCTTCCTGATATATATTCTCATTGAGAGTATGTATGATGACCTTTTCTCTGAGGAGTGAGTCAGCACAGTCCTTTTTTGAGCACTTAAAGTTATACATTCTGTCCAGTCCTCTTATTTCCATCAGTTACTCTAGTCAAGACCAACCTGATTTCAATTTGACCCTGGAAAAAAAAAAACAATATCTGACTGCCATGACAAGTGGATAATATTCTGACAATTGCTCCTTCATGTCTGGAGAAGTTCATGTCCTTAATCTTTTTTCCAGATTTAATTTATGCAACAAAGAACCAGAACTAAAATTCAGAAAGAAAGCTTTCCTAATAGTGTTCTCCATCACTACAGAGCACTGAAAATGCTGTTCAAAGTGAGCTAAAGTCATACCATCGCTGTTTATCAATTGTGAACTCATCAGACAATTGAGGTGGTGTTTGTCTTTGTATCTGATCTTCTGTAACTGCCTGAGACTGCTGTAGTTTTTGAATTTGCTACTGGTACTTTACCATTGTGTGTTCCAAACTCTTGAAGTTTTCCAGTATCGCCATTTTGTTGTGTCTCGTAGAGAAGGTGGATGAATAAAGATTCCCTAAATTCTGTGATGCACTTGGAAGTTATATTTACATAATCCAAAAGCCAATACATATTAGCTTAAAGTGACATACCATTGTCCAATCTATATTCACCACTGGCTCATATGCTAAATTAGCATAAGTCCTGTTCCTCTAGCAGGTGTGCTACACTGATGCCTCATTCACTAAATCTTTGGGCCATATCTCACTGAAGCTAGACATGTCTGACTGCCTTGAAATAGGGCTGTCTGTCACCAGAAGAAAAGTTGCCTGAAGGGCTCGCTGTATGCATTAGTTTGCCAGATGATTCAGTGTCTCTTGGTATTGCTGCATCTCTAAAACATCACTCAGAAAGAGTGCTCTTTTATCCTGTTACTGGGGGATGTGAAAGAGGGCCATGTTACCATTCCCTCCAGATACCACTAGTCAATGATCATGAGTGTGACCGTCACCATTGTCTCCAAGCTTTGTTGCAGTCAGGTTTTTCAATTTTAATTTTTTTCAGTGAGGAAAACAACATGTCTTCACTCTTTTCAATCTAACCAACATTGCTATTGGCATTAATAGCCAATGAAGTTATCTAATAATATTTATATTTCAACACTAAGAATCATGTCCTGACACAGCACAATTTCCATTGTTTAAAGCACTTCATACATGCACACAAACAGAATACTATCTCGAGTCTTAAGGTTTCCCCCTTTTATGGAGAATACAGTTTAGTTAAGATACATTTACAGTAGAGTCTCGCTAATCCGAACTAATTGGGACCGGGCCTTGTTCGGATTACCGATTTGTTCGGATTAGCCGGAGTTACAGTGACTAATTTCTACAATGAAGTATACCAAGCATATAAGTAGGTACAGCATGGTAACAATTGGGAACAACTGGGTGAACAATGGCTCACTCTCACTCCCTCCCTTTATTGTTGAGATGTTTGAAGTGTTCGAGGTCAGTGCACTCTCAGACGGCTCGCGAACTGCTGAGTTAATCTTAGCAATCGATCGTTAACACACTTACAAAATTCGTGTACACTAGCATGTTATCGCCATGAGTAAACGGAAACATACGACGTCAACGCTCAGAGAAAAACTGGATGCTTTGAAGCGATTGGTCAGTGGTGAGAATGTATCTAAGCTGGTGACGGAACTAGGTGTTGGTAAGGCAACCATTTGTGATTGGAAGAAGAACCGAGTGAAGCTTGAACAGTGCTGTGCAACGTCTTCGGGAAAAACACTCGAGATTCGGCTGACTCTGAAACAATCCCAGTACGATAAAGTGGATGAAGCTCTTTTCTTTTGGTTTACACAGGAAAGAGAAAGGGGAACTCCTCTAAGTGGACCAATGGTTCAGGAAAAGGCTGTTTACCAAAACAAATTAATGAATGGTGATGCGAGTACGGGTTGGTTGGACAGATTTAAAAAACGTCATGGGATTCGTCAGCTAACAATTACTGGAGAGAAGCTTTCTTCTGACCATGATGCAGCAAAAGAATACGTGCATGAATTTAATAAACTGATAAGAGAGGGAAATTATTCTCCCCAACAAATTTATAATGCTGACGAGACAGGCCTTAATTTTAGGGCATTGCCAACAAAAAGCCTGGCATCAAAAGCAGAAGTCCAAGCTCTTGGCTTTAAAATGAGCAAAGATCGTGTGACTTTACTAGTGTGCAGCAACGCTGCTGGTAATCACAAGCTCCGTTTAATGATGATCGGCAAATCTGTTAGCCCCAGAGCTTTCAAAAACTGCAACATGAAATCCCTACCTGTATACTAGTCGCAACCAGAAAAAAGCATGGATGGATGGTAAGCTGTTCAAAGAATGGTTTCACGACCAGTTTGTTCCCTCTGTCCGTCGGTTTTCCAAGGAAAATAATTTGCCTCCCCATGCTATCCTTTTGATTGATAACGCACCATCTCACCCCAGCACTGAGGAATTATGTGATGGAGAAATCGTGGCGAAGTTTTTGCCGCCGAATGCTACACCACTTCTACAGCCGATGGACCAGGGCGTACTACAAACATTAAAACTGATTTACAGAAAACAATTCTTAAGAATGCTGATCCAAGATGATAACATTCCTTTAGTTGAAAAAATAAAAAAAAAACAAATCTGAAGGATGTTGTTTATTGGGCTGCTGAGGCATGGCAGAAAATTTCAGAAAACTCTTTGAGAAAATCTTGGAGAAAATTATGGACATCTCTTGAATTTCAGGACATACCAGCTGAAAATGAAGAGGAGAGTTTCCTAAAAATGGTACAGACAATCCCTGGATGTGAAGAAGCCTGTGAAGCAGACGTAGATGAATGGATGGCAGCGGATGATTCAATACTGGAGCACCTTACTGACATTGATTTAGTGGCTGCTGTGACTCAAGACCAGGTAGAAGTGGAATGTTACGACGAAAGTGACAATGAGACGGAATGTGACAAAGGAGAGTTGGTGTCACACACTGACGCGGCAGAAGCCTTTGATCTTGCACTACGCTATATGGAGCAACAGACCACTGCTACACCAGCTGATTTAATGTTTGTCAGACGATGGCGCAACTTTGCGTCATATAACAGACTGTCTTCATTACGCCAAAAAACAATTACTGAGTTTCTGTGCTCTAAAAAGTAGGGATGAAATGTGTGTTTCTAATCAGTTGTAACTACTATCGTAAGTTTGATAGTTTTTCTTTTAGTGTTACGCACTTTTTAAATTTAATCTTTTCTAGCTAATTTTTCTGTATAAATTAAAATTGTGTACATGTACAGTAGTTAACCACACAATTATATAGCATATAAACTGTATTTTCAGGGTGTTTTAATTCTTTTACCATTTTTTATATTAAGACTATGTAATGCTTTGCCATGTTCGGATTAACCGGACGTTCGGATTACCGGGGTTCGGATTAGCGGGACTCTACTGTAGTTTGTATTTTTAGATAATTTTTACTTTTCCTGCTAAGATTGTAGTTTTCTATGTTCTCCTGTATCATTGCCATATTCGTTACATGCTGTGGGCCACACCCAAATGTAACAGCGCATTATATAGTATCACCAATACTCTGATACCTAAGCCCGTGAAATGTGAGACTTCTGTACAGATATTCCTTTTGTCATAGTTGTATTTAATAAATTCAGTGCTGCTAATAATATATTTTGTTTAAATATTTCAGATAGTAAAAGATGACAAAATGATGTTTGAGGCAGCAGATAAAAATAAAGATGGGTCTCTTGATAAATCCGAATTTATAATGTTTAGTCATCCAGAAGATCATCCAGACATGTTACCACTGATATTGAAGCAAACTTTACAAGAAAAGGATGTGGATGGGGATGGTTTCATTAGCTTCCAAGAATTTGTTGGGGAGAAAGGTAATCTTTATATTAATTCCTTCTGAATACATATTGTTTAAATCCAAATCACAGTCATCCCATTCCTACAACTATCATTATTATTATTTATTTTTTTAATGGAACCCTTTTAATTTCGCTGTGTCACATACATCGCAGCCTTGTAGTTCTATCCACTTTGCACCAGTTGTGATGAAATTTCACAAGATGTATGCTATTGACTACAAACCAATCTGTACATAAAAACAAAAAGCTGCAACTGTTATTTCATTCTTTTCCTATTGTACAGAACATACAAAACATATTCCATCTGTTGCAGAAAAGCTATACTTTTCACCAAAGATACAGTCCCAACCATTTGTTGCATGATACATTATAGAAAAACACCCCACTAATATTATATTTTGTATCATCATCAATAGAGTATTTATATGTGGCCAAATTAATGATGTTAATAATATGCCACTATTTAAACCAAAGAAAATTAAAAATAAATATTGTAATCCTAACATTTTATTATGCACCATGTGATGTTAATTATAATTGTGGTACATGTTTTATAGATTTCAGTCACGTGTATCTATTTCCATTTGCATGAAGTAATGACGTCAGTAACATGGCTCCTGTGAAATAAATATAAATTATTATTAAAAATTAAATTTCTTTGTGCCTTATGCTGTAAAACATTATGTCAGTTGTCGTTCTTGCCCAAGCCGCATTGCAACCTCCATTAATATTGTTGGAAAATCAAACATCTACTGTATGAACATTAATACATTCACAGTATATAGTCGTTCCATATGATGATAATATAAAATCTATGGACCCTTGTGCTGTGTGTGTCTTATTTATGCTACTCAGAATTTATTACTCCTTTAATGACAATAGTAAGTATGGAAACGCCTAAAGGCAATGTGAAAACCAAACAGGGAAAATAAATACAACACTTACCAAAGTTGGAGGGAGCAGGCCTGTCACACACACACAAATTATATGAATACCTATTATTTTGGTTAACCACTTAGTCATACAAGACAATGTTGAAACAGGTGGTTTACTTCATATGTGTGCCCACAGTGGTGGCCAACTTTTTTCTATATTTTGACTCTTTTTTTTGTATATTAGGTGTTAGGATACTGATAACCTCTCTTCAACATGTTTTTATGGCCAAACGAAAGGACAACAGCAGCAGTAATGCCTCATATAATCGCGAATAAAGATGAAGGCAATGCTGAGCACAGAAAAGGTAAACACGTACAAAATATTAAAGATGTGATGATGGTATGAGATGTGCACTTACCACATGATTAATACAACTGTTCGTTGTGGTCAGGGTGTGGGTGTTAGGGGAAGACCTGTATTTGGGAGGACGTGGGTTCAAATCCTCATCTGACCATTCAGATTATGGGTTTTCCATGGCTTCCCCAAATGAATTCAGGCAAATGCTGGGACAGTTCCTTTAAAAGGCCACGACCGAATTCCTTCACTTCCCTTTTCTTATCCCCAGGCCTTTCTCACCTCTAATGACTTTGATGTTAACGAAATGTAAAGCCATAAACAAAAACAAATTACTTCATTTCTTTTCATGTTTTCAGTCCATTATCCCAAAATTTCATTCTTCCCATAATACTGTGTAATCATCTTTTTTTTTTAGTTCTTTGTTCCGCTTCTACTTTCGTCTTTGATAGGTAATGAGTTTATATTCTGTATTATTTTTCATATTACCTTAAAGTATTTTAGTCAAACACATCTTGTTAAATTTTTCTTAAAATTTGTGATTTTCAGATAGATTTCTTTTTTTAATCATTCAAAGGGTATGTGTAAACTAAACTCACATAAATTCAATTGAAAAAATTACAGTCAGTATTAGATATTTGAAAATTTTCAAAGTATTTTGACAAAATATTTACTATCAGATTCATGAAATTCTCTGTCAAATATGAGTTTTTATAGAAAAACATTATCTGCTCAAGTATGGGTTTTTTCAAAGGTATCACCTTACAAAAATTGCGTTTTCTTCACAGTGGAATTGAGGACAGGTTAGAAAATGATAGGAGGCAATGACAAGGGCAAAAGTAACACACATTTTAGCAATCTACAAGTACCAAGAGGTGGAAAGACTGCAAGCTAGTATTTTGACTGCATCCAGCACACTTGTGATAGGGCTTCTCCTTTCTCCGCCCAACAAGAACGGAGTGGGGATTAATCTGGTAACATCATCTGATTAGAGGGCTTTCAGTCTTTGTATAGGAGAGTCCCTCCTAATCATCACATCGATGCAGTTAGGAACCACGAGACGCTGCTGTCGAGGTACCATCACCTCCATCACACAAAATACATCCTACAAGAAGAAGATAGGTGGGCTCTAGTGGTAGAAATGGTTGAATGTGGATACAGATAAGGTCAGAGAGGCTCTAATTTGCTTACAGTAGTCCTGTCATGTTTGGATTGAAAAATAGCCATATTGCATGCTCACTATTCTCATTTCTGTGTTGGGGGAAGCCAGTTAGAGCTCAAGAATGATGCCTGTGCACCTGAGTAGCACATGTAAGCTGATAACCATGTTTTAAAAATATATATATACATAGTTATTGGTGTGCATTACTTCTTCAGTCATCTTATGTAAATATGCAGCAGCTATTAACCTTTATTTTCTCCATAGTGAAATTATTAAGAGACTCATATCAGAACCATCATTGACTTCCATGCTTGACTCTTATCCACATCTTTGCTAAAAGTCAATCTGTCAATTCTTAAACACTCAGCCTGATAGGACCGCCAGGATCACCACATTGATGGCAGCATTTTCACTATAACTATATTGAAATTATACATTCATATTTTTATTTTTCAAAGCAATATTCTTTATAAATGCCACTGTTGATTTTATATAAATTTTTGAAGGATGCATATGAATATAAATTTTTAAAGAACTTTTGATTTGGTAGTTTCAGAAATAAATGGGAAGAATTAGATCATTTGATGGTTTTTCCCCAAAACTTTTTCAAATTATGGAATAAAAAGAAAATGCCAAACATTTTCAGAGTCAATGGATTGTCAACTTTTAATGGCACCCACGAAGTTTAAATAAAGAAAGTTTTTACTTTGGCCCGCCACTAAACCCTCTATAATTATATTCATCTGTTGCGATAAACATGGTGGCTTCAGTCGAGATAAGCTGGACTTCTTAATATGTGGTTGGTATATGTGGATTGTTTGGGATTGCAGGCTCTTCTTATTTACGAAATCACTACATCGATCGCTATACAGTTCTCTCTTCCTTTATTTGTAAACCATCTACACGGTCCCTATCATCAACAGCAAGTAATGTAGTTTATTAACGATGGATAAGGCAAATCAAAACTACTTCTCCTATAATTGCAGATTCTCACCATGCGTTCATTAGTTCAACAACACATTACACTCTCTGCTAACCGACTAACTACCAGAAAACATAGTTCTTCCAGAAACACAGTACCTAAAGAACCCATTATGCAGTATTTCTATCGCCTATATTGAAATAACACAAGCGGTCACTTAGTTCTTGCCTCCCCGCCAGCGCCCTGCTTCTGTCCGACATTCTAGCTTGCCCCAGACTACTTCCACATAGCGTGCTTTCACACCCAACCATGCTTCATGAAGAACAGAGCCATTACAAACAATTAATCATGCTTAAGTAATTCTTTTGACTCTTATTGAAAATATTTTGTGTTAACTACCAATATTACACAAACACATTAAATCTGCCACTGTCTATCCACTTCTATTAAACCTTCTCCATATTAACCTGATATAATACTGTCTCACCCTGTCAGATATCTGTTTAATTTTGTAACTGCAGGACAAAATTTTATTCTCAGAACCATCAGTTAGATTGGATAATATTGTAATTTATTTCATTTCTATAGTCATTTTTTATGACAATTCAAGATAGGAATCAGGTTTTTATAGCTGTCAAGATAGTATTTTCTGTTACATCAGTTTTCAGCATTCGCCTCGAGTGGAAGTTCATATAAAGATCTAGCTATTTGAAAATGTTTAGTGTGATTGAATTATTATTATAGTCAAGGTCAAATTTTATGTCGAAACTTTTTGCGACTTGTGATTTGATATCTGATGAGCCTGCCGGGAGCTACCCATGTGAATTAGGAAAAGAATCCGTTCCCACGGTTCGTGAGAGAGCAGAGTCGCCAGGAATCTTTTAGAAGCGCGATGATATAGACTCGTGCGTGCAGTTAGTCGGCCTCAGTCGTACAGAAGCAGTTGGCGCAACACCACGTTAGGCTCAGTCGGCTAAGAACAGTGCGAGTGAAAAGATGTAGTCTCTAGCAGTTAGCTTTGAAAACCTTAGGCTCGCTAACATGCAGCATAAATCACTCAGTTTTATTATAATGTGGAGTTGAAATTAGTATTTCGCCAAGTGGGGCCTTGGGATTGATTGAAATTAACTGAACTATTGAACAAGGTGAGCGTGTGATTCACTTTAATTTAATTTCTACAACTAAAAAGTTTGAACTGTGAACTATTGGGGTGTGGTCTGGCTTGAACGGTTAATCAAACTAGCAAGAATTTCTTTGGTAAAATTGTCTGATTGCCTGTACAGTTTGTGACTTTGAAAAATCTGAAGAATATAGTTATTCAAATGATGGACTCTTTAACATCATTGAACGTATACCTTTCCATAGCTTTTGGTTTAAATAAGCTATATGGCGGCCAGGTCATTACATCTAAGTCGGAACTGTAACATCCTAGGCTACGCACGGTCAGAGCAAAGATTCATGCTTTATGCAGAACCCCACTGCAAGCTCGGCTCTTACAACCCCACATCCTCTATAATTGTTCCAAATTTTACCTTATAATTATGTTATTGTTAGAAAAACATAAACTAGTGTGCAGTTACAAATATACTATTTTCATAAGTTATAAAGGTATAACAGGCAGACAGATGGACATATGAATAACTGCTTGTATTCTGTCTTTCGTTCGGAATGTATGGCACCTTAAAAACTATTCAGTTGGATTCATTCTATTATTCTGATATAATAATAATCTCCATGAAACGAACATTTTTGAAGATGCTGATAAACAGAAAAATGTTTAAGGTATTGTGAAACAAGGGTAGGGAAAGAAAATCCATCACTGTAGTTGAATGCTAGAAGTTTACAATTAAGCAAAAAACAAAAACGTGTTTTTGGCGACTTCTAAATTCTGTGAAAGGATGATCAAACATGCATATTTCTCTTTGAAGTTTCTATTTTATCTTGTTATACATTTATTGGTTGGATAGTAGAAGAGTTAGTCACCTATATCTCATTCATTTGCTGCCTGCTCAAAATTTTACCACAACAGTGTGATTTTTGTTAGGTTGTAAATGATATGACTTCTTGAAATACAAAGTGTTAATACTTTATGTTTAGCATTGTCAAAAGATATTTTCACTAAAAATTCTTTAAAGATGGGTTTACCGTTCTTAAACTGTTGCTTGTTAAGAGACTATAATATCTGGCTATCTAAGGATTGAAATATAAGGAAGAAGTGCAGAAACCAATGATGTTAGGATGGCCAGACAAACATGAACACAATTTTCAGTACCTCAGTTTGAAACCTTATTCATGTATGTAGTATTGGACCATTTAGAAAGGTGGGGTTTGCCTCATGGATGACATCTGTGAATTTTAATGTTTTTAACTGTTTTATGAATTTGATAACTGAACTGATCACCAACTTCGAATGTAGTGCTTTTAAAGTGATCAGTCAATGAGTAATGTGTTTTGAGTGAGCACCGTACACAATGCCTCACACATTTTCTCATAAGGAAAATGCCGATATTGTCTTTGTGTATGGTTTTTGCAACGGTAACGCACGTGCAGCCGTACAAGAGTATGCGAATCGATTTCCGGGTAGGGTAGTACCACATCGCCAGGTATTTATTCAAACGTTTCATAGACTTCATGAGTCTAGATCAGCCAGCCTGCACCAAGAAGGCAATGAATTTCAGGCAGCTTTGAGGAGAGATAATCTAGCAGGCAATCGTATCCTACACCATTTTGATGATTGCCCTGCGACGAGTATTCGGAGAGCATCAGTCGCGTTACGGATATCATGTGAAACAGTCTGGCATACTTTAAGAGGCGATAATCGTCATGTGTATCATATCAAAGAGTTCACAGATTATTGCCTCAGGATTTCCAGAATCGAGTAAATTTTTGTAATGGATGTCTTCAGAGGTGTGAGAATGATAATCAATTTCTCTGTAGTATCTTGTGGGCAGACGAAGCTACATTCACAAGAAGAGGAAATATCAGTCAGTGAAACTCTCACATCTGGGTTCATCATAATCCACGAGCAGTTAGGGTGACCAATTACCAGCAAGAGTTTTCTGTTAATGTTTGGATGGGTATTCACAATAATCATCTCGTAGGACCACATTTTTTACCACCAAGATTGAATGCACAGACTTTGACTGCTTTCATGGAGAACGATCTTGAGGAGTTCACATTACAGGAACGATTGAACATGTGGATCCAATTAGATTGATGTCCAGCTCATTGTGGTAGAGTTACTCGTGAATGGTTGAATGGAAATTATCCAGGTCACTGGATTGGTCGAAGGGGATCTGTACTGTGGTGCGCACTCTCACCTGACCTTACACGGCTGGACTTCTTTGCATGGGTTGCATTACAACAGGAAGAGTATTCGGTACCAGTAACCTCAGAACAGCATCTTAGGGACAGAATCATGGCTGCAGCTCAGCGAGTTAACCCAGACCAGTGTTTGGCAACAACACGAGCTGTCATATCACGGTGCAATGCCTGCATTGCCATGGGAGGACAACACTTTGAACAACATATACATTAATGAAATAGTCTGTTTTATTTCTGTTTCTTCCTTTATAATTACATTGTATTATTAATATGTAATAAACATTTTTTTTTTTGCTGTCTTCAGTCTTTCGACTGGTTTGATGCAATCCTCCATCCTTTCCTATCTTGTGCTAACCTCTTCATTTCTACATACTCCTTACAGCCAAAGTCCTCAATTATCTGTTTCATATATTCTAATCTCTGTCGTCCTCTACAGTTCTTACCTTCGACTGTTCCCTCCACTAACAAATTAACCAATCCAGCATGTCTCAAAATACGACCTACCAGCCTGTCTCTTCTTTCCGTAAGCTTCTTCCACAAACTTCTTTTCTCACCCATCATTTCCAAAATCGCTTATTTCTTACTTTGTCTCTCCACTTAATTTTCAGCATTCTTCTGTAGCACCACATTTCAAATGCTTCAATTTTCTTTATTTCCAGTATTCTTAAAGTCCGTGTCCACAATATGATTTGTTAATGATTTGTTAATTATTTGCATTTTTTTTACTGTTACTCGGTTCGTTTATGTTACTAAGTATTTTGTAGATAATTACTTAAATCTAATCTCAGTAAAAAGAAACATTCATTCAAATGAACTGTACATGAGTTTACCGTTTCAAACTTCATTTTCCCAATTATCTCCGTAAGAAATGATAATGGAGAAAAATTTCGTTGGAACTTTTTGCTTATTTTTGAGCCCCAAATATGCTTCCAAAGTTTGGCCATTTAATTTTGGGACACCCTGTACATAAAGCCAATCAATTTCTTAAACAATAAAGCTTGCAATTTTAATTAATAATTTACAGTCCACGTTCTCCCCTTCCCCTCCCCAACCGAAAGTTATTTTCATATTGATACATAAAATCTACTGACTACTTAAACAATAATAAGTGCTCCTATTTAAATATTAACGGTTTTTTAAGTAAGGTAAAAACTCTTGCTGTACAAATTTAAATTTAATTTTCTTAACCACAATGTCTATTGAAGCAACTTCCTAGACTGATACGTAGATACTTTTTACTATTCATTTCGAATTTTTTGGGGATTTATGTCAACATCTTCCGTGTGACTACAGGAACACCTAATGTTAAAATTCCTGTTAGGGCCAACATATGATGTTGGTAAATATACCTTCTCAAAGTCAGCTTCCATCCGACTAAAGCCTAAGCTCATTGGCATGGCAGTTTCTGCTGTTACTTTTCGGTCTTAGCGGCATTGGAAGAAAATGGAGAATCTGCACTACTAAGTCTACACTACTTCTGTCCTGAAACACGTTAATTACATTGGTCGCAAAATTTACAAATGTAAACAAAAGGCAGTTTTATGATTCTTCTTTTGCTTGCACTTTTTAAAAGTAGGTACACAGGCATTTGTCTTATAAATCTTCCAGCTTTTTAAACCAAGTTCAAGATTCTATCTTTTGTTCATTTTATTCTTAAATACCAAATGTATGACTTTTCTTGCAGCCCAGTTGTAACAACAATATGTACATCAGGGTTATGCACAGTTCTGATGTTAGCTGTAGCTGTAGCTGTGGATGTACATGTAATGAATCTGATACCTATATGCAAATACAAAATTCAATGTAATGGTGGTCACTGCAACAGTTAATGGTCAGATACTATATAAAAATGAAAAGTCACAACTGAAAATAATCTCTTATATTTTTCCAAATTTCAGTCTCTAAAACTGCTATCAGAGCTTACATATTAATGTCCAAAAAGAGCACCGGATCTTTGAAATCCTTTAGGAAGACTACAGGTCAACACAACTACGACTTCACACTCGCTCCCAAAGAACTTTCATAAAATGTCCAATTTTTCGTGAAAGGCAAGGTTAAAGTATCTGCTAATATTCCAAAAATTTCTTCATAATAGCTGCATTTGTGAAATTTCTAGGTTTTGATATATTTTCAGAGTCCAAAACCTGCAGTTGATCGGAAAAATTCTATGTTCAAAAGGTTAAATGCTTGAGAAATATTACAAGTCTGACGGTGCCTGCCTGATCATGACAACAAATGGTGTGGAGGTTGCTTCCCTTCAAATGGCATGCTGAGGCAGAATTCTAGTGTTGAGGCATGGGAAAGAAATTATTTAATTTTTATTTTTACTCCAATCTTTCTGAAACTCCATCACTTTGAAGATTGTTTTATTCTGATTACTTTATGTTATGAAAAATTTGGCTCAAATTGCATTATTTACCTGTTATTCATTTTAGTTATTTGCTGTATATTTAAAGTATTTAGTTCCTCACAAAGATTTTTATCTCACCAGATTTCTTTCAATGTTTCCTATAATTTGATATATGTGACAGCTGCGTGGCTATTTTAATTTGAGTATAATCTTTAGTTTATTTTAATTTGAGTATAATCTTTAGTTTCTTTATTTTACGTTTCAATTTTAATTCCATTTCAGCTCACTTGATGCACTCCTGGGGCTTTCATAAATTAATATTTCTCTTATTATATTATAACTTTTAATGAAACTCAGAATTCTCTGCTCTCTCATTTCTGTCTCACTTTTTGCAAATTCCTCTTTTTCACTCTTATTTTGGCACACGGCAGATAGTGACACACATTATCTGTCACGTTTCCATGATGTCATTGACAAATCCAGATATGAAAATTTCTTTTTCTTCCATTCTTTAATGTTAATTTAATCTTTAAGCTTGTATTTTTTAATTTTCTCTATTTTCATGTTTTCTGCTTCCTAACTATTTTATTTATGAAATAGATTTTCTTTCTCCCTTCAAAAAATTTACTTCTTATTTATTTCTGCCCTTTAATTTGCATCAGAATGTGTTTCTTGATGCTGACAAAATATTGCCCTAGTTAAATTTAGTTTATCTCTTGAAATAATGGACTTTTACTGTCAGTGTGTTTTCTATTGTCACCTCGTTCCATGGCGAGCACATGCCAAAATAGACTTTCAAATTGCTCTATCTAGTTTAGTAAAATTCTTAGATTGTATAAACCATACCTCACAATGTTTGTTTTATCGGTACTGCTAGTGAAAATGAATGTGGTGATTTCTAAACACTTTAGTTTCATGACTTTATGTTTTAGATATTTTTTACAATATTGGTTTAATTTTGAAATGAAAAGCCCTTTAATGTCAGGTTTATATTAATATTATTAATTTACAATGTTTATTCCTTAAAAATCTCCCCCTCATCATTTCTGGAAAGCTTCATCCATAATACTGTCAACTTGATCCCTTTCAGGGAATCTATAATTTTATTTCAAACCAATCAAGCAAATGGCTCCAATATTAAATTTTAGATTACTATACAACATAACACAATTTTATTACACTAACAGGTTTGGAAATACCAAAAAAGATTTTAATCATAAATAAATAATAAGCCTAAATTTTCCATTTACAGGATAGTATCTTGGGCAATTATTTTCTGCCTCAGACATAATTTAGGTTGGCAATTTCAAATTACTTCAGAAAACCATTTTTATTTTTCATTAATAATCCATAACTTTTCACCATACACTATCTTGATGTTGTGCAACAATCAACTGCAAGAGCTTTTATGGCTCTCATTACTTTATGTAACACCAATCATCTTCATCTTTTCATTTCTTCATTGATGATCTTGTTAATCAACTCCTATCTTTCCAGGTAGATTTTTGAAAATTCTTTATAATTCTTTCCTCAGGGAAGGTGGATAATAATATTTAATTTTCGGGACCATCTCCATCTATTTTGTGACACTTTCAATGTACCATGACAAAAGATGGATTTCTTCCCTAAATCATAAACCCTTTGTATTTCGTAATGATTCCATTACAGTGACACTTGCTTTATTCACATCATACTCTCACATTCTATTCATTTTGACACTTTACCCACTTCTGGAGCCATTCCAGTAATTCAGACATGCATTTTCTTCAAGATCTGCTAAACATCTACTTAGGCATCCTTAGTAATTAATTCACTTAGTTATTAATTCAGCACATAAATCTTTCTCCAAATTACTATGGTTTTACTTCATTGCAAGTCTAATACACAATAAATATATTTATGCTCCTCTCCTGTCATCATCTTCAATATTCTGGCTTTTAACTACCCACCAAATTCCATCTTCCGATTGTTCTCATCAACTGGTTATGACTATACAAAGCTATTTAACATTAAATCTTTCAATTGGTCTTTGTGATTACATTGTCAGTTGTAGTTTATGTTCTTCTGTCTTCAGAATAGCAGTTTTTAGCCATCCTGGATTACTATTATGGGGATACGTTACCCATATAAACAATATCATAATCTATGATTTGTAAGACGAAACTCTTATCATGTCTTTAATGCAACCAATAAACAACACATACACATATGCACGTTACATTAAAATAACAAATCAATGCGAATGTTAATAATAATACTTCCAGCTTGGCGGCAATGTAGACTCCGTGTTTAGCACGCCTCGCCAACGGTGTACTCTCTCTCTCTGGTTGTTTTTATCGTTGCCCCGGTTATGGTCAGCGAGCATCTTTGATACTGCGTTAGCAGCCGCCGCGACAACGATGGAACTGCGCTGACAACTGTTAATGTAACGATGTGTTTCCGCCACACCAGCCCCCCACGGAGTTGATGAGGCTACGGCTGAAGATGTTTGGGGAACTTTACCCGGCGACCGGATCTTGTGGTTCTCGGGTTGTCCGTTGTATCGTGATCTGTAGTTTTCTTTGATTTGCTGATTGACATACAAGGTGGTTCTGTCACAGCACTACCTTCGATATTAGGACAATCGTCATTGAGCAGAAAGGCAGGTTTCACTCTTTCTATGCTGACACATACTGGTTTATCCTTGTTTAAAACAGTTAAAGTCCTATCCTGGCGATCTAACACGCGGTGTGGGCCAGTGTATGGTGGCTGCTGGGCACCACGAACCGAATCATCCCGAAGATACACGTGAGTGCACGTTTCGAGGTCCTTGAAAACAAAGGTCGAACTGTGACCATGTCTGGTGGCTGGTGTTGGACGTAGTCTGCGCATTTGTTGATGTAGTTTGTCCACGAAGTCAGAAGTATCTTCCACACGTTCTTCCGACGCGGTGCACAGTAATTCACCTGGGAGGCGTAGTGGTTCACCGTACACAAGTTCGGCAGAAGAGGTGCCGAGGTCTTCTTTGTAGGCACTACGAATAACGAGAAGAACGATGGGAAGGGCTTGCAGCCAGGACATACCGGGATGGCACATAATAGCTGCTTTGAGTTGACGATGGAATCTCTCCACCATGCCATTTGAGCAGGGGTGCCAGCCAGTGGTGCGGGTTCTTACCGTTCCAGTCAAGAGACCCAGGTTCCGGAGCAGTACAGATTCAAACTGCCTGCCTTGGTCGGTGGTAATACGTAGAGGTGATCCAAATCGTGAAATCCAGCATGCTACGAATGCGTTGGCAACGTCCTCTGCAGTGATGCGTTCTAAAGGCCAGACCTCTGGCCAGCGAGTAAATCTATCGATGGCTGTTAAGCAATAACGATAGTTTCCTGACTCTGGAAGTGGTCCAATTATGTCCAAATGAACATGTTGAAACCGGGCAGATGGCATTGTAAAGTTTCCGACTGCGTTCGTGTGACGCGTAACTTTAGCACGCTGACAATCTTGACAGGCTCGTACCCATGCGCGGCAATCTTTCGCCATGTTAGGTCAGACGAAATGTTCTGATACCAAATGAGTGGTAGCTCTGGCGCCGGGATGACTCAGGCCGTGAACAGACGAAAAGCTGCTTTATAAAGGGCCTGGGTTTTCCGGTTGAGGTGTCACAGAAGAGGATAATGGTACTGCCAGGTACTGGGACTTGCTCCAAGTTAAGTGATGTTTCGCCATTGATGAAAGAACGGATTTCCGGATCGTCCTTCTGAGAGTCTGCCAGAGCGGAAAAGTTCAAGTTTCTGTCTGCGATTCCGTCGATGTGGGACAGTGTGTCTGCGACTACATTGGAAGAACCTTCAACGTGTTCAATATTGGTGGTGAACTGCGCAATGAACGATAATTGATTCAGTTGCACAGGTGGGAGCTTGCCACGACGTTGCTGAAACGCGTACGTAAGTGGCTTGTGATCAGTGTAAATTGTAAACTGGTGGGCTTCCAAGAAGTGCCGAAAGTGTTGGACGGCTTCGAAGATAGCGAGTAACTCGCGATAGTACGCTGGCCATTCTGATTGCTTTGGTGAAAGCTTCTTAGAAAAGAAGGCTAAAGGCTGCCAGGTAGCGTTTACGTGCTGTTGTAGACAAGCCCCTACAGCTGTGTTGGAAGCATCAGTAAACAATCCTAGAGGTGCGTTGAGATCGGGATGAACTAGTAGCGTCGATTTGGCAAGGCTGGCTTTGCAGCCATTAAACGTGCTTTGCAGGTTCTGATTCCAAGGTACAGGTTGAGAGCCTCGTAGCTTGGATACTGCCGAGTGGAGAGAAGCCTGATATTCTGCTGCTGAAGGTAGGAAACGGCGGTAAAAGTTCACCATTCCCAAAAAGCGTCTGAGTTCACGGACTGTCTGTGGAAGGGGGAAGTTTTGCAGGGCGCTGATCTGATCTGGTAGTGGTCGAGTGCCAGCGGCAGAGACTTCGTATCCCAAGAAGGTAACACTTGGAGAGGCTAAAACACTCTTACAAGCGTTAACGAGAATCCCATAAGATGACAGCCTTTGGAAAAGTGATCGCAGATGGCGCTCGTGCTCTTCAGGGCCCTTAGAGAATACCAATATGTCATCTACATAGGCGAAGGTGAAGTCTAAGCCAGATAGGACTTCATCAATGAATCGCTGAAAGGTTTGACCGGCATTCCGCAACCCGAAAGACATAAACGGAAACTCAAAAAGTCCAAACGGTGTAATAATTATGGGGATACGTTACCCATATAGGATACAAACAAAGTGCCATAGGTATGAACAGTAGAGTCATTTGCCGCTACAAGTTCGTATTTGTTGCGTTGATGACACCCTTTTACAAAATCTTTCGGGAAACAGCATAAATCAGAACCAGTATCGATTAAAAATTTTCGTCTGCTGTTTCTGTCAAAAACAAAGAGGCGGTTACCACCTGTTGGGCAGCCATTTACCGCCATCACTGGCTGGTTTAACTGAAAGTTACATGGTTGTTGGCATTTGCGAGCTTGGCCATGAAAACGGCGGTGGTACCAGCAAACGTGAGAGGTGTCAGTACGCGGCGAAGAATCACGGCTGTTGTGAGCGTGCCGCGACTTCGGGAGCTGGCTTCGAGAACAAGAACGTGTGCGAAACGAGGCTTGCAATGTAGCCAACTGCTGCGAAAGTTCTTCTATGCGCTTTGCAAGCTGACTTACCTCGGTATTAGCAGGTAACATGCCGATAGCATTAACATCAGCGTGCAGAGCAGGTGTGGAAACTTCCATAATTTTGTCGGCTAGTATTGCAACTTTGTCTAGTGGTGTGTCAGCTTGAGTTTGCAAGATAGCTTGTACCTGTGACGGTAGGCGCTGGATCCATAATTGCCGGAGGAGATTGTCTTGCACGTGAGTGGCACCAGCTAGTGATCTTAAGTGTCTTCAAAACTGGGATGTTTTTCGGTCACCAAGCTCTTCCTCCATTAACAGCTGGCGAACTCTCTGCTCTTCTGATGCAGAGAGGCGACGAATTAACTCGTTACGCAAGTGTTCATATGCATTTTCAGGAGGTGGATTTATTATAATATCTTCCACTTCGGCCGCATAGCGGCTGTCCAGCTGTGAAATTATATAGGTGTACTTCGTCAAATCTTGCGTAATGCCCGCGATGCCAAATTGTGCTTCTGCCTGTGCAAACCACAATGCCGGTTTGTCCGGCCAGAAAACTGGTAATTTCTCGGCAAGACGGTTAACAGATGTGCCATCCTGCGAGACTGTAGATTGCGAGGGTTGCTGTTGAAGCATTTGCTGTCGCAGAATGTGATTTTGCTCCTGTAGATGGCGTAGTTGTTCTTGAAGTTGGTCCATTGTTCAAAAGAGTTTGGGTTTTTCGTCGTCGGGGTCACCAATTATGGGGATACGTTACCCATATAAACAATATCGTAATCTACGATTTGTAAGACGAAACTCTTATCATGTCTTTAATGCAACCAATAAACAACACATACACATATGCACGTTACATTAAAATAACAAATCAATGCGAATGTTAATAATAATACTTCCAGCTTGGCGGCAATGTAGACTCCGTGTTTAGCACGCCTCGCCAACGGTGTACTCTCTCTCTCTGGTTGTTTTTTATCGTTGCCCCGGTTATGGTCAGCGAGCATCGTTGATACTGCGTTAGCAGCCGCCGCGACAATGACGGAACTGCGCTGACAACTGTTAATGTAACGATGTGTTTCCGCCACACTATCTTTCAAAGTACTGATTGTGTATAGTAAACCAAATTATATTTCTTCAGTTATCGTCTCTGACAAAATAAATCACTTCTTCTCTTCAGCTTCTCAGTTCTTCTGGCAGTTTTCAAATCAGATCAAAATCTGTAGGTATTATCCTTGGTATACAAACTAAAATCTTAAATTTCTTTTATTCCCTTTTGTTATATTTTCCTTTTATTATCATTACAGTAAAACTCCAATTATCCGAATCAGTTGGGACCAGACCCCATTCGGATAATAAAAAATTTGGATAGTCGGATTTTTTCTGAAAAAAGGGTCTATTTTAATTAATTACTGTATGTATGTATGTTGAAAATGGGAGAAAAAACTATTTTTAAAGCAAAAGCATTTTTAATTAATTAAATAAATAGTCAACACTTTTACATGTTTAGTGTACTTACAAGTGCTGAACATTAGTACAGTATGCTTGCTGAACACCTTGGTGAGAGTAAGCTGTTTGACAGTATTCATCCACTTGATAGTGATAAGTTCCATGTGGTCACACTCTGCCTGGTGTTCCATCCACTTCAACGCAGTTTCAATAAGTTCATCATCATTTAGAATTTCATGCCCAGGGTCTAACGAATCACACACCACCACTCTCCTATATCTTCACCTCTAACTTCTGAACATCCAGCAATTTTCAAAAGAATGTTTCACAACTCCTCAAGTGACACACCATCCCCGTCTTCTCCTATATCTTCCCTTTCCTTTTCTTGAGCTTCTTTTTCCTTTTTCTCCTTTTCCTTCTCTCCTTCAGTTGGTAAGCCTTTCAACTTGTTCAATGTATGTCTTAAGGTGACTGCCTTAAGTGATTTGGATAGTCGGAGTTCGGAGTACTTTCTTTCATCCGCAGACATTATGACAATGGCATGTTCTAGTAGCAACCATCCCTGTTTTCAAGTCTGAATTAGATCTTCCCATTTATCTCACAACCATTTATAATTTACAATTTCTCCTTATAGTAACCTACCATTTCATCTGCTGAGCTCTCTTACACCACAGTTTGTAATAACTCCTCTTTTTCTGTGTACTGTATGTCTATCCCTGAGTTTGCAAAATGTATTATGATGACTTCATTCAGTATCCCCTAATAAGTTTTGGTCATCAGTCTGTGGGCCTGATTCTCTGTGGCCTAATAAAGTCTCGTAACTGAATGTCTAAGGTTAAAAACATGCTGAGCAGGTCACTGAAAAAGTAAATTTCATGGTCGCAATGAACATTTATATTATGGTCGATGCGTAAAAGCATGACAGGCAGGACGCGGTGAAGATGAAGATAGATATCGTGATCGATGTTGAGGTATAGCTTTTACCAGAATGTTGCTAACACTCCTAGGAGCCACACTTTTTATATTGTTTTATATTATTTAAATTTTTCATGATATAATTATTGATAAAGAGGGCTACAGTACAGATTTTTTTTCCGCCAAGATACAATTTGATCAATCTTCCAAAAGAGTAATACTCAATCAAGTGTTTACAGTAGATAGATAATTATGTCAGTTACTGTCTACAATTTGTTGTAATTTATCTTTTTATAACTGTCTAATTGCTTGTAGCATTAATCTTTTTCTTAGTTGTCTAATTTATAGAATCCTATACCTATAATTTCATACAGTATTTTGTATGAAATATATGAAAGCATTGATAATATCAGTACATTGTTAATTTTTACTTGCAATTGTGAAAAATGAAAAGACATTCATAAAATAAATCAGTATTTAGAATAAGGCAAAATTAATCATTAATAAAGCTAATTAGGTTAAAATATATAAAGTAGTTTGGAAAAAATATGTTTTGATTTTTTTAAAATAAACAAGAAGTCAGTTCATACATGACGATATTATATTTCATTTAGCTGTGTTCAATAACTATTTTCTAAAATGAATCTATTGTGATGATGTAGCACTGTACTTATTAATTCTTATTTCATTGTGTTGAACAAAACTGTATTAAATGAGAGCTGAATTGCATAATAAAGTGTAGGAGCTGGGTCATGTGACCTAGCTCCACCTGTCAAAACCAAGCAGACCTCCAGTATCACACTAGGCTGTGATTTAAAAAACAAAATACTTTGTTCTCTCATCAACATGGTATTGAGTATTGACGGTGGCACCGCGAGTGACCGCCTCAGCATGGGCTTGCCCATTACTATTGTTTCATAATAAAGGAACATCTAACGTAACCTTCGTCTTCACCACTTCTGCTTGGCACGTTTTCTCTGTAACAATTTTTTCCAGATGGATTCATTTTTTTAAATTATACGTTTATCCCAGCTTCCATGACTAAGCTTGAAATTGTCCCTTTTCAATACAAGAAACGACCCCAATCCCTTCAGTGGCTTCCATCATATTGTTGAACCTCCACTTTTTATTCTTGATCTACATGTAACAAACTTTCATCTACTTTCCACTTCCACTAACATGAACATGTTTTTTGCTTTTTAACTCGTAAACTTTTTAACATCAACAGAATGCTAATAAGGGAATTATTATTTCCATAGGTCAACTTTTCACCAATTATTCTTCATGTATTAACCCTTTGACTGCTTATGGCGGATCGTCTACCTGCTGCGCTGAGGCCTGCTACCTGTGCTAAGTGATTATTCCTGGGGATGAAGCGGCCCGCGCTGCTCTACCCGCTCAGTGCTTAATTTTCCTGGCGAAGCACTGTGACCTCTCACGGCTGATACACAAATATTGCTCTCACTACACTACATAGTTTCTCTGCAAATAAATTACTGCAGAATCAAACTGAATCAATAACCCTATTTTTCGTCACTAATAATTATATCTTGCTTGTAGTTTTTACTCGATTTTTGCAGCTTATGTCAAAAGCGTTGTGATTCTTAAATTTACCTCAATAGTTTACTGTTCTTTCTTGCATACCCATTTATAACAACTGCAATTTTATATAAGTTCCTTACTGTATTAGAGTGTTAATGTTGAAATTTAAAGATCGTAGATTCAAAGAAGATGCTAGAAATATTTTACTTCCACACTTACATACCGCGTTTAGACCATGACTGTAAAATTAGGGATATTCTAACTCATACAGAGAGTTATAGGCATCCGATTTTTCCTTGCGGTATTCACGAATATAAAAAGACACCTGAAAAAGATAATTGTACAAGCAGCCTCCCCCACACACTGAAATTTGGCTTGCGGAATATCTTTGTTGATGTAGATTCCCAAAATATCTCGATGTTGATTGAATGTTTGCTGCACTTTGTAATTTCCCGACTATACATAATTTTGTTTCTTTGATGAAATTTGTCCCACATAAGTACTCAACAGATTTTTCAACATTTCAAAGCTGTGAAGTGTTTGTCCATTACTGATTTTCAGATTTTTTCACGTGAGGCATCAGATGACAAATAGCTGTGAAACAATACATTTCATCATATCCATTATCTTTCCACTTTGATATTCGAGAATGCACTGATTCTGGAGTATTCTCCATAGTAGTTATATAAAACCGATTCTTTTCGTCAGCTATATATATCATCAGTTCTTCTGGAGAAAATAGCATGAAAACTGAGAGAATACTTGGCACATTCTGTATTTGACACACATGTCCCAAAAGGGTATCATCAAATGCGTGACTAACAGGATGAAAATCATTTTTTTCCAGTCAGATACATCGCCAAGACGTAATTTCTTTGTAGGCATTTCACTATCACTTTCTGATTCTTCAGATTCAGAACAAGTAACATCTCTTGTTGATACATAAGACTGCATTGTCACCCCTGCTGACGAGTATGGTTTAGGACTACAGCTTTCCAATTCTGTGGAAAAGCTATCACTTCCATCAAAAGTAGTTCATCCTCAGTGTCACTCCTCGTAAGAATCTCCATGATTTCTTCCTCAATGCAACCATGATGTCTTGCCATTTTCTTTATAAAATACAGGGCACAAAGAACACTGATGTAATTTCCGTTGAACAGTGAACTGTAGAGCGAAGCATATGCTCCCAACAGACAAACATTCTGACAATAAGCTAGCGACTAGAACTAGAACGGCTATTGAGAAATGGGGTGTGAATACTGCTGTTTGACTCAGGTAGTGGCAGACGGATCCGACTTAAGTTGTCAACAGCGCTCAGGGGAAAACCGGCGGCTGCAACTAAACTCGTCATTAGCACACGGTGGCAGCAGGCAGCATGACGAGTAAACTCATCAACAGCATTCAAAGGGTTAATGATACAAAATGTTTGAAATTTTACAAACTTTGCAAAAATCTTAGCAAACCCATCTTGTCTTGAAATAATTGCATAATCTTATGCAATCTATTACTTCTCACAATTGCATTTTGAGGATTGTTATTAATAAATTTTTACCATAAATTCAAATTTTCCAAATGATAAACTTTAGTTTCTACTAGTATTTTCAACTCTTCCCACATGTCTAAAGTCTTCCCAACAAATGTCTGAAGTCTTCCCAACAAAATTAGACGTTATTCTTATTCATCAATTATAAACTACAATTATAATATTACATGGCCATTTGCTTCACAAATTCATAGCTATAAACTGTCTCAGGGCTTTTTTTTTTTTTTTTTTTTTTTTTTTAAAAAAACCATTTAAGCTACCATACAAAAACTTAAACCATGATTGGCATCCTATATTTTTACTGTAGGGATTGGCATGTAAAAATTGAAAACATTCCTGTCTGTTTTCACTATCTTCCTTCAGTCTCACTTTCTTGACAATAAGTCTTGAATCAACAGCTGACCTTAGCCACAAAGTTTAACCACTCCAATGTCTGATAAGGGGATGTCCATTAATTATGCGAGCAGCGTTTTTCTTTTCTTCCCCCCCCTCTTCATTGCCCCTCCTCCCCCATGGTGAGTTCTGGTGGAACCCTCTCCCCTTGGTGATTAAGATCTGATGGGGCACCCCCCCCCCTCGAGATCGAACTTGTGATTCCTTGGACCTTTTTTGAGCCCTATTGTTCTTCAGTATTTCCCCCCCCCCCCCATTTATGCTCATGTAATTAATGAATGCCCCCTATATACAATGAGTCTATTGAACAAAGAAACGAGCCCTGGGTCCTCATTGGGAGATTCTCATGATCACTTGTAACTATCACCACCATGTTGACATGCTTGAAACAAGATAAGTGATAAAGCATATATATTCTTTGGCTCGAATTCAGAAATATAGGTGTGGTGCAGTCCTTTGCCTCATATCCAATAAACAATTTTTCCATTCTTGCAGACCTGTTTCTTTCAGTAACAGTGATGATCCCCTGATTACAATTATTAAACTTTTCCTTCTGCTGTGTTTATGCCTCCTCGCACTTTGACATAAGTCATTATTACCATGTGCTATACAGTTCTGGCATCGCAACAACTTGTATTCTCATGTGTTGTGGTTTCTGTTTCCTTGGGCAGTTCTTCCACACCACTTGTGCGAGCTAACATTTTCTGTCAATCTCACATACCACTTTTTAAAACAGTTACATGTCATGGGCATATCTTCAGTGATTTGTATTGCTAACACATTCTGCACTTCTGTTAATGTTGAATAGTTTTTCGGACTTCCCGTAATAGCCTTTACCAAGTACTGAGCCCTTTTCTCACATTGGATCTTACCCATTTCTCTGTGACTTTCACACAAGCATGATTCGGTATGCACATTCTGTTCTTCTGCACTTTGGGACAACTCAGAAATATGCTGATTCATTTCATTTTCAATTCCTTCCTGAGTTCTTGGTATTGCTTTGCAATCTTTGATATTATTAATCATTATTATTTTCCATCATGGTGGTAAATTTTTTATTTCAGTCTGTTCATTTATGTCCATTTCCATCCAGTCTTCATATGCTTTTTGTTGTTCCAAAATTTATTGCAACGTTAGAAACACTGGCAGATCTCGCCATTTCACTTACAGGATATTGTGATTGGTTTATTTGTTGGTTCCCAGTTGGAGGATAAGTGATTCTGTCTTCATTACCTGTTCCACAAATGGTTTGTTTTACCTTCACTACTGCAGAGTTCAGTGATCCACTTCCATTACAAATGTGTTCGTTTCTGGATGAAGGATTCAAACTCTGTGCCCAATCAGTTGACTTTCCAGAACGTAGCCATATTCAATTCAATTTTCCACGTACAACCACATTCAATCAAATTCCTCAACCTCAATTAATTTAGAATATGGGGAGGAGACTGAGATGCACAATTAAGAACATTTATTTCCAAGGAATCATTCAAAATTAAGCTCAGGTAGGGCACCAATAGTAAAAGTGTTCTCTATGGAAGGGATGCGACTGGTTTTGTGAGACCATTCAAGCTTGAGAAGATGGGAACTAAGAGGAGGAGTTTCTCCGCCTAACTATAGGTTCCCAAACTGGCGGGCATGGGATGCAAGGTAGCTTGGCCACCCATGTGGACGAAACCCTAGCTCTACACTGTCGCAAGTACTAGTTCACTGCCTCTTATAGTTGAAGACCTTTATTCTAACATCACATACTTAGTGAGTTTCCTCTGAGATGTTATTGTTAGTACTAAGAAGTATGCATTTACTTTTTTAATAATAAAATTGTGGGTGGGGGAGATCTTTTTTGACAAAATGGGGATGGGGGACCTTTTCTTTTAACGGAAGGGAGGGTGTTGTAAAGAAAAAAGTTTGGGAACCCATAACCTTATTGGAAATGAGCATACTAAAAAAAATTGAAAATAGATCCTGCCCTATTTATGTTGTTGACAACAACATAAATAGGGACGGCGGGCAGCGGACCGCGGATTAAGCCAGCGGTCGCGGCAATCAGAAGTGGACACAACAGCATCTCGGACTGCCAGTACATCCGTGCGGGCTGGAGCAAGTGGCGCCAGAGGTGGCCGCAGCAGGCCGCATATAAAGCCAACGCTCTCGACCAACCAGAGCGAGTGGGCCATCCAGCTGAAAGTATAAAGGAGATTCGATGGGCGGACATGCCAGTCGAACAGACAGAGACTGATTGGAGCACCGGACAGCACTTGGGACGGACGGACGAGTTGCGCACGCACCTCTGCACCCGGTCCTTCATGAGTTGCCGCTAGGGTGCTCTCATAGCGCACCGCTATACCTTCGCCCACTTGCAGAGCTTCCTCAGTCATTGTCGCACAGCGGCAGCGTCCACATCGCTCCCTGTGATTCTCCCTCAGGAGGATTTGCACGGAGATTTTATCGCAGAAGAACAGAAGAAAACATATGCAAAGTTTGTTAGGGACATAGCAAAGATTTGTCGTCAGTCTATAGAGTTGTCATCCTTGATAGGTTATATACTACACACTAGCTGTAGTGATAGGGACTGGTAGCTAGGGAATCTAGCAGGTCAGGGGCCCATTCACATTAGGGAACCCCGCGCCTGCTGAGTCTAAGGCTTAGAAAGGTAGGATAGGAATAGGATAGTTAGCATTATTTATGGTAAAATGTAATTATTCCCAAATGGAGAATAAAAATAAAAGCAAAGCTTCTTCCTCCCAGCCCGCATCGGCTCCCACAAGGGCACCCGACGCCACTCCCCCCACCAACAACACAAAGGGCTTGGCAAAAAAGGTGCATGAGGCTGCAGAGGAGTCAGCAGACAAATCTGTGCCAAATGTACCTACGGGGAACATGTTTAACCCTCTACAGAACCTGGATGAGGCCTCACAAGAACAAATGTGCAGTGAAAGGCGGAAAGAACCACGTCAGTCCACGTTTCCCCCAATCATAGTCTACAAAACTTCTGGTTGTGCGAAAATAGTCGATGAGATCCATAGTACAAAGATTTTGGAAGAAAAAATCCAAAAATCACACAGAAACAGTTCCATCAAGTACCAAGTGTACACAGAAAAAGATTTTCAAACATTATTTCAATTTCTGTAAAAGAAAAACCTACAATTTCATTCATATGAAATTGACCCAAATAAGCTACTCAAGGTTGTTCTCCGCCAGCTACCTAGAGACACAGATCCATACGAGATTAAAAATAGATTAATGGACTTGCAATACCCAGTAAAGCAAGTGACTCAGATGACTAAATATAACAATGACAGTCAAGAAAGAGACAAAATCCCACTGTACTTGATAAGTCTAGACAATACTGCAGAGGGTCGTGAAATTTTCAAATTGAGTCACTTCATGCACCTCAGTGTGACAGTTGAAATACATATAACACCAGAAGGCCCCACCTAATGTCACCGTTACCAAAAGTTCAGTCACGGTCAAAGAAACTGCCGAATAAAACCTCGATGCGTCAAGTGTTCTGGGGAACACCTGGCCAAAACATGTATCAAAACAAAAGATGAGACACCCAAATGCCATAACTGTCAGGGTCAGCACCCAGCTAGCTACAGGGGATGCCCAGTGTATAAAGAAATAATGAAGGCTAGGAAAACCAAAACTTAAAACAAACAGAACAAAGAAAACACCAAAGCCCAAAACAATCTGTCAAACGAAAAAGTCACTGACAATAACGAGGAGTTTCCATCACTCCCTGGACAAAGCCAACCACCAATAGAAACCCCTACACGGGGAATAAACAATAATATGAACAATCAAACCCAACAACAAAACCAGACCCCCGACCCCGGAAGTCTGGCACAAGACTTACGCGAAATATTATCACTTTTCATGGATGAAAACATATGAAAGTTGCTAAATGCTCTCCGGCAAGCTGCTGAAGGCATGAAGCAACAGACAGACATATTAGGAAAAGCAACAGTCCTAGCACAGACATTCCTAACACTATTGCAAACCGAAGATGGCGCAAAATAAGAGATTTAACATCGTAGCCTGGAATGCGAATGGTATCAGAAATCAACGATTAGAATTTATAGATTTCCTAGCTGAACATGATACTGACGTAGTGCTTATCAACGAAACCCATCTGAAGCTCCATCTGGACTTCAGATTAAGGAACTACGTCATCATACGTAATGACAGGGCAACCCAAGGTGGTGAAACCGCGGTAATAATAAAGCAAAGGCTGACCCACAAGAAACTACCATCAACAAAACTAGGTGACCTAGAACACAGGCATCGAGGTTAAAATAGAAGGGGAAACTGTGCATCTAATCGAAGCATATAACCCGCCTACTAAGGTACTCATAGCACCACAAATAAATCACTTGCTAGATGTTAACCAAATCGTCCTACTGGGGGGTGATCTGAATGCCAAAAATCCAGCTTGGCACTGCCTCACAGTGAGCAGGAATGGGCCTGTTTAACCCAGCCATGTGCCTCATTTTATCCAGTCACGAGTGCCTGAAATATTGTCATGGTATGTGTGTGTGTGTTTTATAAAAAGAATCTTCCTTCAACTTCGGTAGCTGATAAGTCTATTTTTTGTGACACATTGTAATGACATTGGGGGTGAGTGCAGATTAGTCATTAGCTCTGACAATTACTGATAATGTTCATACTATCGCAATCAGACATTGAAGATGCATAGTTTCTTAAAAATTGGGTGCCAACCTATTAACTTAGCCTGTAATAGCTAATATATAGTATCGTGCACATCCAAATAAAAAAAGTCACTTTAGATGAAAACACTGTATTCTGAAATGTTTCATGTAGATGAACTGGTATTAGTACTAAACCTAAGGGAAAGGCATCAGACAAACACATCTGTTGAAGAAGATAACACGTAGCTCCAACTAACTCTCTCGAAATCACACTTCCGACAAAGCTTTCACAACTTTCCCCTACAAGTTAGTGAAAATATCAGAAAAGTCTTTCAGATCATAGTTCACTTGAAGAAGCGCATTACTGACTGATAAATGTTTGGTGGTGAAGTTGCATTTTATGAAAACCCACATGGTGATAATTTCCAAGTTCTTATGGAGACGTGATGCCCATATCCGGCCACCTTGAAATACTGAAAAAACTGGCTGGAGACTTAGTTAGTTGGCTGACCTTTTTACGTGAAAAATCACGCTGGAAATTTTTTCTATCCTACCATGTTGCTTCTGTCTGTCTGGAATTTTAATACCATAAAGCCCCGATTTTTCTGCCTGTTTTTACCTATGAAAACTTTTATCTAAAGGCGCATAGCTTTTCCACTATTCCAGCAAGAAGCTCTCTTTCAGATTTTAGCTAATAGCTTTTAAGATACTTATTCTTCTGCCAAGATTTTTGGCCCATATTATTTGTTAAAATTTTTCCTACCTTTTGGTATATGTTACATTACTATACTGATCTTATTCTGAGAGTAATCTACTATTAACAGAAATTTTATCTCGTCTCCCGCCTCTGTGACATCAGACTAAAGTTTCTAAAATTCATATCTGGCTAGCCCCATTTTACAATTTGCACATATTGCTTATGGAAATAAGTTCCAATTTTTGAGAGCTCATTTACTCCTCAACAATGCTTCTATTAAATTTTAATTCCTAACTTTGACATCAGCATCTAAGTGAGGTAAATTGAAGCAATGCTCTACAATTAGTATTCAAAAATCCTAATTTTTTCCCCTGAATTTTAAACTTTTCATAAAACTGTTATCATATTTGTAATCCTTGGAATTTTCTTGATTTTCTATACCTAATTCTATTCTTCTGCCTATTTTATTAAAGATTCTGATTTTCTTTTTACTACTCAAAAATATTCTTAGAATCTACCTAATTATTCAATCTTTATTCAGAATGCATATACCTATTCTGACAACAACCTGTGATATCAAAATCTGGAATAACTCTTTTTGTTAATTGATAATTTTTGATTTTATGTTTTTTTTTTCCATTGTTCATTTCATCCAACCGCACGGCAAGTTACATGTTAAAATTGAAATATCTCTCTTTAAAAATTTCTTACTCCAAACTAATAATTTTATGCTTTATTTATGGAAATGAATGTAGCAAAATCCCTTGACATTAGAATTTCAACTTTCTAAAACTTCTGTTTACTGACAAAAATGGTTATATTCTGAATTGAAAAGTGCTTTAATATTAAGAAAATGTTTGTAAAAGTCCTTCACTCTTTAAATGGTCTGTGATAGGTTCCCTTCTAAATGGTTTAAGCGATATTAGAGCTATATGACAACATCTGTTAGCTGTAAGAAGTTTTTATAAGAAAAATAGCTTGTCACAGTGCTATTGTTTGCTAGAGAGATTTAGTGGAGATGAGTAAGGAGCAACACTTGCCTCCATTCAATAAAGGTGGTCTTCTCTTTGACTCTATAGATCCATGGAGTATTTGTATCTAATTTTTCAGTGTTCCAGATCTCTGTGATTGCATTTTACTTATGTTATTTGTTATTTTATATGTTTCGTATTGAGGACTCGTCAACAAGCGTGGTGTGTGAGCTTTAATATTTGACTTGACATTTATAGTGATGTCAATTAAATCACTAACCAAGCCATCCAGATTTAGGTTTGCTGTGGTTTTCTGAAGCTGCATCAGGACAGTGCCGGAATGGTTCTTTTTATAAGGACTTTGGCAATTTTTTCCCCATCCCTTACCAACAATCCTATTCTGACTCCAATAACCTTATTTTCAATGAGCCAGAAAAATTAAATGTTTGTGGATTGTGACAGTATTCAAGATACATAGCTGTTATGTGTGTACATAAGTAATTAGAAATTATTTGCAGATTTGATTAACTATGAGTCAAACAGCCTCTGCTCTAGAGATTTTCCTATTATATTCTTGGTCAAGATTGACTGCATAAGTTCAGGTAAACTGAGCTTGCATAGCATGTGAACTGTGACTGAGATGTGGGAAGAGATTACCAACTATTTCTTCATAAATGTTTATAATTCATAATGGCATTGTGTGTAGAATTGCCTCTCCCAGCTTTTAAAGCCAACTATGATTTATTGTACAACAATAGGATTGGAAACATTGTTGTAAACTGTATAATGAAAACACAGCCAAACCTGTTGCAAATATTCAATGAATTTATTGACGGGTTTCGACCCGCCTTAAGGGAGTCTTCTTCAGAAACTAGTTAAAATATATTACATAAATCTAAAAACACTTCTCAATAAAATAGTACACTTTTGCACTAGAGTCACACATTAAAATATATTATCTGGCTAACCATCCGGCAGCCAGCGTGCATCACAGAGCCAGCGTCTAATCTGGGCGGCAGTAATGTGTACTATTTTATTGAGAAGTGTTTTTAGATTTATGTAATATATTTTAACTAGTTTCTGAAGAAGACTCCCTTAAGGCGGGTCGAAACCCGTCGATAAATTCATTGAATATTTGCAACAGGTTTGGCTGTATTTTCATTATACAATTGAAGAAATACCGTCGCTGTTGATGCTGCCATGCTCAAGATTTTGAAATTGTTGTAAACATTAGTATGGAAGGGGTAAGAGAAGTACACTCATCATTTACCAAAGTTGAAGGTGTGGAGGCTGTAAAGATAAAAAAGTAGCACATATAAATTAAAACACAAAATTTTGGATGACCCTTTAGTGAAGTAAGAAAGGAAATGAAGCGGGGGGCTGCAATCTCAGAATGGCATAAGGGTTAAATTACCTTTTGTTTTTACAGTTGAAAAGGAGTGGACAGGTAGAGATCATTAAGTGATGAAAAAAATATTATTGGAAAAGAACTAGCTGATACCCACGACTTCATACATCTGGATTAAGAATTTCGTTGCCAGAATTGAGTATAGAAAGCTGTTGGTAACATCGGATTGGTCCCAAACAATATCGAGTCGGTATAATATGACAGGATAGCCATCACTATATCATTCTACCGTCGAACCTGTCTCATGAAGAGAATCAATTTCCAACATATTTAAAAACAGAAAAACAAACGAAGATGTGTGTGTGTGTGTTTGGGGGGGGGGGTGTTAACTAAGGGCAACTTTATTTCGGCTTGGTCTTTTCTTCTTTCTTCAGCATAAGCATCCGATTCTTGGGTTCTAATAACTTTAGCTGCTCGTGCATAAGCCAATTTATGCCTGCAAGGCATGTCAAAAAGAACGCAAAATAAACTGGTGCCAGAAACATTTAAGCAGACACAAAGTAATAGGACAGAGAAAATTTACATCTATACTAAACAATATGTTTTGTCTCTAAATGAAATTTACTAACAAATCATACACTAACATAATGCGCGAGAAGCTCTTGAGCAACCGACGTAACATTACAGACTAACACCATTCGATAAGTTCTCAAAAATTTCATGACTACAACTGTTATTTATAAAACAAACAAAAAAAAAAAAAATATGTCCTGTGCCTTTCCTACAGATACAAAGTATTTCATTGTCAAATTCCATCAATATCAGTATAATCATTTAGTCGTCAAAACGTAACAAAAAGACAGACTTACTTCTGCATTTATAGTATTATTAGTGCAGATCACACATACACTGACTGTGTGAGTAACAACTCCTGAGGGATCAATATAACGTTAAAAATTGTACACCTACATTATTGCTAGACTACCTATGATTTACCTCGCATTGCACCCCTAAATTTGTGGTATTTACAATTTAACAAGCAATCCTAACAACCGATGGTCCAGGCATGACTCATATGATCAAAAAACAATTTTTAAAAATCTTTGCTTTCGCGGGGATTTGAACTGGAAACCACACTCCAAACAGTAGTAAGCAAATGCTTTAACCACTGAGCTACCAGACCGCTATATGGAAAGGTAGTACAGAGACCTACACATCCTCCGTGTTTGTCTATCGTGGTTCAGTAATTTTTAAAAATTATGTGACAACATGTATTATTTCTGCAGAAAAAGGTATGCTATGTCCATCCTGATGCCAAATAGCATCTCCTCGTCAAATTTCAATACCATCGGATTAGCCGTTTCGCCCAAGACACGTAACAAACAGACAGATAGACAGAGTTACTTTCGCATTTATAATATTAGTACAGATACACAATGCACTTATAAAAATCATAATACATGAAAAACTCGGTTATGTCGTACACATAAACACATAGGGCGTGGAATAGACTGTAGCATAAATAAACCAAAACACGCCATCTACTGGATGGTTACCCAACCTAGATAATCAAGTGTTGTGTCAATAAATTAACACATCACCATCTGTTAGAAATTTATGGAACTATAATAATAATAATAATTTTGTGTGGTCGTAATGACCTAGTGACAGGATTTCTATTGGCTGCGCATTCCGCCCCTGCGGCAACAGCCAATCCTATCAGGTACAGGGGACCTACAGTTTAGCTTGGAATCCAAACCACAGTACCGTCCTGGCGTACTTTACAATTACACAGCAAGCTGCGCCAGAGGTGAAGGACTGATTAAGTGTCTATGAAAATCCCCGCTGCGTCAGGGATTCAAACCAGTGACCTTTCGATCTCCAGTCAGATGCTTTAACCACTGAGCCATCAGACCGCTCAAACTTACAGAACTTACAATTACAAACCATTGCCCTACGACAAACATTTAATGAACATTTAATTCACAATAAAAATATTGAGATCAATACTCAAGATAAAAACTATCCTATCTTTTAAGTTCAACCAAATTACACACAGCAAGCCAAATTTCAACAAAATCGGTTTAGGAGTTTATCTTGGACTAACATTGTGACACGAGATTTTTATATATATAAGATTATTATCATAAAAGGCAAGAGGGAAATTAAATTCAAGTAGGTAACAACAGATTACTGTGTAGCAATCCTATTATATAAAACGCTAACGTGGCGTCTGCATGCGTCGTCTATAGCTGCTACACGTATTGGCTACAGAACGGTCATGTGACAGCCGTCACCCGCCACCATAGTGCATTCCTTCCTTCATGTCGCATTTAGTTTATTTACTGCAGTTAGATGCAGAAACTCGTGTAAGGAGAATGGTGTTCGATGTTTATGTTATATTATTTGTATCAATTATACACCAAAATTCATGTAAGGAGAAGGGATTCAATATTTATGCTATTTTATCTGTGTCAGTTATAGGCCCTAGATTAAACCATAACCTAAGATTTTTTCGGCAGATGGTAAGAAACTGTGAAGTGTATTTAAAACTCGGAGAAACGTAATGATGTATTGGTCAAATAAATAACAGTTATCCGTTTTCGAAATTATAGTCTACGTGATCTTAAGTAAAATGAATTTATCTATGCAAAATCCTTACCAAATACTCTGATAATCTAACCAGAGTAACGTATTCATATAACAAAAGATATCATTAAAAATGACTAATTCGTTTCTCCTTATAAGCTTTTCCAGAATAAATTCTTACTACCATTATATATGATACCATTAGTTTTTTATACATGTGTTAACTATTAAATGAGATTTAATATAAACTTTTGATTAGATTTAAACAGTCAAGGATATGACTATTTACAGTATAAGCGATATGACACTCGGAATACAACAACAATATTATTGCCGCAAAATAGCAGTGAGCAGAGATATTAGAAATACGGAGAGCAGGGAAAAAAATTAATGCGAGGCAATTATGTGTCACAAAGTTATAATTAGTACGTTCATTTAAATTTACATATTGCTTTTTATTTATCTACGACAACCAGATGCAAAAATTCATGTAAGGAGAAGGATATTGTATGTGTACGTTATATTACCTGTATCAATAATGAGTACTAGGTTAAAACACAACCTACGATTTTTTTTTGATTTTTTTTTTTGGCCGGAGATAAGAAACGATGAAGTTTATTAAAAACTCAAAGGAAGTTTACACGAAATGTACGAATCATGAAATATATCATTCAGATAAATGGCAGTTATCCGTTTTTGATATTCCCGTCATTTAAAGTAAAATAATATAAATAAATCGGTATTACTGGAGATCGCGATTCTGCCAGGAATTGCTGTGGTAAAACACAAGAAATATTTTCCGTAGAACATTTAACTGTATTATGCCCGTCCAGGATGTATTACAAACTAATTTCAGCTTGAAAATAATGGTAGTCTACAGGCTGTATTACAATGGAATCACTGCTTAAAAACAATATGTCTTGCGATTGACTACAGCATTTGAGAGTAGTAGAAGTTATGATTTGACCAGAAAGCCCACTGACACATTTGATTACAGCGTAATTCACTCTGAAATGAGTTTTACAAACCAATTAAACTGCTTTCATATGCGCCAAGTTACCGAAGGTATTAATAAATGCGGGTGAACGTAGTTCGTACCTATCGTGCTGAAGTGTGCCTGGACTAGGAATAAAACTGATATTACATGGATAGCAAAAGTTTCTGGATTGGTTTTATACATCCGCCCTCATTAATTCAGTAGAAGTTACTACTGTATTGCTGTGTAGAACATTATCAAATCAAGGCCACTAACATTATCTAATAACAATCCTGTATAATTAACCAACTGCAAAATAATAATAATAAAATGAACTGCCAGAATATGGCGTTCAAACTGTCATTTTTGACGGGCTAGAAGCTAGTAGATAATAAAAAAAATAGTTTAAAATTTTAATATATCTACGTACTTGGATAAAAGATGTTGGATATGAGAGAAGGGCTATTCCCCAAGTTAGAAGCCTAGGATGTGTCTGCTGTCATTAATGTGTTGGTCGGCTGATTCTCGCTTACAGAGTTAAGCTGGGTATGTGATTTTTGGAAGTACTCTGATGTTTCTGAAGCAGTTTTAGGTCAGAGTTATGGAATCTGGCATGTGCATTTCCTGCATTTTGGGACTAACCGTCCATTTATGAACAATCACCCTAATGCACAGCTATTTTGTGGCGAGACTGGTGTACGAATATGACAGTGGAGGCAGGTATGCTGGGGTATGAGTTGGTTTGTTGTCTAGGTTGAGTGATCTGTGATGGGGAAGCCACCCATTCCACTCTCCCCCCAAAAAATACAGTATTGGGATTGGAACAGGTGTCACAATTGAATGCAGTTTTGACAGGAAATGCCTTAGCTGTTCCTCATTACCTATTTTTCACCCCTCCTGATTCAGTGTTATCACTTTGGATTTACGAAATGTGTTTTATGTACAATTATTATAACTGCTTTATTCAGCTAGAAATACTAACAAGACAACTACTGAGCATGAGGGGTGAACGGTAATGCTCTGGCCTTTCATTTGGGGGGGCACTGATTTGAATCCTCATCTGGCCATCTAGATTTGGGTTTTCCATGGTTTCCCCAAATCACTTCAGGCAAATGCCAAGATCATTCCTTCAAAAGGCCAAGGCTGAATTCCTTCCTGTTCCTTTGTCCCATTTCTTTCTTACCTTTAACGATGCTGACGAAGTACAAAATAGTAAGCAAAAGCCCATAAATAATAAAATAATAGAGCACCTAAGGAGTGATGAGTAATACACAACTCTAATAAAGAAACTTAACTGAGGTAGTTTTTTTTAACTTCAGTTTTAAATGCTTCAGATAAAAATTAGTATTACATTTCTTGTAAAATGCTCATGGAAGTATTATGTTAGTAAGAGTTAATGTTTTATTTTTTGGTGATAAATGTTTGATAAAAGTGTGTACATTTTTAATGCAAAATATTCTTTATTTGGCAGCAAGAGATCATGATAAAGACTGGTTATTGGTTGAAAAGGAAAAATTCGACCACGACTATGATAAGGATTCCGATGGAAAACTTGATGGTGCCGAAATACTCTCATGGGTAGTTCCAAGTAATGAGTAAGTAATTCATTGCATTGAAAATAACATTATGGTGTATTATGTAAGAAAAAAATATTTCATACATATCGGTAATAATTTTTAATGTTACTGATTTTGATTCATTTTATAATAATAGCACAGATATGGTAATTTCACATTCGTCTCCTGTTTTTATAGTGTGACCTACATTGTGCCACAATTAATGTTTAATTAGTTGTGAATTTTATTACTCTGTGAATTATAATCAGGAAATATGGCTGAATTGGAATCACTAGGAGTTTTGAAACAAAGGCCTCATTGCATTACTGTATTATAAGACTACTGAGTGAACAGAATTCTGTAGGAGCAGGGATTTTCAAGGATTTGTTCCTGCAAATAAGAAATTCGGAAGGGACAGTATGTTAAAGTGTGGGTCATTAGAGTTGTCCAGCAGACTATACATGTAAAACAACAAGAAGTCACTTTGCTGTATTTGTTGTTCTTAAGGGATTTACCAGTTGAAAACCAGAAAGTGAATGAATGAAACGTGTGATGTGTTCCCCTTACAAAAGCTCGCTCTTTTCTTTCACACACAGTATCGTCCAATCATAACTATCGTCTTATCATCATGAGGTTGTTGGAAATTCACGGGCCTTATGTACAGCAGAGGTGTAGCATCATGTGACCATATCCTCAGAAATTTATTTATTGTGTAGTACTGTAGCTGCCAGAGGCATCAAGGTCAGTGTTAGAACCAGGTTTTTGAGCATAGAAAGAAGGGACTCTGGCATCTTTTCATTTAAAAAAAAAATGTTTTCTTTGTTCTCTGGGTAGAGTTCAATGAATTTTTTTCAAACCCACCATTTCGACCATTTTGCTGTGGCATTTATCACAACACTGCTGTGCCTGGAATTACTGTCACCTATAAATAGCTTCTGAAACATGTGCCAACAGTCAGAGGTGATGTCATGGAAGTTCCCGCAGACAGTGTCACTTGTTCAGTGCTGTACTTCAGCTGATTTTCACCTTAACACAAGTCCCCAAAAAAACCAGAGAACCTCACCGTACTTGTCATTGTTGCTAACTTAAATTTAACTTGCCATCTCAAATAATTATCACATACTTATAAAGATAATGTTATTCAGCAGAGATGACAGAACAAAATGTAATACACAATTATAATTACAAAAAGGTTTATATTCATAACTTCACATTGCTAAACTATTGTAGTAATATCATTTAAAGAAAGAAACTTCACTTACACAATTCATAACAAATCTTTCTCTCTTTTAATGAAATGAATCACTCAGTATATTAGTTTAATGTCTTGATCTTCTGTTTCAAAACTCTCTTCCCATTTATTTTGTTTTTGAATCCAAATAGTTTCTTCACCGAGCCAATGTTACCAACTTAATTTTTAGTTCAATACAGAAATCATACCTCAGCTTGTAAGGATGTGACTAAAATTTGATGTGTTTACTGGAACAGAAACAAAATTAAGGTAAACATCTGTGGCCAGAGCTGCCCTCATTCAATTTAATCTGGATGTGAAATTCCTAAAAGTGCCAGGGATTGGCTCCCGTTGCTTGGCAGAGGGCATTGGTTGAGACAGAATAGGTTGTGTCAGAGAGAGTAGATGCATGTTTGTTAGAATTTCTGTATACTGAATGGTTAGACATCAACAATAAATGTGACAAGTATGGATGTTACACAATTATCTTAGTACAGCTTCCTTCGTCTTTCTATTGAGAATTTGCAGTGTAAAATTATGTAAGAGCTCGACTGGCAAATATACACATTTTGGTAAATAAAACGAAAGAATAAGCTGCACCATTTCTTTTCTCTGTAATACCTATCTCACTAATAAATGAATAAGGCAACTGTTGGCTTAATAAGCCATATACCCCAGAAATAGATGAACCAAAAATAGCTTAATGTGCTAATGCATTACTGATAATAAATGGACCAGAACCCGAAATCTATTTTTTTGGAATTTGTATTGAAGTACACCCACTTCTGCTGTTAAATCAGTTAACTTATATGTCAGCTAATTCCGCCTATCCTTGGAATTTTAAAGTGATTGGTAGTCCATCTAGCCCTACATTCCGAAAACTGGCTATTTGTCTTAGACCTACATTCTGAAAACTGGCTGCCATCTTACCCCTACATTCCAAAAACTAGCTGTCGATCTTACCTCTGGTTTTTGACTGACTCTGCCAGAATTGCTCAATTTCGCTACTAGTTTGAATGATTAATTCAGCCTGTTTATCATATCTGTTCCCAATAGCTACCTTAAACTGAGAATTTTATTCTTTAAGTTCTACAAATTTCTCAACATTTCTCTCACATCTGAAACTCTAGCTTCCATTTTGAGAAAGATTTGTTTCCTAGCCAAAATAAAAGTTATGTGTCATAAAAAAGGCGCACACAATCTCAAAATATAACCACTCCGCCAGAAGGCAATGATGAATGTTAGAAATACTTGAATATCATAGAACAGCATTTTTCAACACTAAGACCAGTAAAATGCCAAAAATAATTCTGCAGACTACTAACTTATATGGGCCTAATTTTTTTACCTGTGTGTATATCATTAATACTTGAACATATTATATGGTACCAATATAACATAATAAATCTAAAAGCATGTTTTGAATTCCTACAGAAACACAGTTATGAAATGACAAGTGAATAATTAAAAGTGAATTTCATACTGTACAACTCTTATTATTTATAAACCAATTGAAATATAATGTTATGTCTGCGGACCAACTGCGACATCTTCCCGTCCATAGGTAAAGAAGACTGGCCATAGAGGGAGCACACAAATAAACAAACAGACGGTAAAATTATTTTACAAGCAAAAGAAAATTTAACGAATCACATTTATTTTCTTACGTATCTTGAGTGTACAAAGTTACCATCAGGGATTTTCCCCACTTCATAGTTACGTCCTGGAAATATAAAACTGTGGTGGTTTCCCAATTCCTTCCCCAGTGTGACAGTTTATGTGTTATTATAAGTGTTAATGACTGATGGTGTGTGTGTTCATATTAGAGAGTTGTGGATGAGAGATGAAAGAAAAAGGGGGGGGGGGGGGTCAAAGCTGGTGCTGTCTCATGCAGGCTTCAAGCTTAAAATCCCCATTTGACAGACAAATCACCATTAACAATCTCGTATACTGCATATGCACTGCAGAGAGTTTTGGAATTTAACACAGGATGTTTGGTGCACAATCTGGTGATCAGAAATTCACCTTATTTTCATTAGGCAATATTAATTGGTACCAGTTTCACTGAAAAACTACTAACTTTAATATGGCTGCACCAAATCAAAAAACTGTTATACAATAGGATCGAAACAGGTGAAGAGTGTGAAAAGCTTTAGGGTGACCTAGATAAAATAACTAAGTGGTTGGTCAACATGGAATGAATATAAATGCCAAGAAGAGTCAACTTATTAGGTAAACAGGTAAAATTCTAAAGGTTGTTTATAGAACAGAATTGCTTGTTAAATGTTTGAAGTGTAAATATCTTGGCATAAGATTTGATAATAATTTGGGCAGAACATATTGGGCAGGTGGTAGGAGAAGGTTGAATAATCCTTTATATAAGGATGTGTCGGAGAAGTCAAGGAATTGGGTTACAAAACTTTGCCAGACAATTGCTTGAATATGGGATTGTGTAGTTTGGGACCATCATTTTGGGTATCAAATACAGGGGTTGGAGTGTTTGTAAAAGGAGAATTACTAGATTTGTTTCTTGAAATTACCACAGGACCATTCAGTAACTGATATGATAAAAGAACTGGATTGGGCATCAATGGAAGAGAGGATGGTGAAGAAAGTGCTTGGAGTGTACAAGGCATATATTGGTGATGGCTTGGATTGGTTTTATCAGAGAATTGGGAATAGTGCATAGAAAAAAAAGATGACTATTGATACAAACTGGCACTCTATTTCATGTATAAGGGAGTATGGAATTTTTTTGGGGTAAAGGTGTCGGGAATTGGAATAAATTACCTTGGGAAGTGATGAACAATTTACCAAAAACGCTGAAGGAATTTAAAAATCGTAAATAGAAAAAGTAGATGGGTGGAACTGTTTTCTTCTACTTCCTGAGTGATTACTTCATTTCTTTACGTGCTGAATCAGTGGTGGTAATGGATGACACAGGTCGACCAGAAAACTCATTGAGCAATGCCCTGAATTTTTCACACTTGATGCAGTCCTCCATCTGACAGCCATTCCATAATTGTTCCATTCCTCTCAGGTGCTTGCAGATGAGGAACATTTTTTCATATCATTCAGGAAAGGGAAAGAGGCAGTGTCATCCAAACTACTGATAGGGTGTATGTTTGAGGTATCAGATGTGAGAGTCGTTGCCGAGATGGAATTAGTGGTATGGTCAAGATGCATTTTAATTGGGATGTTTGCATGTAGAAATGGTTAAATATTGGCAAGTGGGAATTGTGAATTGCCATAGAGAAATGGAAGTAGTTCTTTTCTAACACTGTAAAATTATTTAAGAGCTTGACTGGTAAAGAAAAGTAAAGAATGTGTTGCACCATTTCTGTTCTTTAGAATACTTACATCACTAATAAATGAATAAGGTGACCATTGACTGAATAATTAAGCTCAGTACAGAAATAGATGAACCAAAAATAGTTAAAAATGCTGACACATGGCGGGAGCAGAACCTGGACAAAATAATTTAACAAGCTCTTTACTCAAGCAGTTTACATTGTCTCTAAACTTGATTAAAAGAATTTATGAGATGCAAATGTGCACTTAATTAACCTACTCATTCAGTCTATTTATTAACCATATATTCTATTATCTCACAGACCCCAGAGGATTTATACCTGATTTTTCACACCTGCTATCTCATGTGGTACCAATTACATGAATCATTCATCCCTTGTACAATTTAAGATCACAAGCATTCCTTAACCCGAGATTTCTCTTTAATTTAGAATATCTGAGAGAATTTGCATTTTGATGTGACTTATCTTTGACCAAAAATGGTGCATGATGAAAATCAATAAAGATTTTAAACTCTGAGTTAAATCTACAAGATGTAAGGTACCTATTAGTTTGCCAAAAGCATTCTCACCACCTATCCCCAGCATTAATATAGGCCTACTCTATTGTGCGACTTTGACTTCTCTTATGCAGAACATAGAAATTTCACATAAAGTAATTTTCAACTTGAATGGATTTTCCTGCATTCATTTCCACGGTGAAAGCTCACCATAAGAAACATTTTTAATTGTATTCATTATGTCCGTAAAAATTTAATTTAAAAGATAATTTGGTTTGTTTGTTTTAACCCATGCAAATAGGAAAGCTAGGATTTAAGATTTTAAATCACTCTGAATTGAGTAAAGTCATAGCCGATCTTTTGTTACCAGCTATAATCAGCACTGTCTAGAATATTTTGATAGTAAAATTAACTAATTTGGCAAAGTTTAATCAGTGGTTTTAATTAAAAGAAAAAATTAAGTTTGTAACTAAAAGAAATAGAATTGAGATATTTATATCAGAAGATACCGTAAATTGAGAGGATTATGAATATATAGTGGTTTCAGTAAAGAAATAAAATTGAGAGATTTATATCAGAAGATACCGTAAATTGAGAGGATTATGAATATATAGTGGTTTCAGTAAAAAGTTTAATCATTAGTAAGATTTTAAAGATAGATTGTCATTAACTGTTCTTGAAGTGCGACAAATTGCGCCAAGCTGATGACATAAGAGGTTAAGCTTATAGAAATACTTTTGAATGTTGAATTAGATTAAAATAGATAGAATATGATATCAGGAAGTCCTTGTAGTAATGGCAAGTTAGTATATTGGGAGATTAATTTTTGAAAGAATTTGCTGATGTCATACTAACGGAAAAGATGATGAAAGTCCCTGCAGCCATGTTGAAAATGCCCAGTCTTTTGATAGTTATCAAAGAGATAACTTTTTGACACTATGTAGCCTAGTCTTCCACCAGATTTGAAACTGTTAACTTCGCGTCAGTTCGCGGAGCTAACTGCTCCACGCAGTAGTTGTTGCAGCACATTATAACATTATTCTCACTAATGTTAGGGGGACTTAGTGAGTTTGTCTTCTCGTGTGAATGTGTTTAGCCTGTCAGTCTTTTATGGAACTGTTGTCCGACGTCTTATTCACAATTCTGGTACCAACAATGTAAAGTGAACATTTCAAGAATATAATTATTTTGTGATTCTAAAACTGTGTCAAGAGAACTTGTTTAGTTATACTCTTCGTGTTTGGGGTTTATAATACAAACCTGTGGCGACCGTTTATTAAATATTAAGGTACCAGAAGGCTACACAGGTTTAGGCAAAGTGTTGCAAACCCCCAGCATTGATCTTTTGACCTAACAAAGATTTGTTTTACCTTTCACGTTAAATTTTGAGTTTGTACCTTCTCATCAAACTTTATGAGAAACAAGGCTTTCCCAGCGTATCTTTAATACGAAATCTTCACAGGTTTTCCGCCGGATAATATTATCAAAAGACAAGCTTTCAGCGGCTTGCTCTGCCACCATCATCAGGTCCATTGTACAATTATGGACAAGCAGGATGGAAACGGGCCTTGTAGTCAGCCAATCAGAAGACGATACGATCCTGGCCTGCTTCGGATCCACGATCCAGTACAGTTCTAGTTGTTCTCATAAGTACAATGGACCTGATGATGGCAGCAGAGCAAGCTGCTGAAAGCTTGCCTTTTGATAGTTTTATCCAGCGGAAAACCTGTGAAGATTTTGTATCAAACTTTATATTTCAATTTGTATGTTTCATAACATTTCTTCCTTCTTAATTAAATCTAAATCCATTTTTAACTACTTCTTGCATTTTCTACTATATTTATTCAGGACTACTACTTTGTTATTTCGGTGGGCAATCCTGGACACACCATAGTCACTGCCCTAGGACCACATTTTTGCATTTTGACCAGCACCTACAACTTTTTTTTCCAGATTCTTCCTTGATATGTCAGACACCCCTCAACTCTTGGAACATCTGTAAACAGTTGCCACTCCCCTACCTGCAGATTCCTTCCTGGTCACTATAGGCATCACCTCCCTCATCCTCATTGCCAGGGCACCAGTACCCTTGAACACTACTTCATTTAACGATTTCAATTAGGTATCCAGGGAGATAAATGGCTTGTGACACACAAAAAAAACCAAAAAAAACAGCATTTTAGAAATGTTGGCAGTTTTACCCTTTAATGGTCAAATTTAAAAAAAAAAAAAATACTTTTTTAAAATATAATATGATCAAAGTGGATACCTTAATCTTTAAAATGATACCTCATTTATCGATTTCAGCTAGGTATGAAGGTAGATAAGGGCTTGTGACCTAATAGAAATAATGATACACGATCTTAATACAGTAATTTAAACCACCCCATTCTATTGATTTCAGTAATGGTGGTATTAATTTTTTTTTAAAAGACATTAATAGCCCCAATAGTATGCTGCAGATGTGAAGACCATAGTCCAGTTCCATATAGATCTCTCTATCATATCTTTAACCTCAGGAACTGATTTTGTAATCCAGTAGCGCAGTAAGAAGTTTCATCATTTTTCAAAGAACACAGTATCGGGTATTTCAGTCACTTCATTGTTGTATACTCGGACACGGTTTAGGAAGGGGAAAAAATTCTGTTTTTTTTTTTAAATTTTGTTGCTTTTATCAATTTTATCGCATTGTGCATGTTGAAATGACATCAATCACAAAAATTGCTAAAATAATTGAAATATTATTAATTATTTTAAGTTTATTGACTACAGTATATGATACAAGTAACAGTACTGAATTACACTGAGCTCTTCAGAATGGCCAAACTGTTTTGTGGTATTCAAGCAGATGTTACAGTAGAACTCCAATTATCCGAATCAATTTTGGACCAGACCCCATTTGGATAATCAAAAATTCAGACAATTCGATTTTTTTCCGAAAAAAGGGTCTATTTTAATTAATTACTGTATGTATGTTGAAAATGGAAGAAAATATATTTTTAATTAATTAAATGAAAAGGCAACACTTCTATATGTTAAGCATACTTGTAAGTGCTGTACATTAGTACAGTATGTACGTACCGTACTGTAAATAAAAGTCATTGCTTGCTGAACATCTTGGTCACAGTAAGCTGTTTGACTGTATTCATCTGTTTTTGGGCAGCTAAGTTGCGCATCCGTTTGAAAGTGGGAAGTTGCATGTGGTCATACTCGGGCTGACGCTCCATCCACTTCAACGCAGTTTCAAGGTCGGCAAATGCTTAACTAGCTGATGGTCCCGTCTGCTTCAACTTCGACACTAAGGTCATCTTCTGTCTCAACACTTTCTTCTCTCACACTTTCAATAAGTTCATCATCATTTAGAATTTCATACCAAAGGTTTGATGAATCACACACCACCCGCTCTCCTATATCTTCAGCATTAACTTCTGAACATCCAGGAGTTTTCGAAAGTAGGTTTCACAATTCCTCAAGTGACACATCATCCCCGTCTTCTCCTGTCTCTTCCCTTTCCTTTTCTTGAGCTTTTTTTCCCCTTTTCATTCTCTTGTTCAGTTGGTATGCCTTTCAACTTGTTCCATGCACGTCTTAATGGGACTGCCTTAACCAGGCTCCAAGCTTCCGCCACCATGTAAGGGGCGGTCTTTCAATTTTTTTTATTTTTTTTTTCCCCTTATTGTTAGCCAACACAGTTCCTTCGTTTCGCCCTCCACCAAAAGTTTCCCTAAAAGTTGCCTTCTGTGATGGTGTTTCATGGTTTCTATAACAGACTGCTCCATTGGTTGCAACAAACTTGTGACTTTTGTTGGTAAAAAGATTGTTTTAAACTATTTCCAACAATTCTTTCATGGGATGGGTTAAAAAGTGATTTGGATATTCAGCGATTTGGATAGTCAGAGTTCAGAAAATTGGAGTTCTACTGTACTTTTAACTGCCATATAACCTTGATTTATCTTTGTTCTGACAGCGAGATTGCAGAGGAAGAAGTCAATCACCTCTTTGTTGAATCGGATGATAATGGTGACGGGATACTATCATTTGAAGAAATCATTGATCATCATGAAACATTTGTTGGCAGTGAAGCTACTGATTATGGTGACCATTTACATAACATTCACGTTTTTCAAGATGAGTTATGATTGGTTTGGTGATTTAAAATACATTTTGAAAGTGTATTGCTTGCATGTAATATTTTACAGCTAAGACTTAATTATACTTTCTTAACTTACTGTACTCAATGTAAGTCTTGAATACATGTTGAAATAATTGTGTGTACCATGTGAATTAAAGAATAATTGTAATGTTTTCACTATTATAGATAAAAAGCTCCTGATCAGATCTATTTGAGATATTGTAAAATATAATCTTGGCTGCCATAAAAATAAACTAATTTTAACATTATCAGTGACACCCCTGAAATAGTTATAATCTTTCACTGACCTAGCCACTGAGTACATGATAATGTGCACTCCTGTCCTCTATGTTACAAGGGAAGGAATGGTATATATAAGCAATAGTGTGACACATCTTTCGACTGCTGTCTTTGTTACTGGAGGTACCTTTTTACACGCTTTATATTAGCTTGACTTGTATGTATGTATGTATGTATGTATGTATGTATGAATCGGAATTTTACAACTCAATTTTGACCCACTTCCAGATGTCCGAGCTGTTTGAAATTTGGCACACATATTAAGAACCGGTGACAATACAATAATTTCATAGCTATATCCTGCTATTCTCATTACTTTGACAGTAACAACAGAAAAATGGTTGAATGTCGTGGAATTTTGCAATTTAATTTTAACCCAATTCCAGATGTCCGAATTGTTTGAAATTTTGCTCATGTATTGATAACTGATTACAATACAATAATTTCATAGCTATGTCTTGATATTCTGATTATGTTGACAGTAAAAACATAAAAATTTTGCACACGTTTTAAGAACCGTTGACAATACAGTAGTCTCTTAGCAACGTCCTGCTATTCTCGTTACTCTGACGGTAACAATAGAAAAATTGTTGCATGTAATGGAATCTTTCATTTCAGTGTTTACCCGCTTCCTGACGTCCGGATCGTTTGAAATTTTGCACACTTATTAAGAACCGATAAAAATTCAATAATTTCACTCTCACCACGTTGTCAGAAACAACTTAAAAGTGGTTGAATGTAATGGAAAATTTCATTTCGATTTTCTCCCAATTCAGAAAGTCCGAATTGTCTGAAATTTTGTACATGCATTAAGAACCGATGACAATCCAATAATTTCATATGTATGTCTTGGTAATCTCATTACTTTGACAGTAAATACACTAAAGTGATTTAACCGTCTTATGAAAGATGTGGGTCATTTTCACCCACTTTCCGAATCGTCTTTGTGGCCTAGTTGGTTAACGCGCGTGACTGGCGAGCAGACATTCCCTGCTTGAATGCCGATTTTGGTTCGAATTTTTGCGGATATTATAAATGGAAAAGATTAGGATAACCCATGGTTAGGACTTTAAGTTAAACTACACGTATCCTATACTTGATGGGATTACTGAGTTAGGCAAATGCAGCCGTGACATTAGTGCACAGGTGCGATTCGAGAAATCTTCGTCATTTGGCGGCCCCACCCTTCGGAGATTTCCCGCCCAATATAGCCATCATCATCGTTCTCCAGTTTCTCGGGTGTGATATACGAGCCTTGGTTGCTGTAGATGATCGGCTTCCGTTGTCTCCTATCCAGAAAGGTTTCTCTGTCTGCAGTCGCTTAACGTGATGTTGAATAGAAAGTATTCGAAATATTACTTCGTACTATTATAGAAAAGTAGCTTTCCTTGTTTACCCTGCTATTGGATCTCTTGTTGAGTTGACCATTTAATTGTATTTTACTCGTGGGAATAATAATTAAAAATGAAACTACAACTCAAAGAAAAAGAGAGAAGAAAAGCCAACAGTAAGAAACATACTTTTTAAACTATCTCAACTAAAAAGTTAAAAATAAAATTGTAGTTTAAAAAACTAAAATCACACTTTCGTAGTAATGTGAACTAAAAGGTTAAAAATAATATTTAAATATAAACATTTTGTTTAACAGTGATAGGATGTCCCACAATTCAGGATAAATTAATTTTTTTGAACAAAATTAACTTTAATGTTATGTAGAGCGCACCCCACGCTTTTTTAACTTTTGACAATGACTCTGTCTTTACAAACAGCCAACGACAAAAAATATAAGACAACTGAAATAGCACCCCATGCTTTTTTACATTAAAGTTAATTTTGTAATCAGTGACTTTATTCTTTAAGCTTATTAAAAAAAAAAATTATCCTGAATTGTGGGACGTCCTATCACTGTTAAACAAAAAGTTTATATTTAAATATTATTTTTAACCTTTTAGTTCACATTACTACGAAAGCGTGATTTTAGTTTTTTAAACTACAATTTTTTTTTATGTATAAGTCTGTCAAACAAGCTGATTTTATATACCTTGGACATTGTATTACCTACTGTGTCTAAGAAGATACTTGTTTACATCCGTGAAAGTCAACATGTTTTGTATTTCAGTTTTTGCCATATGGAAGTGAACACTGTAGACAGAGCAGCTGAAATGATTTATGTACTATGTGGCAAGTTGTTCACTGCTTGACCGCAAACAAAGCCATGTAATATGAGAGAAATTCAAATTTGTCCACAGCTTTATATATATGACCCTGGTGTCCTTGACTGCACCTTAACTTACTATTTATTTTTTCCATCAGATTTTAAAGAAAGGATTTAGCCACCTTTTTTGTTGATGGTGATAAAACTTAATTAATTCCTCTAAAAACTCTAGGAATTACTATATATTATAATTAACTTAGGTAACAGAGTGAATGCCAAAAAGCTTCGTCTTATCACAACCCAAGAAAACTGGCATACCATCAGCCACAGTAGCTAATACCTCATTTCCAGAAGCGTTCATAAAAAATTGAAAAATGTCTTTTTTTACTGTTAGACTAATATTTTTTTTCCTCGTCTCTGTGCTGAACTAACCAAAAAAAATCATGCTTTGCTTGGTACTTGATGGCTTATCATTTAGGAAGGAATGAAATTGGCCACAGAAGAGAAAAAAACAGCTTGCTTATGCTTTAAGTAATTGGGGTGGACTGGCGAATCTTTTTTGCTCTTGCTCTGCCACTTCCCGAAGAGTACATATAATTTGTGGGTGACAGTACTTGCTAAGGATATTTACAATTTATTTACATCAGGATTATATACATCATTAACATCCCTAGCTCCCTTGCACTCCTCCATAGGCAAGATTCCTGTTACTTGTTTCTAAGACTTGACTTCCCCATTATATTGCTTCAATGGCTTCCACCCACCTGTTATAGTGACTGTTGCTGGCATTGACTCCTGGCTGCTCCCATTGTAGACTGCTGTTCACCTCTAAGTGCAGCTCCGCCTTCCTTCTGGAACAACAACTTGAGCCTAGCTTGCCATTGCTGCTAGCCTCTAGCACTGCCTAGTTACATCACTCCATAGCTGCCAAAGACGATCTTCCTCCAAGAGAGATATAGCCCCCGCTCTGCTCGTGCACCTTGATTTTGATTGCTAACCCCCTTTCTGGAACCAGTGGTAGGAAGAATTTTCCACCAATATAGACGGCTGCTTCCCTCCCATCTTCTTCCAAGTGTCGTCATGCTTCAACTTAATTCTGCTGATATGTGATCCGCTTCATTGTCATTGCCTTCTACATCACCACATTCCAATGTCTGTAACTGTTTTCTTTTTCTGTTGCAACTGTCCTGGTTCTGGCTAACGCTGTATGAAATCACCTATTGCCCAGCTTTAGCCAAAAATCCCTGGGGCCATTACATCATAATAACTAACAAATGCAAATCAATTTATGTAAAAAGTGAAAAAATTCAATATGCATAACATCGATTAAGTGTAACTGAAAAATATACAGTGGAAACACTGATAGAAATAAAAAATCAGTTTTTGGTCATTTGTGTAAAGTTTGTCATTTAGGAGTTACAAGGCTTGTTATTTACAACAATATGTAGGGCCACATTCAGGATCTGTAGGCCTCTAGGATTCAACTGTGGTGTGGGCCCTTTATGTACAGTAGGCTCCTAGGTTATAAATGTTGTGCAGGCCTTTAAATATGTACTGTATACATTTCTTATTATTAAATTAATAAACCTTTTAATGCAAAATATTTGATAACTAACTGAAAATGTGTTTTCAATATTGTTTCCGAGACTGAAGTGAACAAGGTTAGCAAGTGATGCTCGCAGGTTAAATTTTTCGACTGCTGATCGATAGATTAGGTGTGTTCTTACAAACTTGAAAGTGTAGGATTATACTTATTGAGATAAAAAATATAATAAAAGATGATTAAGATCACCAAAGCACACAATAGAGACAGATTAAAAACACAATATTGGTTATTCACACACACGTCAGCGAATAAACTGTTTTTTTTTTTTGACAGTCCTCCACTAATCAGAGCCTTCCCACGACACACCAAGTGACCGAGTTTCCTGAATGCTGAAATAGTATTAAAAGACATAAAAAGCGACTTAAAACAACAAACTAAATAAAATTAATACTGTATTCTATATACACCTAATTCATTTATAAACAAAACTTGGACCTCCCATTGCTACTCGCTGTCTACATCAAATACAAAATGAATTTTTCTTACCTAATCATCCGGACATGAAGACTAGGGAATTTTAGTTCATATTGCAGGTGCATGACAAGACTTCAATTTACATTCATATGTCCCTACCACAGTATACTGAAATTCTGTTACAAGGGTTATGAGTCATCATCGTTGAGCCGCAGACTTTCGGTACAGTTGCACTGAAATGTTACTTTACAGTAGACTCAAACTTATTTTGCATGTGGTGCAGGCCCCTTTGTGATGAGGCCCCTAGGCTACAGCTTAGGTAGCCTATGCCTAAATGTGGCCCTGACAGTATGATCAAACTACAGTTTGGAAGTGTCATCTTTTCAAATTTGAATGATGTTCTTTCCAATTAAATATAAAATTCTTTTTGTAAAATTGCAGATAAGGGCATACTGATTATAACCCTGGTTAATGATGAACCTGTCCTCACCTTGTGCCTCAGAACTATGTACATGGTATACAATTCACATACAGGTGCTACTCATCATTAGATTAGATTGTCCTTAACAATCAACAAGCTGACAGTATATAAAGTTCAAATGTATGTATGCTCGTTTGGGCCAACTAGGACCACGTAAAGCTTTTGTGTAGCTTGAATTTTGCTGTAGATGTGTACACATTATGTTACAACTAGGAACCTGCAGTTTAACATGGAATCCGAACCATGGAACGTCCTGGTGTAGCTCATATGATCAAACAACTCTCAAAATTCCTGCACGTACCGGGATTTGAACCCGGGACTGGAGCAGCGAATGTTTTGAAAGCAAGTGCCTTAACCACTGAGCTACCAGAAATAATAATTTGGATTTTTTTTTTTGTTCTAATCAAACTGGAAGGAAATGGGACAGTTAATAGCTAAAGGGGAAAAAAATTTCATAATAGTTTGAACATCTCTTAGTAGCAGGCTCCTGGAAAATATAATACCTTGCATTTCTTTCTCAAAAATTCTCAGTTGTGATTTTAAAAAGTGGAAACTTTAAAAAGAAGAAATTCACAGGATTCTGCAAATAAAGGTGCAAGGGTTGGCATGAATTTGGCCACTAATTATCCGCTTTGTTTTAATTGGTCTATTGGTTTGAATAGTATGCCATATGTATAGTAAACAAGTCATAAAAACAAGAGGATCTTTTGCATTCCGTAGATGCTTCTGATTCCTCTAGAATACAACATGGATCTTTCCCATACAATAGACCTCATTGCAAAACCTTCAACTTGCATCTGTTCACCACTTGCACAACTACACACCTCATTAACAACTTAGCTGCATTCACTTTACAGTTACTTATGTAAACTTCTCTACTAACCAACTAATAGGATGAGCAATCAAAATGTAGGGGATAAAGGGAAAAAGAACCATCTCAATTGAGTTTCTGGTATACAATAGGTAGCACTGCCTGGATATATTTATTCGTGACTAAAATTTCTTCTACAGATTTGCCTGGAATAAAGTCAAGAGACCCATTCCATTTCAAATCAGACAAGGGGTGTCAGTTGACAGACTACAATTTTTTCGAAAAAATTACAGTTGGTAATCATACTGGAGTTGTGAAATATACAAATACGGTTTTGCGAAATTTTTGGTGGGGTTATGGCACTCCAAAATTTGGCTAAAAACCCCTACTCTTGAAATTTTAAGAATTTTTTTCTCATACAAAAAGAAGTTGGATCATTGTGTTTGTTCACTATAGAAATTTCTACCCCTTATAGGGTAGGACTACACATAAATTTATTTCTAGCCCATGATGAATCTGGTTCATACAGCAGCCATTAAAATATCCCAAAATGTTGATCAGCAATTACTCAAAAAGCCATTTTTAAAAACATAAAATTTGGTTAAATGAAGTCCTAATTGCATGTTGTCGAGTCATGGAACCAGATTGGTGGATTTTTGCTTTATATAGTCTACAATTTAAAAAAAGGAAAAATATTCTGTACATAAATTTTATTGCATAAGGCTTTTATTGGTGTAAATTATTTTTTAAAAGAAAACTGTTGAACAGCCACAATGACTTGAATATGGATGAGCTGCTCAGTCTGTTTCAATTTGTTTCCTTCAAAGGCATGGCGTCGTATGGATAGTCCATATGGTTTGCGATTTTTCATCCTTAACAAAACATTTTTATGGGCACTGTACACTCGTTTTTTCCCCAGAGATTCTTTTGGTCATTTAAGTCTTTTTTTGTGGAACATGAGGATGCATAAATAATACTGTGATATCAACTGTTCAAGAAATACTTGTAATACATTCAATCCACCAGTTATCATTTACGCATCCTACAAACTCACCTACATAGAAATCACTAACAGAAAGTGTTCGTTTTCTCAAAGTCTGCATTACTAATTACATTTTCTGAACATTGTGCTCACTTGTTCTTGCCATACTAGCTTCTTTCCAAAACAGCCAATAATGTAGTGATTGTATATCAATCACAGGTTTTATATTAGACCATTCATTTTGTTTACAGGATCGAAACTCTTGAAAATTTTGTATTTTAAGTAGTAAGTTTAAGTAGTAGTGTGGTAGTTTCTAATAAATTGCTGACTGTGTCAACAAATTAGCTACATTTTTAATAGCCAATGCTGGTTCTATCAGAAGGTTGAATTTTGTAGCATAATGTTTGAATTATTCCACCCACACACCACCAGATGCACTCTTCCCAAGTCCAGTTGCTGTGTAAATCCAATTTGTTGAAATATTTTGATTACCTTTAAAAAACTCAGGAAATTGGTATTTGTTTTTGAAGTGGCTTGCAGCACCATCTGAAATGTTTATCACTTCTTTGATAATTTACAATGGGCAGATACTTGATATTACATTTTTATTAGTTCAAGACCACAAAAAATGTGCTGTATCATGTTTAATGTCATCTGAAACGATAGAAAAACTTGTCTTTTATAGACAATACAAGAAAAAACCCCGTCTCTAAAGACCACGTTGTTAAAAAGGGACGTTAAACGGTTACAAAAAAAAAAAAAAAAAAAAAAAAAAAAAGCAAGCAAACAATGAAATCTGTTCATTTTGTCAAAGGTAGCTTTCAATTTCATCTGGCAAAATCAAAGAGCAAAGCCAGTGTGATTTCTTGTCTACCATAAATATTATTGAATTATTATTATGTAATATTATTAAAGTTGTATAGAATTTACTTATTAACTGTAGATAAATAAAACTCTGCTGTTGTGAAAATAGTACAAGCTGAAGATTGTGTCTTTTAAACTATTTAAGTTTCAGGGATTTTATTGTATTTATTAACTTTGATAATCTTACACTCCATAAAATATTGAAAATACTTTTAACAACATATTCTAGTTAATATGACACACTGTGGCCATTAAAAACAGTGTTTTCTTTTTAAAAAAGAATTTAAATCTATAATAACTTTGTCATAAAACTTTTACATACAAAATATTTTTCCATTTTTAAGAAATTGCATAGCAAAAATCCATGACTCAACAACATGATGATAGGACATTATTTAGCCAGATTTACAGATTTTTCAAAAATGGCTTTTTTGAGCAATGACTGCACAAAAATGTGAAAATTTGGAATATTTTAACAAGCTGCTGTATGAACCAAGATTCATCATGGGCTAGAAATAAATTTATATTTGTCCATGTCCATAGCTTCAAAACAAAAGCAATTTAAACTCTCTATCTTTTATAGTTTTAGAGTTATATGCAGTTAAACACATCAACTCTGGTATGATTATCTACTGTAATTTTTTCGGAAAAAAAAAATCGCAGTTAGTCAACTGACACATTTGGGTAGAAGCTATCTGATATGAGACAGAATGGGTCAATGCTGTTTTTTTTTATGGCTTTGCACTTTGCCAATGTCACGGTTACAAGATAATTAGAAAAAAATCGGGGCAAGGAACTGGAAGGAATTAACCATGGCCTTTTGAAGGAACTATCTCGGCCTTCCAAAATCTGGATAGCTAGACAGGGATTTGAACCTGCATGTTCCCGAATGTGAGGAGGCCAGTGTGTCACCGCTTACTCACCATGTTCGGCTCAACACTATTACTACGGAAACTGAGTAATGTGTACATAGCATAAAGTATTGTCATCTTGCTGTTTCATGTAGGATAATGGTTTATTTTTCCAGAAATAGTTCTGAATAGAAAGTAAACACATTAGTAAAATTGCTATTCACACTCTACTATGGACAAATTACATACCTGGATAGTAAAAATTGATATTTAAAAGGCTGCTGAAGATTTATATTTCTTTGAACTTATGTGTATTAAGTGTTAACTGCAGTTCATCATTTTGGGCTTTTATGAGATTCACCACACAACAATTACAAGACATGTAGCATAAGGGTGGGGCAGCAATAAAAAAAAACAAAAACAAGCAAAACAAGGATACTTTTATTACATTTGCAGATTTAGAAAATGTCTTTGATAAGATTAGATGGTGCAAGATGTTAACACATTTGTGACGGAGACCAAGTCAGACTCGGGCTGCATGGTATTGCCGTGCTGCCAGAGCCCGAGCCTGACTCATGTGGCAGTTAACTTCCGAATTCCACCGCCTCGTAAGTCAGATTCCGGTTTTTCCTCATGGTATTGTGTCTGTCAATGTTTCTATATTACGTGCTACCATCTAGTGAGTATTTCTGAGACTATCTTTAGCTGTACATTATATAATTTCGGCTACAGAAAATCCCGCGTTTTTCGTGTGTGCGGCTTGTTGCAGAAAGTTTTCGTTGTCGTGTGCTCTGCTAATTTCTATTATAATGGATGAAAGATTGAAGGACGAAGAAATATTAGCTCTTTTAGATGAAGTGATAGACGATTCAAGTTCTTAAAGAGACACTGAAGAGTGGGAAAATGTTTCAGATAAAAATTAAATGCTTACTGCTGGTAAGCTACTTGATGCGAACAATTACATATTTACAATTGTTCTATTCGAATTTCTTTCTTTGTGTGTGTATAAAAGATGTTATTTTCATAGTAAATATATTGTAATATGCAGAGGAAGGTGGCGTTGACGACATCAGTGGACAAGACAAATTTCATGAAGTAGCTTCTGATGCAATACAAGAGCCTCAGCCATTTAAGAAAATATGCCAATCTGGTAATAAAGATTAAGTTTCACAGTGGTTACATGACGATATTCTTCTGGATTTACCTGTTTTTGAGGAATATAGTGGAATTACTGCACCAGTGAATGAGAACATTAGCGCTTCCGACTGTTTCAGTGTTTTTGTGCCCGACGAAATTATGTACTATAAAGTGATTGTAAGACTTTTTATAAAATCTGAAAATACATACTCATACATTTGATTATAAACACTGTTACCTTTCTCCTGATGTCATACCCCATTTACATAAAAAGTGTACAAGTCAAACTACAATAATATTAAAGTTTCTTAGCTGTAGCGTTAATAATAAGTAGTTATTCAAAATTTAAAAATCGCGAGAAATGGCCAGTTACTTGAGCACCCAGGAGAGCAAAAGGCTCAGGTGCGAAAGTGCTAAATAAACCAGGTCTGAGGTTTCGAGATGGAAGAATAATTTATAATCTATACAAGAATCAGATGGCTATAATAAAAATAGAGAATCAAGGCAGACAAGCATCTGTTAAGCTAAGAGAAAAGATTGTAAAAATCTACAGTAATTTAACAGTTATGTGAAACAAGTGTTCAAGGAGAAACAATCAGTATGCTGATATTTGCTGGAGGCAATGTCTGTTAAGCAGAAAAGAATGTGCATATTAAGAAATTATTGAATGACTTGGATTAAATACTGGCAAAAGTTTTGGATTTAAATGTAAATGGTGGCAACAACAGTAGAGCAGATATATAAATGGGATCTTTCATTAAAAAAAAGTAAATCTACAACTAATAGCAGAAGGAAGTATGATGTCAAAGTTTCTAACACTGACTCGAAAAGAAATTTATAAAGCTGTATGTATGGAGCATAGCTTGAAGTTGAAAACAATAGAAAGGAGGACATCTGGTGCTATAGAAGGATGTTTAAAATTATAGTGAAAAAATAAAGAATGAAATGAATGTGTTTTGGAAATTATGGGCTAGAAAAGAAGAGTGTGGAGAAGTCTCTTACAGAGAAGAGACAAGATTAGTGACACGGTTTCAGAATCGTGGAGTTGGTAAATTTGGTACTGGAGGGTACAGTTAAAAGGAATAAAATTTAAAGGTAGACAAATATTGGAATATATGATGTAGAAAACAGAATGTAAGTTCTGTTATGTTGAGAAGATGAGCTGAGCGTAAGACAGAAAAGCTGCAAAACATGCACCATGTATTATATATTAAATTGACATATTCATTAAACTTTTCCTTTGATCATTTGGAACGGGAAAAAAATGTTAGTTTCATTAAGTGTGGAAAGCTGGGTTACACAATTTGTCTTCCTAAAGGAGTAATTACAAATGACTCTTTATTTAAAAATATTCTAATAATTGTTATCTTCATTTCTACTAATATATATACTTACATGAATTCTTTTTTCCCTCGTACCATTAGGGATTGGAATGCACAACAAAGAGATTAGCTTTGGTGCTGAGCACCCTCTGCCACCCACAATTTTGTGAATTGCAGAGTATATATGTAGATGTAGATGAGAAATGCTCTAAACTGACAGAAACAAAATAAAAGGCAGGTAAGTAAATTAATATGAAATTAGGAATATAGATATGAAGTAAAACTTAAACTTGCTTTAGGATATGGTTGATGGATTAGAATTTTCTTCAATATTGCCTGGGAATAAGGTTTCGGACCCCTAAAATGTTCCTTGCCACTAATAGGAATTTCATTAGTAGATATTTATATTTGCCCACTTCCAGAACAACAAATACCAATCTCCTTTTGTCTCTTTCCGAGACAACATACCAAGCAGTAAGACTTCCATAACGTATCTTCTAAATCCTACATTACACATAGCTTCGTACATAGGTGTGACCACAATGCCAGTAACAATTAGTGTCATCCAAAATACTGACTATTCTGCTGTTGCTCAATGACCACACACAATACCAAGAACTTCAATAACTACTCCACTGCTTGTGCTATCAGAACCCTTTCTAAAATGTAACAGTTCCTCTGAACTCAGACAGAGGAAATTCCTTTGCATCAATAACACCACTTACTTGGTGACTATCAGGCATGTTAAGAACGGATTTTGACACCCTGAGTATATGTTGAAGGGTGTTTATTCCAAATGTCTGTGTTACAATTATTTCTTCAAAATAAGCCCCAATTTTTGAGAAATTTGCGTGCTAAAATATCCAAATAGCATTTAAATATTCAAATTATTAATCGACAGTTTAAATATTTAGTGTGGTGTATTAGGCAACTGCTTTCCATTTCGAGAACCCAGGTTCAAATCCCCGTACTGCCAAATATTTTTTATATTCATAAATGATTGAGTATTGGTTTTATTTCATTTAAAATTCATTTACATATTTTTATTACATAAAATAATGTTTAAAACATAAAATATTACATAATATACAGCCTCAACATCTTAGAATATCATTATTTTTTGTGTTTTTTCTAATCAAACAGGTATATTTCATCTTCATCATTTATATACTTACATATTTACTTTAAAGTATTAATTGTAAAGATACAACATCCAGAAGTGGAAAAACAGACAACGATATATAATGAGCTCTTTGAGAATCAAGATGAGGCACGCTCATGCATATTAAAAATATTCCTCCCAAATGTACGCCGATATGAAAAACCGTGCGATGTTTGTATTATTGGATAAATAAAACCACTTGTTAGAAAAATCCAGAATGCACCAACACTACTGAAATTACAAAAATAAATATATTCACACGAATATGTGATTAAAATACATTCTTTAATTATGCATCAACTACATATACCCATATTCTGCCCAATACTCAACTCACAGAAGTATTTTCAGGAACATTAGTGACGTTTGTTTCTATGTCTTTACTAAAAAGAAAGGTGCATGTGGCAAAATAGCATTTAGTTAATACCCTTCGACATATACTAGGGGGATTGAAATCCATTCTTAACATGTCTGATGATCTCCAAGTTGGTGCAGATAACGTTTTATATACTGTCACTATACAAACATTATTTGAAGGGGAAAAACAAAATTTTTTACTATCAATATTTAATTTTATTAATTTACTTGTACAGTCTGAGTATGTTATCTACTATACTTAAACCCGTGCCTCCTTCCTTTCTTCAGTCAGCCATACACATTCACCCAGCACATCATCACAATGTAGTTGCTGGCTTTTTCTTGATTCCTACATAGTGCACATCATACCCAAAATATTTAATGTTCTAAGTTTTTATATTCGTTTTTCTGCAACATCCTGCTGTCAACAGTAAGTAGGATGTGAAGTTTCCTTGCTTCAGAAAAGAAACTATCTTACTATATTGCCAAGGTATCCATGTGTAGTTCTTGGCTAAGTTGAGTTTGCAAATTCGATAGCTTGTTTTTAAGAACAGCTACTCCCATAATCACAATATTTTCAGGGCGCAGTGCTCCAGAACTCTCAACATTGAAGAAAAATTTGTTAGGCTTTGCTTCCCAAGTATATGGCGCTTCATCTGGAATTCATATGTGTTAGATGAATAGTAGATTGTAGTAATATAAAAGCTTAAAGTTTTATCACTGCAAAGGTATGAAATTACTTACACTGATCTTCCTCCAGTTCTGTGTACTCACTCTTTGGCCACTCATCTGGTTTTGGAAACAGTGTGTGCCTCATTGAATTATCTGGATCATATTCAAAACAAACTCCAGCAGTTGGGTTCCACTTTGCATGCTCTTTCCCAAATCCTTTTTTTGCATATGCACGCAGCTTAAGTTCTTGACCTTTTCGCAACTTTATTATTACAATTTCTAACCAAAAAAATATGCACACAAATTAATTTTAATGGGTCATTTTCTACAATTCTATACAGTATACAAAAAAACTTATATTTGACTTACAAAATACACAGAAAAAAATTCTCGCAATTCTTATTACATTTGGTCACCTATAAATCAAGAATTAAAAACACGAAAATGTTGGATCATATAAATGCTGTTACAACATTTTTTATGCCTTGAAGAGTTTTGGGAGAAGCTGTGACCAGTCTTAGCTAGTAACGAGGTGTTGTGGAACTGTAATGAACCAGTCAGATGAATAAATGAGGTCTATTAACACTTGAAAAATACTGTCTGAATATTTGTAGAAAAAATTACGGTCAGAACATGGAAATACCAGTTGTAGGGGGAGCAGCATTTAGAATAAAATGGTGCCAGTTGTTATAAAGGAGGTTTTGTTGGAAGTTAGTTGGTTTAATGTGTAGCCAAGAATTAAAGTGTCATTCAAGAGAGATAACTCAACATCTACGAAGGTGGCAATGGAATGAAAATAGGATCGAGTCAAGATCAGAGTTTGGTAGGAGTTAAGGTTATCAAGAAAACCCATGTGTCCAGATCATAGAAATATCACACATGAATCTAAACCATAATAAGGATTTTTACGGTAACTTAATCTAGGAATGATTTTTCAAAACTACTTTGATATTTTCTTGGGATCTGTAGAACTGTTATTTCTATACATGACAAACTAAACTCCTACAGAACCTGAACAATGACATTAATAAGGAGACCACAACAAATTCAAAACAAACTCCAGCAGTTGGGCTCCATTTTGCATGGTCTCTCCTAAACCCTTCTCTTTTTTTTTTTTTTTTTTTGCATATGCACGGAGCTTAAGTTATTAACCTTTTCACAACTTTGTTACAATTTGTAAAAAAAAAAAAAATCAATGCCCCAAAGATTTTAGACCAATAGTGCATTTATGCGGCCTTAACAAAATGTCTGAACAATTAATTCTGAACCGTATGTAGCCTACGATTGATCCAAAAATTGTACAACAGTAAGCTGGCTTTCACCCTGATAAAAACTATACTGGACTGCAGCTGAGCCTAACACGGGTTATAGAGGATAGACCCATAAGGCCGCGGGCATGGTCTGTGGACCTGTCAGCAGCATACAATTCTGTCAACCAACAAACTACTTTACAAGGTCTACAATCTGACAAATGTCACCAAATTAACCAAGATCGGTACTCCTCTCAAGAACTATAGGTTTTACGTTGACTTTTAAGGGCAGTGCAGCCAATGGAGGGTACAGGAAGTGTACTGGCCCCAATCCTTTCTAAACATATATACAAACAATCAGTCATTACATCCACCTACCAGGAGCGTCTTGTATACTGACGAGCTTGCCCTGGCCACAGAACAAAAGCTTTAAGTAGTATAAAGAAATTTGTCAGTTGCCCTTGAATTGATATCAAGCTGGGAAAATTATTTAAGACTTTTCCCTTCAAAAACTGAAGTGTGTGTGCGCTTTTCATCTTAAAAGTAGGAAAGCTCAGTGTAAGTTGAAAGTAATGTGGTCAGGTATTGAACTTCCGACGTGTAACACCCAAAAATACCTGGGAGTGACACTTGACAAAACCTTCATATACAAGGTTCATCTTTTAAGTTTTTACAAAAACAATGAAAGCAAAAAAAAAAAAAAAATATTCACCGTTAAGATTTATTCACTTTTGCATGTGTTCGAACCAATTCTGATTCAGTCAAAAACATGGTTTGGATAAAAATCACTGTCCACACATTTTTGTTTGACATTCAGGAACAAAAAGAAGACATTAGGTGCTAAATCAGGTGAGTAATGAGGCACTAATTCGATGTTTTATCCGTCAAATAATCAATTGTTTGACTTGCTGTGCGAGAGCTGGCATTGTCATGATGAAGAATGATGTGACATTTTTTTTTTTTTCTCCTGATTGCATGAGTCCTGGCAAACAAACTGTTGTGTACCATTCAGCATTAACTGTTCTTCAATCCTCTAAAGCATAGTTTCCATACCTTTTTTGCCTTAATGCCCCCTTTTAGGGGAAAAAATTGCTCACTGCCCCCCCCCCCCTTTTTTGAACAATAAAATACTTACTGCCTCCTTTTCAGGAAAATAGTACACAGACACCCTTCTTGTAATACACAATGTAATCCATAGTGCTCAAACTTTTTTGACTCATAACCCAATTTTTGAAACGAAGGGTCGATGAAGAGTACAATATCATATATAGAAAAACAAGAAAATGTTTCTAAAATTACTTTATTAAAAGATGGTAACAATATTGGTATATTGGTCACAGTTTGTTCAAAAATTGTACATCACGAAAAAAAATATTATTTATAGAGCTGAGCTTGCTGTACCACACTAATTTTCTGATGTTTGTGATCAGCAACTCAAATCGCTGCGTTCCACTATTAAAAATCTATCCCTTTTCTTAGCTAATAAATTGTTGACCATGCTACATATGATCATAGTGATGCAATTAAAAACTTCTTTCATGCAGCCCTTAAAGTTGGATATAATACTAGAAAACGGGGGCAGCGGTTGGTCCTCAACGCCCCCTAAATTTGCCTTGGGCAAGAAACGCCCCCTATGACCTCTTCAGTGCCCACCGGTGGTCGGTACTACCCCCATTGGAAATCACTGCTATAAAGAAATGGTTGTTATGTGCCCAGTGTAACCAAAGAAACAGATATGAAAAATTTCTTGGAAGTGCTCCGCAAATGAACCACTCTTCTTGAATTCAGTTCATCTTGGAATACCCAAACAGTTGATTGTTGTTTAGTTCCAGCTCTTACGAATATATACAAGTTTCATCTCCTGTTACAACATTGGAAATGGATTTTGCATTTACTCGGTCAAAATTTTTTAGTATTTCCTTACATCAATTGATGTGAGTCTGTTTTTGAGCTTCAGTCAAATTATTCGGAATCAATCAGGATCAGATATTTTTTACAGCTAAATGTTCATGCAAAATTGAATGTATTGCAGCCTTCAATATACCTAAGGATGCCTCTATCTCACAGTAAATCATGTGCCAGTCCTATTCATGCATGTTGTGCACAGCATCAATGATTTTTGGAACAACAACCAATTTTGATCAACGTTCACAAAACTTATAGCTGATGGAAGGTCAGACCATGACAAAATTCTACAAACCAACTGTAAATAGCCTTTTCTGATGGTGCTTGATTAACAAAATGTTTCAAGGCATTTGTGTTAGGCCCTTACTGAAATTGTACGTATAGCACTGTTGTGTCATCTCTACAAAATATTTGAACAATTAATTCTGAATCTTATCCAGCCTGTGGTTGATCCAAAACTTATTCCACAACAAGCTGGCTTTCGTCCTGGCAAAAGTTGTACTGGGCAACTATTGAACCTAACACAGTTTATAGAGGATGGATTTGAGATCCGTAAAGCCACGGGCGTGGTCTTTGTGGACCTGTCAGCAGCATACGATACTGTTAACCACCAACTATTACTTGACAAGGTCTACAGTCTGACAAAGGCCACCGGATTAACCAAACTCATCGTTACTCTTCTTCAGAATCGTAGGTTTTTCGTTGACTTTCAAGGACAGCGCAGTCGATGGAGGGTACAAAAGAATGGCCTACCTCAAGGTAGTGTACTGGCCCCAATACTTTTCAACATTTATACAAACGATCAGCCATTACATCCAGCTACCAGGAGCTTCGTGTACGCTGATGACCTAGCTCTAGCCTCACAGAGCTCAGAACTTGAAGTTGTAGAAAGAAATTTGTCTGCTGCTCTTGAAGGCCTATCTAGCTATTATAAGGAAAACCACTTAAGACCTAACCCTTCAAAAACTGAAGTGTGTGCCTTTCACCTAAAAAATAGGAAAGCTCAGCGTAAGTTAAAAGTAATGTGGTCAGGTATCGAACTGCAGACATGTAACACCCCAAAATATCTGGGAGTGACACTCGATAGAACCCTCACATATAAGAAGCACTGCATGAATTGCAAAATGAAGATCTCTACAAGAAATAACTTACTGCGCAAATTAGTTGGATCACAGTGTGGCAGTCAACCACAAACTATACGTACTTCGGCAATGGCCCTTTGTTATTCTGTTGCAGAATATGCATGCCCAGTTTGGTACTCATCATCTCATACCAAACAGGTGGATGTAGCCCTCAATAACACCTGTAGGCTAGTGACAGGTTGCTTAAAGCCTACCCCAGTTGATAGGCTTTACCAGCTTTCTGGCATTGCACCACCCAGTATTCGGAGAGAAGTGGCTGCGAACAAGGAGAAGACCAAAGTAGAACGGGAAAGCGCTCATCTACTGCACGACCATATACCACCAGCCCAGAGACTCAAATCCAGGAAAAGCTTCCTCAGAACATCACGGGAACTAATTGGGTCACCTGAAAAGGCAAGAGTATAGTTATGGAAAATGAGGGTTCCCAACATTTCGGGACCACTGACAGTTGCAGAGCGCTTGCCACCTGGTCATGAAGAAGACTGGAACCTCTGGCGGTCTTTAAATCGATTGCGAAGAGGAGTGGGTAAGTCCAAGGAAAACCTAATGAGATGGGGTTATACCGACACTACCAGTATTAAATGCGAATGTGGAGAAGACCAAACTATGAATCATATTGCTCGAGTGCCCTATGTGCCCATCATCCTGCAACAACGAAGACCTGTTTCAAGCAATACACAATGCGATTGAGGTTGCGAAGTACTGGGCCAAGTGTGTTTAAAGTTGTTGATTTACAAAATGTATTTAACTGTGTATTTTGATGTTTTTGATACGAGAATAATAACTGAAATTGTAAAAAATCGGCCAGCAAAAACCTTCACGTGAAATTTCCATTTTTCACCGCTCTGTGTAAACAAACTACTCTGCCAATTTCTGAGCTACCACTGTTTTAACAGTAACATAGGACAAATTTTGCAACAATATAAATGTTTCATCTCAATAGCGCCATCTAGTGGTCATTTGTAAAAGCTACAAAGGCGACCCTCGTATAAGAAGCACTGCACCTGCAATATGAAAATCTCCACAAAAAACAATTTGCTGTGTAAATTGGTTAGATCATATCATACCATACCATAACCTATCAGTACATTTGTTACTCTGTTGCGGAGTATGTATACCCAGTTTGGTATTACTCATCTCACACCAAACAGGTGGCTGTGGTCCTCAATAAAATCTGTAGCCTGGTGAGAAGCTGCCAATAACCCACCTCAGTTGAGGCTTTATCAGTTTTTAGGGATTGCTTCTGAAGAGAAGTGGATGCAAATAAGGGTAGAACAAAAGTAGAATGAGGAAGTGCTCATCCACTTCAAGGCCATGTACTATCTTCCCAGAGACTCAAGTCCAGAAAAAGCTTCCTGAGAACACCATGGGAACCAACTGGGTCACCTGAAAATTCCCAAAATGTTGGGACCACTGACAAATGCTGTGCTCTTGCCATCTGGTCTTGGACTCACTTTTAGTCACCTTTTATCCATGGACAAAGTATTAGATATTAAGTATATGGTGCATGATTTGTTGATTGAAAATCTGACTACATTTGTGTTCTGAATGTTATTGGTGGTAGTTCGTGATATCTTGCCTTTTAACGTACTCATGGATGCATCTTTTTTATATATATATATTTTGCTGTCGTCAGTCTTTCGACTGGTTTAATGCAATCCTCCATCCCTTCCTATCCTGTGCTAACCTCTTTATTTCTACATACCCCTTACAGCCAAAGTCCTCAATTATCTGCTTCATATATTCTGATCTCTGTCTTCCTCTACAGTTCTTACCTTTGACTGTTCCCTCCACTAACAAATTAACCAATCCAGCATGTCTCAAAATATGAGCTACCAGCCTGTCTCTTCTTTCTGTAAGCTTTTTCCACAAACTTCTTTTCTCGCCCATCATTTCCAAAAGTCATTCATTTCTTACTTTGTCTGTCCACTTAATTTTCAGCATTCTTCTGTAGCACCACATTTCAAATGCTTCAATTTTCTTTAGTTCCGGTATTCCTAAAGTCCAAGTTTCGCTACCATAAAGTGCTGTGCTCCACACAAAAAGTTCTTTCTAATTCCTAGATCAATATTTGAAACTAAAAGGTTTCTCTTTTTCATTAAGGCTCTTTTTGCTAGTGCTATTCTGCTTTTAACATCATTCTTCCTTCGACCATCGGTTGTAATTTTGCTTCCTAAGTAACAGAATTCACTTACTTCTCCGATCCTATTTTTATATTTAATCTACCAGTATTGTTATTATTTCTGCTACATTTCATGACTTCTGTCTTGCTTTGATTTATATTCAGTCCAAAATCTTCCTTCAGTATTTTGTTCATGCCATTCAGTAACTTCTCAGTATCTTCAACCCTCTCTGCTAACAAGACAATGTCATCAGCAAATTGTAGCATACTGATTTTTTCCCCCTGAAAACTTATGCCACATGGAAATTTTTCTTTAACTTTCTTCGTTGCTTCTTCTTCACACAAGTTGAATATTAACGGGGATAGACTTCAACCTTGTCTCACACCCTTTTTAACTGATGCATGTCTCTCGTGATTCTCTACTTATATTATAGCCACTTGATTCTTATATAGTTTATTCTTCTTATCTCGATACTTTAGACCTGACTTCTTTAAAATTTTGAACATCTTGTCCCACCTAACATTATCAAAAGCTTTTTCTAAATCAACAAATGCCATAAAAGTATCTGTTTTTCTTGATCCGCCCTTCAAGTATTAATCTTAAAGACAGAATTGCTTCCCTTGTACTGCGATTTTTCCTAAACCCAAACTGATCTTCACCTACTATCTCTTCTACTACCCTTTCCATCCTTCTGTACATTATCCTGGTCAGTAATTTTGAAGCATGTGTTGTTAGACTAATGGTGCGATAATTCTCACATTTGTCGGCTTGTGCTTTCTATGGAAGTGTGAAGATGATATTTTTATTAAAATCAGTTGGAATTTCTCCTGTTTCATAACTTTTTGATATCAGCTTGAATAATCTTTCGATTCCTTCCTCTCCTAGGGATTTAAGAAGTTCTGCAGGGATCTCATCAATTCCAACTGCCTTATTTACTTTCAAGTTATTCAGAGCTTTATTAAATTCTGTCCTCAAAACAGGATCTCCTAAGTGATCAATGTTTGCATCGCCTTCCTTTTCCATTACACTATTGTTCAAGTCGTCCCCAACATAAAGTTTCTCAATGTATTCATTCCATCAGTTAGCTCTATCGTCTGAGCTTAAAAGAGGTTTCCAATTGGCACATTTAATGTTCACTTCTTTTTTTCTTCATTTCTCCAAAATTCTCTTTGATGTTACTATATGCAACATCTACTTTACCTACGACCATTTCCTTCTCTACTTCTTCACAGTTTTCTTCTAGCCATATTTCTTTGGCTTTTTTTACATTTCCTATAAATTTGATTTCTAAGTTGCCTGTACTGCTCTCTTCCTGCTTCATCCTGAGCATTTTTGTACCGTTTCCTCTGATCGATCAGCTTCAAAATATCTTCTGTGATCCAAGGTTTTCAGGCAGCTTGTTCCCTAAAGCCTAATGTTTCTTTACCAGCTTTCATTATTTCGGTCTTTAACGCATTCCATTCGTCCTCGGTTGAGCTCCTTTCAGAGTTACTTCTTAGTCCAAAGTCTACCATTTCTGGAAATTTCTCTCTCGTGCTAGATGCATCTAGAAATAGTTTATTGGACTGGTGATCGCAACATTTAAACCTGCAATATGTATTAAGTACAGCGAAGGTTTCACTCACAGCAAAATGATAGTCAGCACGTGGTTTTCTGATAGTGAATGAACAATGTAGTGGACATCACAGTACATTTCATGGTTCTGGTGGTAGAGAAAGGTATTGTCAGCTTTCACGGTTTATGTCATATGAACTACTGGGGTCTGGACTCATGGCTTGGCATATCTGAGTACAGTGTCAAGGAAAAATGGCGACAGAGCTAGAACTCTGCATCAGTGAAACATGAATATATTGAAGATCCTACAACTGGACTTTACGGATTCCATCTGAAGAGAGACCAGTAGGTTAAACGAAACCTCCTAACAGGACACACGAAATGCAATGCCATGCTAATTAAATGGGGACTTCGGGATTCTCCTGTCTGTGGAGCTCCTTCCCAAAATGTGGAGCACGTCATTAAGAAACGCTCTCTAAGGAAGTATGATGGACCATCTCAATCTGTTATCAGTGCTACAACTGCCTTCTTAGCATGAATGCAACAATTGGACTTTGATTTGTGAATGATACCAACATTTTTGTTCTATATATATATATATATATATATATATAGTATAAATGGCCTTTTTTAACAACATGATCCAACTTCTTTTTACATGAGAAAAAATTACAAAAGAAACAATTTCTCCCATTAAATTTTTTGGCTTATTTTTAATTAATTTGTATTTGATTCTTGAATGTTATGTTAAAGCCCATTTTCATAGCTTCAAAACAAAAGCAATTTCAACTCTCTAGCTCTTAAATAAGACATATTAAGTATTTCCCAATTTTAAAAATTTATAAATATTTTTAGCCAAATTTCAAAAGACTATGTAACACAGCAATTTTTCTTTTGGGATCATCCGTAGTGTGAACTACCTCAGAAGAAATTGTCCTTTTGTAATGAAAATTGGTACATTATGTTCTTTGGGTTAAATTATTTAAGAAAATTTGTATATTATAACCATCAAGTATATACTAAACAAGTAAAATTGTTAGAAATATAGGCAGTTATGTACAAACTATTACACAAGAAATACAAATTATTACATGTTTACATTTCTTACAGCTGTTTCACAGGTTTTATTTTTAGGGAAAAAATATTGTATTTTCTGTTTGTGTATTATTTCGTGTTTCTGCTGCCCTCCTCCCTTCAGCTTTGGAGAGTGTTGGGTATATTTCATCTATCCTTTCCATATAGAAAAGATTAAAAGTTAGGTACATCAGTAAAGTAGCCTCAATTATTGTTTAATAGAAATTTACTAAGGACCTTATACAAACGAAAATACAGGTACCCCTTTAGTTTGCTCCAATGACCTTTCATATTATTAATACAAGTACAAAGTATTTTTATTTGGTTTACCATCTTGTGAATTCATGGAGACTCTCCCTAATTTCACAAGCCAGCAGTTGTCCCCATTCTGTGTACCACGTGAGATATGTTCCGAAATAATGGGCAGCAGTGTGTTGGCATAGTTGTCATCAATAAAGATGATGAAACCTTTTTCTCAATCACACTATGCAGCCCTGCCACCATACTTTCCCCTGTGATTATACATTGATCCATCTGCACCATTTGACCTAATCAACTAACTGAGAATTTTTCTGATTTGTGAATTATTTTCCAGGAATAGATAACGGTAATGTAGCTGTTCATCAGGATGATGGAATTACATGGATACCAAATAGATCCTTTGCTTTCCTGGAAGAAGTTTTACAACACCATGACCACTTCAACGTGAATACATCTGCATATCCATGTCAAATGTGGTCAATGAAAGTAAATTCCCATATACTCCACGTTTTTCCTACTCATCATACAATGGAAGAAATGCACCAAGAACATTACCTTCCTCCTCACAGACATATGTTGCCTCCATAACCCCTCATCCCACATTTCATTTTATGTAACATCTGAATCATATTGCAATTTACTATGCTCAGTATCCTACCAAGTTTTCGGACTTCAGTTTGTGTGTCAATCACTATAACAGCCATTTTGCACTACCTGCCTGTTGTAAACTAATTTAAAGACCAGAAAGAAAGGTCAATAAATTGATTTTCTACCAATTGTTTTTTTTAACTGCTTTACTACGAGGTCTTTAGAGACGGGAAAGGATGGGGGGCAAGGAATGGGAAGGAATTCGGCCATGGCCTTTTGAAGGAAGCATCCCGGCATTCACCTGGAGTGATTTGGGGAAACCATGGAAAACCCAAATCTGGATGCCCGGACGGGGATTCGAACTGCCGTCCTCCCGAATGCGAGGCCAGAATGTTAGCCGTTACACCACCACGCTCGGTACCAATTGTTTTCCCAACAGATGCGATGATCTGATATGATGCTGATACTAACATAATTAAAATCAATACATGTTCGTAAGCAACTATCGATACATATAAATTGCTTACGGGATTAACCCTGCATTGAAACACTCCTCCTTCTTCTATTTCCCAACGTTTCCACCAGGGTTTAGATCTTCTTCAGGTGCCATCTACCGAATCTGCTACAGATTGGGATCTGGCCCCTGAAGACGGCCTAAGCCCTAGTCGAAATGTCAGGAAGAAGAAGAAGGAGGAGGAGGAGGAGTATTTCAACGCAGCGTTAATCCCGTAAGCAATTTACATTAATACGACAGCTGTGAAAATTGCAAAATCTTTTATAACTATCGACACAATTTAAAAATACTGAGAACAATAGTTGTAATCCAGTTTTGCATGGAGTAATATTAAAATAATATAAATTTTCTTTCGCATGTTCTAATATTGAATAAACATCAGGAAAACATTACAATAAAATAATCAGCCAATTTTTGAAGAGATTTGTAGTATTTTTGCATCATGTGGGCAACATAGATGTTACAATATCGAGACAAATGGTATGATATCGATGAATTCACGTGTTTATTTTTTGTCCATTTTTAAAAGGAAATGAAGCTGCAAAGTGAAGAATACATTTCTTGATTGGTTAGTACAGCAAAGAAATTACAATATTTTTTGCAGTTGTGCAGTCATCTCATATTTGTCCATTTTTAATTAAATTCATGGCTAATTTTCCATAAAATGCAAGTGTAGAACATGAAGAACATATTATATGGAAGCAAAAATATCACAATTTCAAAATGTTACTACCATTTCTTTATAGGCAGAGAAGGTTGTGCAGTTTCCCAGTATTCACAGAAAATGTTACTTGCTTTTACCTACCATCAGTTTCCCCATATTCACTGGCTTCATCTTCTCTGTGACGAGATGTTACAGGTACAACACGAGGATCACTTGACTTTAAATCTGCTGTTGTTACATGCCTGGTCTGATCATCAGTGCATTTTACATCCAAGGTAAACTCAACACTGCATTCTGGACAGAAGTCCATACACGAACAATCCTAAGTAAAAAATTTAACACGAAAAGTTGCTCAGTAACATTCAATGGTAAAATTCCAAATAGTCTAGTATATGGCTAATGGAAACAAAGAAACTGCCGTTGGGCACTAAAAGTAAGATAGGATGGCAGATCAAGGCAGGAGGGCAAGGTGAACACATAATAAACACAAAAACAAACAAATTGCACAATATTTCGGTGAGAAACCTTATTTATGAGAGAGGCGAGACATATGGCGGGGAGAAAAATGTGATCACAACCTGACCCGCCACATGAATGAAACAAAGGCAGTAAAATGGGGTGGGGGTGGAAGTGCCGGGGGTGGGGGGATAAGATTAGAAGTGGAACAAGATAATCTCTTTGGTGCCTGTTTAGAAATTATTATAAATAAATTATTTACAATATTATTTTGATTTGGATCAGTTAGAGGGGTAAATAAATGAAGGCAGAAATATATACAATTTTTTAACCCTTTGACTGCTGTAGACGCGTTAACGCGCGTGGCTACTACTGCGCCCAGGTGCTCCAGACGTGAATACACGCGCCGCCTTGCCGCTCTGTCTGTGCTTCAGACGTGTATACACGCGCCGCCTCGCCGCCCTGTCTGTGCTCCAGACGTGTTAACACGCTAGCCTCTTAGCGGCCTGGCTATGAAGCCATATTTCCACCCAGGGTGGTTAGTTGTTTTCCTCATTCGGCCCTTGAGCGTTGGCAGCTGCGATCTAATTTGTGTTGCTCTTTTCCTTTTAGTTTTCGCTGAGAAAATGGCATACAGTCATTATTTTTTTTAACTGCTTAACGTCTCTTAACAGCGAGGTCTTTAGAGATGGTAAAGAATGGGGGGGCAAGGAATGGGAAGGAATTCGGCTATGGCCGTTTGAAGGAAGCATCCCGGCATTCGCCTGGAGAGATTTGGGGAAACCATGGAAAACCCAAATCTGGATGCCTGGATGGGGATTCGAACCATCGTCCTCCCGAATACGCCGTCGTGTTTGTACCGCGGAAGAAATCGTGGAGATTCTTATTAGAAGCGACGGTGAATATGATCACTTTGATATGGATGACAGTGATAACCCTTCGACAGGATCTCGATGTAATTTTCCTAAGCTGTGTACATCAGCTAGTGGTAAATGACCATTTTTCAGAGTTTGAAGCTACAGATTGTGCGAGCGAAATGTGTGGAAAAAGAGAATGCTTTAGTGACGCGTTTGACAGCTTGTGCTTGTCGATTAAGTTGCAGGACACAAGTGTGGATTACGTTAACATTCCAGCAGTTTGTAATATTATATGATATCTATTGATGATGAGACCTACAGATACACGAGAATCAATTCACACTATATTTTCACTATGAAGTGGTTTAAAAAGTTCTTTTTCCTCATTCTCGAACACTGCATTTTAAATGCTCACGCTCTTCACCGAGTAGTAACCGGACGAAAAATGCCAGTTGCAGAGTTTCGTCTGTTGCATCCATAAATTTAAATTTCGTGAGGTATTTTTCAGGATTTCCTGACCCCCCCCCCCCCCCCCCGTCTTGTAAGATTAGGTCCGTGAGACGCCCCCCCCCCCCTAGAAATCACCCTCGCAACTTTTTGAGACTTTTTTTTAGGTCGCAACCTTCCAAAGCTGCACTTTTCGAGAAAATACATCGACTTTCACGTCATTTGTAGACTTTTTTTTAACTCTACAGTCCAAAAAATTTCACATGAGATTTCCGTTGACCCCCTCTCTCCCTTGGTAATATTTCGCCCCCCCCCCCCCCATTTCACCTCACGTAATTTATGGACGTCCCCTTAGAGAAGTTGTTGAAGCATATGGCACAGAACAGAACGCTCTGATAAAGAATATCGTCAAGGATTTACTGGGAGACATTTTCCAAATTTCATTAATATTGCAAATTCAAAGAAGAGCACGCCAATGAGTAAATGCGCTGTATGTTCGATACAGAAAGTGCGTCGAGAAACTAATGCAGAACATGTAATATATCACTGTGTGTTGTACCATTTTTCAAGGCTTATCACACAAAAAGAATTACTAACCATGGTTAACTGCAGAGTAATAATTATATTACATTTATACGCCTCTAAAACTAAACGAAATACAAAAAAAAAAAAAAAAAAAAAAATATATATATATATATATATTAGCCTGGGTCGAAAAGAAGGCTGGAAAACTTGTGCAGAATTTGTGAAAGGTATTCGGAAAGGTTCTCTCCAGATAAATTACTACGCTCACAAACTAAAAACATTTCAGTTGCTGTAATATCTATTTAGTATATGAAGTACCGGCATGTTTGATTACACAGAGATCCACTTTTAGAGGAGCTTTAAATTGAAAAACTTTAGATGTTATATTAACAGCAGTTATTTTGTATCTGCGGTTTCAAATCGCAGAAGAACGTCAGACACAACGCTCCAGACGTATTCAGTACACAGCGGTCCGGTCGAAGGCGGCATTCCAGCGCAGGTAAACGGCTTAGGCCTAAACAAAGCCGCACTCAGCGAGGGCTCAGCCGGGCAAACCGTAGCAGTTAAAGGGTTAAAAAATATAAGTAAATTAATTTTAAAAAAATTATAAGTAAATTAATTTAAAAAAATTATAAGTAAATTAATTTTTTTTAAATTATAAAATAATATATAGTATAAGTTAGTAAGTGACAGGTTTAACGTAGGTTTAGGCCAGGAGTGTGTCTGGTGTCAAGGATATGTTGGTAGGCTAGTTTACATCTGCGTAGTTCTGAACCTCTCCTGGGCCACCTAAAGAAAAATTTTCTGAAGAACTGCACCCTCAGTCCACTCATGTGGTTCAGATACATAGATGATATATTTATGATCTGGACCCATGGGGAAGACCACCACCTGGAACTCCTCAATTCACTCAATAAGTCACTTCATCAATTTCACCTGGTCATATTCCCACACCTGTGTCACCTTCCTTGACGTAGATATCTCCCTCCGACAGGGTGCCCTCCACACGTCTGTACTAATCAAACCTACTAACTTACAACAATACCTACACTTTGACAGTTGTCACCCTTCCCACACCAAACGTTCCCTCCCATACAGCCTTGCAATCAGTGGCAGATGCATCTGTTCCGACCAAGAATCAATTTCCAGTTACTCACAAAAACTATCCCGAGTCCTCACTTCCCGCCAATACCCCCACGACCTAGTGGAAGGAAAAAACCCGAGGCATTTCCCACAACCCTTGTTCTGCACCTCCTAAAACTGTCTGTGGATCAACACTCATCACCCAGTTCTTTCCTGGCTTGGAATCTATCTACCAGATTCTCCGCCGTGGTAATGACTTCCTATGGTCCTTCTCTGAAATGTGTCTCCTTCTCCCAAAATCCTACCCACTACCCCCTGTACTTTCTTCAGCAGACCACCAAATCTCAATAACATCCTGGTTCGCAAGTATTTACTGTCTGACTCTCCTAGACCTCCACAGGGATCTTCCCCTTGTAACAGACCTTGCTGTAAAACATGTAGCATGCACCCTGCCACCACCACTTACTCTAATCCTGTCACACGACAATCCTTTCCCATAATTGGACATGTTACGTGTTCTAACACTCACATTATTTACAAACTCACCTGTCTCCATTGCAATGCTTCCTACATCGGCCTTACCACTTGACAACTATCCTACAGGATGAACAGCCACAGGTAAAGAGTTTATACTTCCAACCCGCCAACGCGCATGATTCGAACAACCTCAACACCTGTTTCACAATTAGAGCTGTTAGAGTTTTTCCGAACACCACTACCCCTTCAGAACTCCGCAGATAGGAACTAGCCTACCAACATATCCTTGACACCAGACACACCCCTCGCTTAAACCTACATTAAACCTGTTATTTACTAACTTACGCCATATAACTTAATACTATATATTATTTTATATTTTTTTTAAATTAATTTAATTATTTTTTATAATTGTATATATTTCTGCCTTCATTTATTTACCCCTCTAACCGATCCAAATGAAAATAATATTGTAAATATTTTTTTAAATAATGTTTTCAATAATAATTTCTAAACAGGTGCCACAGAGATTATCTTGTTCCACTTCTAACCTTATCCCCCCCCCAACCCCGTGTTTCTACCTTTGTTTCATTCTTGTGGTGGGTCGGGTTGTGATCACATCTTTCCCCCCGCCGTATGTCTCGCCTCTCACATGAATAAGGTTTCTCACCGAAATATTGTGCAATTTGCTTGTTTTTATGTTTTTTACGTGCATCTCACTCTCCTGCCTTCATCTGTTGTAAGTGAAGGGTCATCTTTCCCTTTCCTATCTTATAAATAGTCTAGTATTTCTGTTATGAAGAAACAATTTTGAATCTTTGCCAATAAATGATAGGCTTACATGGCTACCTTGCAGAATAGGCATAGATCATTTCTACGAAGGCGGATGAGAACTGTACTCCTTTTTTTTTTTACTTATGCCTCATCGACGTCAAGGTCATTAGAGGCGGGATAGGACTGGTAAGGAATTCGGCCAAGTCCTTTTGAAGGAAACATTCGGCTGGAGCGATTTGGGGAAACCATGGAAAACCCAAATCTGGATGCCCGGAAGGGGATTCAAACCGACATCCTCCCGAATGCAATGCCAGAGCGTTAACCACTCACCCACCATGCTCGGTAACTGTACTCCTGAAAAATATGTAAGACTGAACTCGCTTTCTAACTTAAATGTGAAAAATATGATTTCTTATCTGATCAAAACAACTACATATAAATATAAATTATTCATAATACCACATAATTTGTAAATGCATGACCTTATAGTTAATGAAACACAAATACCCATTTAGGTTGTGGTGCAGCCCGGATCACAGAAATATTGACAGCTAGGACACAAAAACAGGGCATCAGCAAATTATGTGCTATGATTACATTTTGCTGTGATCTGGGCTGTATTTTCTACACAGGTCAATTCAGATATCGTTTCTTTTTTTGTAATAGGTCTGAAGTCCTCAATTCACATAATTTCTCGATGTTTTATATTGTCACTGTTACTCTATAGGTTTTCAACTGTTTGGATAGCTATGCATTACATTTTAATATCACAAAAAGCATATTAACCTCCTCTCATAAATTACACCAATGCACACAATTTGTGGATGCTATATTTTCACGTCCTGTATGTCTCGATTGCTCTAAAGCAGCGGTTCCCAACCTATGGGTCACGACCCACTGGTGGGTCGCAATGGGTGTTTTGGTGGGTCGCAAAACAATCGACGCTTTTGCCCCAAAAATATATCTTTTATTTCATCTATTTAAACAATATAACACAAAATTTTACAAGTGCAGTAATCATGAAAGTTATTAGCTTAAATTAAAACTTTGTGAGAAAAAAAAGTTTTCTTAAACAGTCAGCCGATATTATGCAATAACCACGTTGTGAGATATAGCAGTGGCAGTAATCGCGCAATCCTTATGACAACCTCTGAACACCTCCTCTCTCGCCCCGCTCTAAGGTGGAGATGTGCGCATATACCACCGGCAGTTTAACTTCTCTGATTGTCATTTTCTTGTTTATGCTTGAATCGAAACCAAAGTCTTTGATGCAAACAGTCTTTCTCTGCTTGTGAGAGTGAGTTGTTTGCGTTTTGTTTTGATTGAGAGTAGATTTAATGTGATTACAGAAAGCTTCTTAAGGACTGGATCGTGCTGTAAAAGAGAGTATCCATCCACTTACTTGTAATTACAATGCAGGCAGTAAGAAAAAGCAAAAGACGTAATTGCGAAAGTATAATCTGGATTATTTGAAATACAGATTTGTGTTTTCGGGTACTGAAAAGGAGCCAATACCTCAGTGCGTGATTTGTTGCGAAAATTAGTTCAATGAAAACACGAAGCCATCAAAACATGCAAGGTATTTGCCGACCAAGCATCATGAGTACACAGATAAGCCTCTTGAACTCTTTCAAAATAAAAAATACATTATCTTTTGACCAAATCTACAATGGAAAAGTCAGTGTCAGGCCAACAAAGAGTTTACCATAGCGTCTTACCAATTATCCTTGTTAATAGCAAAGCAGGAAAATGCGACTGATGTGCCAAGTTATATCTACACCTACAAACCCCATTTTAGTGGTTGACTGGTAAGTATACCATTTTTTTTCCAGCTCCCAGTCTTCAATATTTTCATACATTTGGGTGAAGTAAAACACAATGATAAACCTACCAATTAACCAATAAAATCAGGTCTGCAGGTGGTTTCCACTAAAAAGCGACTTGGCAGACCAGTTGCTTTTTAGTATGCTGCTCGAGTTGCTTCTAATCGTGGAATTTCAGCAGTCAACTTGATGAGGTGATGGTCTGTGATATGTTTGTTGTTCTTGTTTTTGTTGATAGTACATCCTTTGTACGAAAATTTGCCTTTTCGTAGGATAGGATAGTCGATTACGTATTGAGGTCATAGAACAGTTCCCATTCTGATATTAGATAGACTCTCATATCAGGGGGGTCGCGAAATTTTTTTTTTTACTTAAAAGTGGGTCGTGTACCAATAAAGGTTGGGAACCGCTGCTCTACATTATAGGTTGCCAATGTAGGGGAACGCTCACCCTCCCCACCAGGGGGCACAAAGACATGTCAAGCAGAGCACTGAAAAAACTTTAGCTTCACTACCCGTATGGATGTTACCCTTGCTCTACACTGTCTCAAGTACTATGTCTCCTTCACCATCTCTTATAATTGGAAACCTTTATCCTAACATCACATAATCAGCGAGTTTTCTCTGAGATGTCATTGTTGCACTTATTAATAATAAAATTTGAAATTTTTATGGAGCGGTAACTGCTTTACGTCTCTTTTTAACATCGAGGTCTTTAGAGACGGGAAAGGATGGGGGCAAGGAATGGGAAGCCACTGCTTTGTAAGCCGTGCCAAGGACTGTGTCACCGTGCATAGAGTGCACTGATAGTTTTATATTACGGTCATTTAAGATTGGATACCTATGCACTAGGCCTACATTTTAATTTTAAATTCACAAGAAAGCATAAGCGTCTTCCCATCACTGTACATACAATTCAATAATAAATATATAAATAAATTCTGTATCTTTACTGAAATAAACTGCAACAGCTTAAGGTCATTATTCAAAGAAAATGATATTCCATTGGTTACAGCAACCTATATAGTGTGCAGGTACAGTATTGTCTCTGGAGTACAGTCCACTTTCTTAAAGTAAAAAAAAATGTCCGGACCTATTCTGTAAGGTAGCTCGAATACATGACAACATGCAAATGAAAACAATACAACCTAGAACATGGTATACTTATATTAAATTCAAATTTGGAGATTCTACGATAACCGTGGCGCCGCAATTTGATGATGGATTATTATGTAACTTGACGAGACATATCAAAAATGAAGAATAAAATTTTTTGATATCCTGCATCATTCTCGAGATATAGGTGTTTTGGGTTGAAATTCAGAATACAAATTTCGCCAGAGGTCAAATTTGATGACGGAATCGTATGTAACATGACAAGATAAATTGAAAATAAATAATAAAATTTTTCAATATCTCACTTAGTTCTCGAGATATTCTATCTGCATATTGAAATGGTTAGATTGGGATGCAGCCTGGACCAAAAAATAAATTCACCAAAACCACAATAAATTACATGCTAGGTGGGTGTTTTATTATTTTACTGCCACTTGTGGTTAGGTTGAAATGCGGCCTGGACCAGAATAAAAACGATACACTTGATTTTCGATTTGTCTCGTCGACTTACATGAGAATCAATAATATAAACGGCATCACCACGGTTATGATAGTGCTGCCTTCAAATTTTTGTAACACATTACATCAATCCGAAAATATGACAGTTCTAATATTTACATACCCTAGTATAGTGCATGCGGTCAACTACTTCATCCGATGTGAGTGGTATCAACCCTATTCGATGTGCAAGAAATTCATCGCTGAGAACAGTTGAATTTGCTTCTAGCTGTACCCAATCGATAGCCATTGTAGGTGTTTCAGCAATGAATACTCTTCTCATACTATTGGCCACACTATAAATGATAAGGGAAAATTACAGTGCAAGGCTATCGGCAGAGTATGAGGAAGAAAATAGAAGTCCATATTTATTAGAAATAGATTTCATTTTTAAGTGAGTAAGAAAGTTTACATTTGTAGCCGAAGCGATCACACATCGGAAATAGAAAAAGATAAGAATAAAGTATTTACAATTCATCTAAAACAATTATGGTATTCTGATGATTTTAAATAAAAACAAAATAATAATTTACTTTGCTACCTCAAATCAGTATCTTCGATCTGAAATTTCACATTCTCCTCAGTAAGGTCGGTAATATGCACAGAAGGTTGATTGGCATAGGGCATGATAGTATGTTTGTGAAAGTAGCGTCAGTCAGAATAACTAGTGTCCCACCGGTGATTAAATCGTTTTTTTAAGTCACAACACTCGGGACTAAAATCTAAACATTACGGTTGATTCTTACATTCCCATACAGAAACACAGTATTACAGTAACAAACATTGATAATAAGTAAATGCCCTAAATGGTAACTTGCAACCAAATGCAAAACAGTGAAGCAGAGGTTGTGCACACTAGGGGTGTTGATAAAATATCGATATTTTTTTTAAAAAAATATCGATATTTATGAGTGATATTTTTAGGACGATATACCGATATTGAAATTTGGATATCGGAGTCCGATATTTTTCAAAAATAAGTTGTTATTTTCCGTTTTCCTCGTAGAATATTACAAGTTATTATTGGAGGGAAAACGATTACCTGTGTTGCACATGCCAAACATTTTCCTAGATAGAATTTTAAGAAACAATGAACGATCCGAGCACACGGAGAAGCAGGGCCGCCGTAAGCGCGCGTGCAAGGCAGCACATTATGTAGCGGGAGACCCTTTTTTTTTTTTACACGCTTTATATTAGCTTGACTTGTATGTATGAATGTAACGGAATTTTACAACTCCATTTCGACCCACTTCCAGATGTCCGAGCTGTTTGAAATTTGGCACACATATTAAGAACCGGTGACAATACAATAATTTCATAGCTATATCCTGCTATTCTCATTACTTTGACAGTAACAACAGAAAAATGGTTGAATGTCGTGGAATTTTGCAATTTAATTTTAACCCAATTCCAGATGTCCGAATTGTTTGAAATTTTGCTCATGTATTGATAACTGATTACAATACAATAATTTCATAGCTATATCTTGATATTCTCATTACTTTGGCAGTAAAAATAGAAAAAAATTGCACACGTTTTAAGAACCGTTGACAATACAGCAGTCTCTTAGCAACGTCCTGCTATTCTCGTTAGTTTGACGGTAACAACAGAAAAATGGTTGCGTGTAATGGAATCTTTCATCTCAGTGATTACCCGCATCCTGACGTCCGAATCGTTTGAAATTTTGTACACTTATTAAGAGCCGATAAAAATTTAATAATTTCACTCTCACTGCGTTGTCAGAAATAACTTAAAAGTGATTGAATGTAATGGAAAATTTCAGTTCAATTTTCACCCACTTCAGAAAGTCCGAATTGTCTGAAATTTTTTATATGTATTAAGAACCGATGACAATCCAATAATTTCATATGTATGTCTTGGTAATCTCATTACTTTGACAGTAAGAACACTAAAGTGATTTAACCGTCTTATGACAGATGTGGCTCATTTTCACCCACTTTCCGCATTGCCTTTGTGGCCCATTTGGTTAAGGCACGTGATTGGCGAACAGACGTTCCCTGATCGAATCCCGATTTTGGTTCGAATTTTTGCGGATATTATAAATGGAAAAGATTAGGATAACCCATGGTTAAACTACACGTACCCTATACTTGATGGGATTACTGAGTTAGGCAAATGCAGCCGCGACATTAGTGTACAGGCGCGATTCGAGAAACCTTCGTAATTTGGCGGCCAGACCCTTCGGAGATTTCCCGTCCAATATAGCCATCATCATCATCATCGCTGGGGACAATCTCCAGTTTTCCGGGTGTGATTTACGAGCCTTGGTTGCTGTAGACGATCGTCTTCCACTGTCTCCTATCCAGAAAGCTTTCTCTGTCTGCAGTCACATAACGTGATGTTGAATAGTGAGTATTCGAAACATTACTTCGTACTACCGTATTATAGAAGAGTAGCCTTCCACATTTACCCTGCTATAGGACCTCTGGCTGAGCTGACCATTTAATTGTATTTAACTCGTGGAAATAATAATTAAAAATGAAACTACAACACAAAGAAAAAGAGAGATTGGCGAAGAAAAGCCAACAGTAGGAAACATACTTTTGAAACTATCTGAACTAAAAAGCTAAAAATAAAATTGTAGTTTAAAAAACTAAAAACACGCTTTCGTAATAATGTGAAGTAAATGGTTAAAAATAATCTTTAAATATAAAGATTTTGTTTAACAGTGATAGGACGTCCCACAATTCAGGATAAATTAATTTTTCTTGAATAAGCTTAAAGATTAAAGTCACTGATTACAAAATTAACTTTAATGTAAAAAAAGCGTGTGGTGCTCTCTGCACAACTATTGACAATGACTCTACCTTTACAAACAGCCAACGACAAAAAATACAAGACAACTGATATAGCACCCCATGCTTTTTTACATTAAAGTTAATTTTGTAATCAGTGATTTTAATCTTTACGCTTATTAAAAAAAAATTAATTTATCCTGAATTGTGGGACGTCCTATCACTGTTAAACAAAATCTTTATATTTAAAGATTATTTTTAACCTTTTAGTTCACATTATTACGAAAGCGTGTTTTTAGTTTTTTAAACTACAATTCTATTTTAGCTCAACAGCTGCTTCGGGCGGTCGGCGGCGTCACTGGGGATGGCAACAATGGGGGCGGCAATGTCAGTTTTTTTTACCCGTTTCGGAAATTTCCTAGATCCACCACTGGCTGTAGTTGGACAGGGGGCGGTATAATCGCTATTGCACGCGGACGTTGAAACAGCCAGCGGCGGGCCTGTGGAGAAGTAAAAAACGAAGGTAAAATAACTTATTCTATATTCATTAGAATTCTTGTCTGGACATTTTGAAAAAGTTTTTAAAATTTGTCTACAATCAATGCAAAAGTATTAGCATTAGGAAACTAATCGTAATGTACCAGGTATGGGTAGGGTTGCCAGATAGCCGGAAAATCTAGGAATGTCCCGGAATTTTGTGTCTGATCTCGTGTCCAGGAATTATGCGTTACTGTCCCGGAATTTCCGTATACTAGTTTTTTTTTCTCAAACTCAGTTCACCACGGTAGCCATGAGGCCAAGCCAAGTATCCCATGCTCGCAGCGGGAGGATGGAATGTCCCTTAAATCAGAGCAATTGAAACTGACAGGAAAATACTCTTTGAATTTTCTGGGACTTTGAAAATTCTAGATGCAGTTAACATTAACTCCCTTTATACAGAGTTCACATGTCTCAAACGTGTTTTTCAGGTCCTTCCAAAAGACTTTCCAAACGATAAAATCTGGGCCAATTTCTTTAGAACAAGCGTTTTTAATGATTTTGAATATTAAAAAAAAATAGTTGGTTTTGTTTTTTCAATTCCAACAAGCAATGACTTTTACGAGACAAGTGTTAGCCCGTTAAATAATTTATGAAATAAGAGCGAAACAGAACGTTCATGGATTTGATCAAGGCTAAACTGCAAACTCAATCAATTTTGAAGACTCTTGCTGAGAAATTTTATCAGTTTTGCAATGCAGTGACGGAGAAATATTTATGAAAATGGAAAAATCTAGTAATAAATATTTTAAAAGTAATTGATTAAGATCTATTTTGATTGATGTTGATTTTGATTTAGCAAAAGATAGATACTAATTTTTTTTTTTTGTTGATAAAACCTGATATTGATTTTCTGCTAATTAATTAATGAGCCTAACAAAAGTGTTCAGTTTTTGTTTAATATTTTTGAGATTTTGATTGATAATACCCGATGTTGATTTTGTACCAAAGTAAAAAAATTCCTAACGAGGTGATCAATTTTTGTTTTAAGTTTAGTATTGTTCCTTTTGATTCATAATACCTGATGTTGACTTTCTACCATAGTTTAATTAATAAACTTAAAAGAGGTGCTATATATACATTAGATAGCATATCTACCTAAAATAGAATTTTTATTAATTTGCATTTTGTTCACTCTTTAAACATACCGCTAACATACTTTTTAGACCCAAAAATGTCCCGGAAATTATAAGCCTGTATCTGGCACTCCACAGTTAAATATTTCGAGCGAATTGGATAGGCTTCTAGTTTTTAATTTAATTTAATTGCAATGGAGCATACCAACAGAAGAATTGAGCTCCAAAATTATGTCACAGCCAGTTTTGTTATATCACTTACGAATTTATTAAGATAAGAAATTGAAAAAATGAATCTACCACTTTTGGATTGCCTTACAAAGCGCTATGCTAAAAACTTATTATTATAGATTGGTGCCTTTAAAAAACAATTTGTTAACGCCAAAGAAACTGCCTTGATAGTAGCCAGGGTTGCCAACTCAAAAAAACTTTTACCCCCAAAACTTATGTCAAAACCCCTAAAATCACCAAAATTAAGTGGAAAAACCCCTAAAAAAATAAATACTATATTTTGATTATAAATATTTTTTATTTATAAACTATTCAATATTTCTAACACCATTTCGTTTTGTTCTGATTGTACAGAGATTTTGAGATCATTATGTTCAGTACAAAGCTTCATTAGTTCCTATCATTTGATACCCCTGTCCTGCCCAATTTATCTAAATAAACGCAATTTATGTATATAAAAAACATTTTTTTTTATTTTACCGATCCTCCATTTTTTTTCTTTTTACTTACATCCCGATTTTTAACAAACCTGACCTAGAAACACTATTATAGGGTAGGTATTGAAAATAAATATTTCTTATGAATTTCATCGAAGAACAGTTACAGTTGTAATTCAATGGCGCCGATCAAATAATAAATATAATCTATATATCTATAAATGAGAAAACGAGAAAGTTCGGATGTGTGTTTGGATGTACGTCTGCAGTCAATCACGCCTTAATAACTCAACATATTTAAATGAAATTTGTCATGAAGTCAGTTAATTGCGTGCGAAGTGTTATAGGATAGATTTTATCCCGCAAAAACGCATAGTTCTTTTAGAAATTGCCATTAATATCAATTCGGAAGCAACAAAGAGTTTCCTACTTCATAGACAGCCGTGCAACGTTTACTCTTTGCTTTTTACATAAATCGCAAACACTGCTTTTCAGAAATAAAAGTAGTGAAAACCTTCTTACATATGCAAGTTTGTGTTTAGTTTAAAAGCCATAAAACTGATGCACTTGACAAACAATAGTTTGAAAGCAGGAATTATAAATATGTACTTAACCTTAAATTAAAAAAGGAAGGTACTGTTGTTAAGTTCGTAAAGAGATTTTTTCATTTGCGTTAGTATGACATCTCAAATATTGCACCATAATTTCGATCGTAATATACTAAATGTGAAAAATAGGAGCTTGGAAAAAAACAACGTAAAATGCTATGATTATACCAGCACGAAAGTCGATTTATTAAAAGTGTAAAATGGCGGTGCTCGAAATGTCGTATTTAAAAAAATTGTTACGGATTCCATTCTATCTCGGTTTAATTTATTTCCTGTGTGTCTTCTTTTTTTCCACTATACATTCTCTGTAATATTACAAATTATTAACAAACCCTTTTTTGTTCAAATTTTTTGTATAAATTAGTACAAATAGTAGACTATGATTTAGGAAACAGTGCTTTTTACTTACTGTTCAATTTCTACAAACATCTAATAAATCCGGTTCAAGTTTACGTCGCGATACACGACGATGCTAACTTAGGATAAAATAATTGTTTCAATGCGCGTGTAGTTGAGGTTTTGAATTTGTAGCGCCAATAATATTGTGGTTACATTGATATTCAGCCTGGACCATAATGAAAACTGAATGTTTTTGTCACAGCCAATGGCATGAGAAATTTAGTTATCAGTTATTTAAGCAAATATCATAAGCACTATGTCACGTTGTGACGTTATGTATCGCCACGTAAACTACTCCAGTAATCCTTCACTTAAAACGAATGTATTCAATGGCCTAACGTAGAGACTTAATGTTTCATGAAGCAATATTGCAAGTCGTTTACAACGCGATACACCTCATTTACACGGAGCTTATGAAAGCTGCTTATTTATTACTAATAATAACTAAATGACTTCTGCCTTATACTGTAACAAAAACATTCTGGTCCAGGAAGCATTTCAACCTAACCACTATCTCTGCTAATATTGCCGCTACAAAATCAAACGTTATGAACACACCTCAACACATTAAATGCATTGGAACTGTATTTCGAATAGTAACAGATTTTTCTATATCAAGATTCCTAATTATTAGTGTAGCATAAATTACCATCACAATTAATTTCATTATACGCCTTACTAAATCACGAGCAGTAACAGTCACCTTATCGCGATGTAAGCTTGACCAGCAATATTAACAAAAATTGTCTTAGAGTTGTAGAGAATTATGAACTTTCCGTTGTACACTGTAATTTACAAGCATTTTAGTATAAATTTTTTAATTATGTAACTGCAATAATGAATGAAGTTTCATATGTATTCAGTATTTATTTTCCTGCGATCTGAAATAATAATTCACGTTTCTAATGTATTAATGCGCGAGTGATAGAAGCTTTGATTTTCTAGCGGTATTATTAGCGGAGTTTTTCACTTTGTTGAAATGCAGCCTGGACCAAAATGAGAACTGAAACATTATTAATAGTTTAAGCTTCTTTCACGAGCACCATTTTAGTGACGTCATGTATCGCTTTATAATGATATTGTATCAAAAGATATATAATAAGCTTGGATGATTTAGCAGAACACACGGCATTGCTCGAAGTAAATTTTTGAAATTTATAAATGTTTTATTCAGATAGTGGAGAGTCAGAAAAGCAGAGTGGTGATTTGCCGGTAGACATTCAATTCTGTTTGCAGATTCAGAAACCTATTGTGAATAAAGAATCTATTACTACTTTAACATTGTAATTTATATTTCAGAGAAGAATTAATGGATCGAAACGAACAAACTATAGTATACTGATCTACATGCAGTTAACTGTTTTCACAGATAGAGAAACGAACATTAACACTGAACATTATGAATAAAAGAATCAATTATTACTATAATACCTAAATTTCTGATTGGAAACCCACATATCTTCAAAACAAAATTAATATTCGGAGAGCAAATTAAGTTCACTTAAAAAAAATATATACATTTTTAGTTTCGCATTTTTTTAACGAGATCAACGTCCTTGGGCCACTTAGGTATTTATTTGCTCTTTGAATGTTAGTAAATTTTTTGGATGTTTAGTCGCTTCCATCATATTTTGACGTTTTGAGTTTCCATTAATTAAAACTATATTAATTTTTATTCGCAAGTCTTGAAATTAGTAATTTTAAGAGATGCCGGGTAAACGAAATTCAAATCTCTCAATGAAATGTAAGAAAACTACGGCTGTGAAAAAAGCCAAAACCCAGGAACAAATCCTATAGCAGAGTTGCACAGGGTTGAGCACTTAGCACGTATTGCGGCTTCTGGAGATGCTGAATTGCCGGAGCAGTCACAAGTTGGGCGACAACACCAAAATGAACGCTTGGTGTCTGGAAGATCACACCGGGAAAATCGCGAGCTCGGTGCTTGCTAAGAGCAAGCGGATTGGCAATCGATCTCAAAAGCTTCTGAAACACCGAAGCAAACAAAAAGACGGCAATAACAATATGCCACATATTTGGCATTGCAACGAGTTGCTGAAACACCTGAACAAACGTGAGCTCATTTCTAATGTTTTCCCGAGCATTCAACTAAATATTATCAATGACGAAAACTGGTTATGTGAAAAGACAATACTTGCCCCGAAAAATGATTCTGGAGCAAAAAAAAAAAAAAAAAAAAAAAAACATATATATATATATTAGAGGAAATAGTCGGGGAAGTGACAACACACTCTTCCATCAATACAGTAAGGTTAACTGACGAAGCTGCTACCTACCCCGTCGAGTTTTCAAATTCCTTCGAGTTATCTGGGCTATCGTCTCATAAATTCGAGCTTAAGGTTGGCACTCGAGGTCTCCTGATGCGTAATCTCGACCCCCCCCCCCCCTCCCCTCAAGGTATTGTAATGGCACCAGATTACACATCACAGAACTAGGAAGAAACATTGTGAAGGCGACAATTCTTACCGGTGCATCTAAAGGGGAAGCCGTTATAATTCCGCGTATCCCAATTATTCCCAGTAATATTCCCTTTGAATTTAAAACATTACAGTTCCCATTAAAAATTTCATTTTCAATGACAATTAATAAATCGCAAGGTCAAACGTTGAAATTGGTGGGAATACACTTGGATATTCACTGCTTTTCCTTTGGTCAACTATATGTTGCCTGCTCGCGGGTACCGAGTGCAAAAAATTTACATGTTTTTTCAGAAAAATAACAAATCCTACAATATATATACCGATGTATTAAACTGAAAATACTACTAACATACAGAATATTTTTATTGTTTTAAAAGTTCGATGAAGTTGTTTGGAACAAATACATTTTTGTTATTTTATTGCAGTATTTATTACTACCATCACCAATAAAAATAGCTCTAAAATTAATTGTATGGTCATATTGACCTGGTGGCAAGGCTTCATTACGTCTACGCAATTAGCCCCTTTCGTAGCCACTTAAGCTAACGCAGTAATCCTACTGGGCATAGAGGACCTAAGTTCAACGTTGAATCAGAACCACGTGAGCATTCTGGCACACTTCACATCACACAACAACCTGTGCCAGAGGTGAAGGTCGAGCTAAGGACCTATGAAAACCCTCTGGAGACTGGGATTCAAGCTGGGGACTTTTCCATGTCCAGTTGGACGCCCTAACCACTGAGCGACCAGACCTCTCAACAAAATCTTATATTACAACACTCTTCCACGCGGACGAAGTCGCGGGTAACTGCTAGTATTGTATAATGTTACCTGATTCATAATGAAAACAAATTATAAAAATGTAACGAAACTACTTTACCTTTTAAATCTGGATAGGTTTCCCACGTCTTTGTAAACTTTTGACTGTATTTCTTTAATTTCTTAGACATGATTAACAAACTCTTTGTCGACACAATACAGGATACACACAACAGCACAGCACCAGAAAAGACTAAACAATAATGGCTACATTGTTGCACTTGGTTGTTGTTATATGTCTCTGGTAAACATTAAATGCTGAATTTACAAAAAATTAGTTTCAAAGCACAGGATAGGAAGGGATGGAGGATTGCATCAAACCAGTCTAAAGACTGACAACAGAAAAAAAAGTTTCAAAACAAATATGTATCAGAAACAAAAATTTTATACTGTAATCAGAAAAATATATTCAGTCATAGAGAATTCCGAATTCTTAGTAACGAGTATCTGTTCCGAGGATTTGATGTCACTATTTAAATATTCAACAAATAAGTACAAGAAATCATATAGTATCTAAAAAATACCCCAAAAAATTCCCCTAAAATTATAAAGCCCCTAAAAAAATCCCATCACGCCTGTATACCCCCTAAATTTAGGGGGAAAACCCCTAAGTTGGCACCCATGACAGTAGCGGCTCTAGGATTTTTCCAAGCCGGGGAAAAACTGAGATTGCCGCCTTTTCTAACATTGTTGCCAGACATACCCCGGGAATCGCCTCCTTGATTGTTAGCCAAACGCATTGATGTCGCCACGTTAACTGTTTGCCAAACGCATTGTTGGACACGATTTTGCCGCCCCCACCCCTCAAGTTATTGCCCAGACGAAGTACCCCGGTTTGCCCCCACCCCTCGCCCTAAAGGCCTGGGCACACAGAACGCGATAAGCGACAGCGGCAAGTGGTCGTTCTCTCGTCGCGGCGATATGCGATTTTGGTACGTCACACAGGACGCGACAACTCCATAGCGACAAATGCCAGTGAGACCCTCTCTCGCGAAGAAATCTGTACTTCTCTATTTCTTTCTTAATAAGTTTTCTTGGGATAGGAAATTCTTAAAACATGTCAAGTGATGAGGAGACTCTACTTATTTTGTTCGCACTAAAAATGGTCTGGGTTCCTGACATCAATAAGAAGAGAGAATGCCTTGGTGAATACCACCGCCTTTGCCGGGGACTGGTATCACAAGAAGATAGATTTTATACATATTTTCGTATGTCTCGAGAATGCTTCGACAAAATACACAATCTGTTAAAATCAACTATATCGAATTGCACCACGAACTGGAGAAAAGTAATTGGCACAATAGAAAAATTAGCCATTTGTATGACAGTATGAGGTATGTTCTGTTCATTTAATATATATTCTTAAAAACAAAAAACAAAAACGACACTGCCAAAACCAGGGCCGGTGCTAGGGGGGGTTAAGCAAGGCAAAAGTATCCCGTGCCTGTGCCCCCGAAGGGGGCTTCTCTGCCAGAGTGTCTAATTAAATAAAAATAAAACTTTAAAAATCTTGCTTAAAAATGTGTAATTTGATTTTTTTGCCTTAAAATTTAAAAGTTTTTAAAAGTTTAATATAAATAATTTTATTGGAGGGGGGGAGGAGGGGGGCTAAGAATCCTTACCCGGGGCCCGAAAATCTTAGCGCCCTGGCCAAAGCCCCTGACCTCTAAGTGATTTTCAATCTTATCACTTCCCCCCTGCAGGCAGCTGTGTCATTTGCGTAGAGGTCAATATTAAGAAATACCCCTAAAACCAGGAGTTTCGTCACAAAGTGAAATATTCACAATAAAATATACAATTTATTATTGACAATGTATTTCACAATAAAAAGATAGGCTCAAATACAAGTATTATTTATTTTAAATAATTACAGTGTAAACAAACAAACATAAAGTGAGAAACTAAGAAGAAAAAATACAATTCTGAATGCGAAAAATTATTTTTTATGAGCTGGAAATCTTTTCATATGCATCTCTTAGTACACCTGAAGTAGTGGCCGTCGGATGCGGTGGAAATCAATTTTTCTTCATCGGCCATGTCGCTCTGTCGCGCGACAATTCTTTAATTTTGTACAACTGTGTCGCTCGTCGCCGCGACAAAGGCTGCGGCCCGGCGACGGATCGCTTTGTGTGTGACCGTCCCGATTCAAAACTGTGAATTACAACAATAGCGACGTCGCGCCGCGACACAATATCGCGTGTCTTTGTCGCTTGTCGCGTTATATATGCCCGGGCCTTAAATCCTGCATTCCACCTAGAATCTCAGCTTTAAAAAATTGTATTATGGTAAAGTGTTACCCAGTTGCAAATGAATATCAAAGAAGGGGAAATTTTCAATTAATGTAGGGAGTTCTCCATTCATAGTAGAAGAAACACCGGGAAAAATATGAGTTCATGTTCTTGAAAAGTATGTCCAGTGAAGTTTCTGACATGAGTTATGGTGTAAAATTTTACTTCATTCACCACCTTAGTTTGGAACTTTTTTTTGGATCTGAAACACTTTTAAATGACTATGACATTCCCTCATCATAATTCTATGAAACATCCAGTTGTCCTAGAAAATTGGTACACATACTTGGTTTCATCCCCACAGTATAAGAAAAGTTCCTGTGTTTTTTAAATGCCAATCTAAAAGTTGAAACGTCTTAGAGAAAATTTGTAGGTTAATTGCTTTCTTCTTGATGAGGCTATATGCCTTAAATTTCAGTTTTGCACAAAGATCAGGAGCATAAAAAACACAATTAATTTTACTTTGTTACTACATTTAATTTGGAAGTTATTGGTAGTCCTACTCCGATGGTAACAATGCAGACACGGCGTCGCTCGCACAGAACGAATCGGACTCGAGCCCGTTGTTTTACATGAGCGTGCGTTGTCGAGGAAAGTATTTTGACATGAAAATTGGATGTAAGCAGGAATATTAATAAATTCTGATACACAATCTTTGCTAAGGTGCAAACATTTGGTCCAAAAAAGTAAGATGACTCAGAATGAGCTATCAACCTACAAAAAGAAATTAAATTCCGCAGAAAACAATACTTGTAAAAAAAAGTGACTTGGTCATTATGCAAACTATGATAATAGAACATCAACCTAAATAAATGCCTCTACAATGTTGCATTATTGAGCTTTTAAACTCACAAAAGTCAAGATTTCCCTCGATGCTCTTTCTGAATTCACAAGTCTTCGAGTAAATCATAAACATTATGCCTTTCCTTTTAGTAAAGTAGTAGTATAATGGCTAAATCACAATTAAAAAAAAAAAAAAAGATTTATCCGTAACGTCATGAAAAATCTTTTTTTTTTCAGAAAATAAAAACTTGATTCAGAAAAATATCTCACAACTCTTCATCATTAAATAGCCACAAGACTTCGCCCTTTTTTTAAATGATTTGTTTTTGTAACATTGTTTTTATATAATAGGGTCGATATATCGATACTTTTTCTTCGATATATCGAAACCAATATTAATATTTTTTTAAATATCGATATATCGAAAATCCGATATTTTTTATAATATCAACAGCCCTAGTGCACACTATGGCATTTCTTCCACAATCTCCATACCAACGATCATTATTGATGGCAGACCTGACAGATATAATTTCTTCTTAAGCTTTTCAACGTAATCTGGATTACAGAAAATTTTCCTGAATATTGGACTACACACATTATCGTACCCATTCGATAGCCGGGATAAACAATAACGATGCTAAGTCCTACCGACCGATAACTTTGTCATCTTGCGTCGCCAAAACATTTGAACGACTAGTGAAACAGCGGTTACGGTTAGAGTGGTGGCTAGAACACAATAATCTATTTGCCAGGATTCAGTTTCGATTCAGGAAGGTACATAGTAATTCCTTACATACTACATTCATTTTCCATTGATCCCTGTATAAAGACTGGCTCTGTGGGATGTGGAAAGATGTCAAGTTACAATTAAGCAATTGCATAACAAAATAATACATACACCAGAAGAAGTACAGTCATAGCATACATGGTAAATTAATTATGTAAACTGCATTTACACAAGTTACTGGCAGTTATTTTGTAGATACCTTAGAACAGTGGCGTAGCTAACATCGGTGACACCCGGGGTGGTTATCGATGGTGTCACCCCTCGAAAACTTAAATTCAACCTTATGTAAAATATAATATCTTGTAAGTGTAAAATATGGTATTAAGAAAACATAATTAAATAAACATTTATTGTTATTAAAAATAATAATTTGTTGATAAATTATAGTATCAACAACATTTAAAAGATACACAAATAACTAAAAAAATTGCTTTCACAATCTCTTCTTTCTAGCTTTAACAGCTGCAAACTCGTAAATCAAATCTTCAAAATTAATAATTTGAGTTACTATATGTTCAATAGTCAATTTGGCAAGATTTTAGGCATGTGTTGCTCAGTGCTGATCGAAAGTGGTTTTAGATTAATTTTAACTTCTCTGAAGATCGGGCGTCACCGCACCGAGACATTTCTTACTGTTGGCGCTCACTCGATCGAAGGTTGTCGCATTGGATAAAAGTAGATTCGTGATTTTGGATAGCAAAAATAGATGGTATAGAAAAAGACTATGTTCATTTTATCATCCTTGAAAACTTATTTTTCATTACACCTACATTCGGTCTGGTGACTAAAAACGGTTACTGCGTGCGATTTGGGTACAGAAGGCCCCGTTCAAATTCCGCTATCAACTGCAAATTTTGTGGCATTAAAATTGACTTTTACCTCTGGCAAAGCTTTTATTTGTTAATGTGAAGATTCTAGGGCACTCCGTGGTTCGAATTCCACGTTAATCTGTAGGTCTCCTTTTCAAGTTAAAAGGTGACTACGATATAGGTGAACAGAGAGTTTCTCATAAGAAACTCTGTGACTAGAACTTTAAAACATGAAATTATTATTTTTATTACACAAAATCTTTACGATCTATATTTAAATTAAAATATGTTGTCATCTCGTTCCTTACTAACAAAAAATACTGAGAGAATCGAAAAGAACCTCAAACAAAACAAACACGTCAAGAGCGGAGTGACTGACATTTCATTGTGATTGCGTTGAAACACGCAAGAAACTTTCATTCCGGTACAGTGTGGTGAAGATTTGTTGATACTGCGTTGGGAAACTATTTTTGTTCATAAAAGATCAACCAGTTAGGTGATAACGTGAATCAGATAAAAAGTTTTTTAATGTACTTTCGCACCAAAACTGAGCAAACTAAAGTACAATAGTCTTTAATTAAGTAGGTTTATAACCTACCTGTCATCCCCAACACTGATTACCTGAAACTATCGCTTGAAAACGTTAAAGGAGACTTATTACTGCGTAGGGACATGGGCGAGCTATGGAAAGGTGTGGACGCGTGGGGCGAGTCGTCACTCGGCCGCACAAAAATCCATGTTGTCAGGGGTGACCTGTGACCTTGGTGCTTTTGGGGGGGGGGTTTCAGCCCCCTAGCCCCCCCTGGATCCGCCACTGCTCGGCCGACTGTCGTTACTGGGATGGTATTGGCAAAGTACAGCTCAACCTTTACACGTAGCAACTGATACACAGACTGTGTTGCTGCCCAAAAGAGCATGTCTGGCTGGTCTGCCACGAGTACACACATTAGATCATATGGTCACCCAGCACAAACTGTGCAACAACTGACTGCAAAAGACATGCAGGCATAGATATATCCGAGCACTTATTGATTCAATGCCAGCAAGGATCCACAAATGTATTGGTGCTCAAGGTGGGTATATTTCTCACTGACAACTGCATCTAAAGATAATAAACCTCTTATCCATTTCAATTTATTTTCATTTCTTCTGGGTATGCCCCTGGATATATCTTCCAAGTTTCCTAAAATTCTACAGTTCCTGTAAGCGTGTTGAGTTTTTAATTTCCTCCTTAGCTATGGGGCGACCATAAGATTCCACTATAAATCGTTACAGTACAGTCAGAGAAGCAATTTTACATTAAACTCCTTCATAAAAATAGAAAAATAAATTATATAAACTACGTAATTAAAAAAAAAAAAAAAACGCGTCAGAAAATATAAGGACATGCCTTTGCGATATCTGCCGTCTTTACATGAAGTACTTAACAAGTAAAGTATTTTACTACCCGCCTAAGACATACGTAGCTACAGACTCATAAATATGACATTGTATGTATCGAAGACCATCTCCACGTATAAATTTTAGATTTCTAGCGCCGGTCTGTAGCGTATAATTAAAAATGTTGTAAACGGCTTCAATGTTTGTTCAGTTTATGATTAAAGTTAATTTTGTTTAGGAACAGAAGTTAAACATTCCTGTCGATTTAAGAAATCCGCAAGAATTTAGGTACCTGTATTCGGCAGGGAGGTTACTCATATTAGAAATTTTCTTCTTCTCTAAATTTATTTTGCAAAATTCTTAGAGAATCATAAGCTTATTTATTTTATTGCAATCATATTTGCATATTCTCGATCAGTAGAAAGCATAGCAAACTTACGTGACCCTCGAATTTAAGTGCTTACTAATGTTACGTTTTCGCTAGCAAGATATGCGCTTCCGACTGTTTTAAACACACGCTGTACAAAAACAGATTACCGAGAGAGGATACCCTCAACGAACACGACCCGTTCGGATTGACTTGAAACCTGACAGTATTGTTAGTTTAATGCACAGTTTTCTGACTCGTCTTGTTTGCATAAATTCCAACATGATGCGATTTCGTGTCGAGTATGGGTGAACTGTCAACAATAGGTAGGTACGCGTAGTGTAAATCGGAAACGCGAAATGTATTAAATATATCCGACAAGAATCTGTCAGATAATAAATTAAAAAACTACTGGAAAATACTTCAAGGGCACGTGTGAATCTTAGCATAAAAGCTAATGGAATTCTAAATAAGCAAAACAATTTAAAAAAATGAATTTCATGCTAAGCTTAAAATGTATTAGTTTAATGTAATATTATGAAACCTAAACTACGCGTACTACGACATTAGATTTGGTGTAATGCACCCTCCACCTCCCACTTTTAGTGAATCGTGGAGTAATAATAATACGCTAGGTTGCTTTTTTTTATTTTCAAAGGAAAATATAAGATTTTTTCTTTAAATAATTTAGAGGATTTACAATTTAACTGTCTAATTACTGTGATTTTAGCAATTTTAAATATATATCCTTCAATTTTAAAACTTCCTCGCTTTTTACAAGAAAACATACATTATATATACCGCCCCTTCTAACAAACCAAACAACAGTCACGGACAGCAAACATAACGATCTCCTGTGTTTGTTGGAGCTACATAGCGATTCTTTCTCTGTAAGTGCGCGGTGTTGCCAGTAATTATACTCTATTGTAATGAAAAAGCCCCCTGGATCGCGTTTGAAAAAGCGCTACATTAACTTAAAAACAAATATTCAAAACAATAAAAGTAGAAGTGTTTCGTCACCAAAGGATAAAAGAAGTATATATATATATATAAAACAAATTGTATTCTACTAATTTCGATTACTATTTTCGAAATTTAGGTGTCACCCCTAAACGGGTGACACCTGAGGCGGACAGGTGGTAGGAAAAGGATTCAAAATTCTGCACTTATTGAGAGTGATGAAGGGATTTTAATTTAATTTAATTGCAATGGAGCACAGGTTCCAGTGGCAATTTCCATACACACCCATCTTCCCCCTAACCTGCACCTACCTACATTTGCCCTCTACAAATTTTATCTTTAAATTCTTTCAAAGTTTTCGGTAAATTATTCATCATTTCTCTTGGTAACTCATTCCAATCCCTGACACCCTTACCTAAAAAAGAGATTCTTCCCACACCCTTGTGCCTGAAATCGAGTGCCATCTTGTGGTCATGGTCATCTTTTCCCTTCCATGCACTACTTTTCATACCTATTGCAATATCTTTCCATGCCTCATCGCCAGTATATGCCCTGTACACTCCCATGACCCTCCTCATCCTCCTCCTGTCTTGCAATGAATCCCATTCCAGCTCCTTTATCATATCCGTCATTGATTGCATTCTGCGATAATTTCCAGAAACAAATCTAGCAGCTCTTTTTTGCACCCTCTCCAACTCCTGTATTTGATACGTAAAATGAGGGTCCCATACTACACTACCATATTCGAGCAATGGTCTGACCAAAGTTTTGTAACCCTATTCCTTGACATCTCTCGTACATCCCCTCTTCACTCTCTCCAACAAGTGCAGAACTTTGAAACCTTTTCCTACCACCTGTCCTATGTGTCCTGCCCAGTTAAGTTTCTTATCAAAAGTGATTCCAAGATATTTACATTTCAAGTCTTCAGCAAGCAAGTCTTTCCCCACCTTATATTCATAATTAACCTTTTGTTTTTTATTTGTGTATCTAATAAGCTGACTCTTCTTTGCATTGATCTTCATTCCATAGTTAGCAACCCAATTAGATATCCTGTCCAGATCACCCTGCAACTGTTTACAATCCTCTATCGTTTTGATTCTTTTATACAGCATTATGTCGTCTGCAAACAATCTAATTTCAGATGTACGAGAGAAGGAAAGGAATTAGGTTACAAATCTTTGGTAAGGCCACTGAAGTGTATATGTGGGCCCCACATTTTGAGAATCAAATACAGTAGTTGGAGAGGGTGCAAAAAAGGGCTGCTAGATTCGTTTCTGGAAATTATCGCAGAATGCATCCAGTAACTGATATGATAAAAGATCTTGAATGAGATTCATTGCAAGACAGTAGGAGGGTGAAGAGTGTCATGGGACTGTACAAGGCGTATAATGGCGATGAGGAATGGAAATATATTGGTGTAGGTATGAAAAGGAGTGCGTGGAAGGAAAAATATGACCATGACCACAAACTGGCACTCGATTTCTGGAACAAGGGTGTGGGAAGAATCTCTTTTTTAGGTAAGGGTGTCAGGGATTGGAATAAGGTACCAAGTGAAATGATGAATAATTTCCAAAAACGTTGATAGAATTTAAAGTTAAAATTTGTAGAGGGCAAATGTAGGTGGGTGCAGGAAAGGTAGAAGATGGGTGTGTAGGAAAATTGCCACCAGAGCGTGTGCTCGATTGCAATTAAATTAATTTAAATATACGAAAGCAAGACGATGCCCTTTTCGGACCTAGAAAACTATCGAATGTTCAACCCCCAGGATCAATCCTCAGTCCGCTATTATATACCATAAATACCGCCAATCTTGAAAAAATCTTTGGCGCTTATATGAAGGTATTACTGTACGCTGATGACATCTGCATATATACCATGTCTCCCTCTTTACATTTAACCTATTAATGGCTATCAGATGCTGCAATAGCATTATTCATATGGAAATCTGAGAGCGGAATTACACTTTCTGCATCTAAATCAACTGTCGTAGTGTTCTGAAGGAAGCGCTGCACATACGCCTGGGACCATACACCTTCCCCATAGCTGCGTCGGCTAAACTACTTGGCCTATAAATGGACAGCAAATTAACGTGGAGTCGTCATATTAAAGAAGGTGGGATAAAATGCTAAATATACTCCAATCCATCACACGATCGTGGTGGGGAGTAGACCCTTCGACTCTGCTGATTCTATACCGATCCTCAATCCGTTAAGTAATAGATTATGGAAGCACTCTCTTCAGAAACGAGCTAAAATACGTTTTGGAAAAACTGGACAGGGCTCAACATAAGGCCATAAGATTATGCCTAGGAGCAATGAGGTCTAGTCCTACAAATAATATTTTAATAGAAGCGATAGAAATTCCCCTTTCTTTACGTTAGGAACTTCTCACAAACAAATACCTCATCCGTATCTTTGCTATAAAGGAACATCCTTTACAAAAGAAGCTGTCACTAGAGAACAGAAGACTCACAGAGAACAGATCACTGCCAGCGAGAAGAGTGCCCCACAATAAAAAGGATACAAGGAATACGAAAAGTTCAAACCACTCATATTAAAAAGCCGCTCTATTCCATGCTTCATGTATCCATACGATCTTCAATTTTTAAAACTTCATAGACATTATCAACCCGAATATATCATACATAGTGACAACATCAATACAGCAATTTCAGACTTTCTGAAGAAAACCTGGTCCAACTACATTCATATTTACAGCGGCGGCTCCAAACCTACTGAAGGAGTAGGCTGTGCTATTATTCCCCACACACAAACGAGTTCGGACAAACATTACTACCTGCAGAGACGTCCATTTACACAGCGGAAGCTATAGCCATGTGCGCAGCCATCAAGCACGGGTTAGACAAGCACCTCTTAAGAATCTTAAAACTTCCTGACGCTATGAGCACTCTCCAGAAATTACAGAACCCAGTATGGGGTAACAAAATGCACCAATACCTTCATGAAATAATCAGACTTATGTCAGAAGCTTCTTCAGATGGCATACAAGTATACTTTCTCTTGATCAAAGGTCATATAGGAATACCGCACAATGAATTCGTCGACCAGCTGGCGAAACAGAGCATCAACAAAGGGCACTTTGCTGCAGGTATTCAGCTACCTTCGAGGGATTTTATCCCACTAGTCAGTAGGGAGGCACACCTTAAATGAAATGAAGACTGCTCCCGTACGCAGATACTCAAAGAAAAACATTATGCAGCAATAAAAGCAACAATACCAAAGACACCGTGGTTTGCGGAATACGGTATAGCAAGAAGACACATAACGACCATTATTAGGATGAGACTAGGACGCGGTTGCTATCCACACCATTTATACCGCCACCGTATATAAGAATCATCGATATGCACCTTCGATCAAGAGATCTCCGACATTAACCACATCATGCTCTCCTGCTCGCGGTATCAACTACAACGCAAGCGATTCTACAGGCAAGTAGAACAGCTTTCTGTAAAATTTCCAGCGAACGTTACTACCATTTTACTACCAAAAAATGTACAGGTCTATAAAGGGGCCCACAGACGATCAACTTGGTTGTCAACCTTTTCGTCAGCTTGCCGTGTTGAAGACTAAGTTGAACGTCTGTGGGCAGGTTGGTGGTTGAGATTCAGGTTGAGGTTTTGGTTGAAGTGAGATCAAACAATTTTGATATTTGGTGGGCGGAGTCTAATGTTGGAGACCTTGTTGTAGCGTCTGTGGGGAGGTTGACGACAATGTTCTCAACATCAGTTGTAAAATTGGAGCTGTTGAGTCTATGCTATTGTTTTTGGTGACTACGTTTTCATTTGATCAGTTGATATTTACATTATCATTTTTTGAGGTCAATTACTGTTTATTGAATATGGAAAGTGTACCAAACATTCAAATTTGGGTGAACTTTCCAATACTTTAAAAGAACTTCCGAAGTTGTGGAAATAGGAAATTTTTCAGGATCGCAACAAAAAGAAGAATGAATGACTAAAACTATTTAGTTCTTTGCCAACAAATTGAGCTAAATACATCTATTGACAGTTATAAGAATACAGTCAGAAATTTTAGAACTTGTTACCGGAGGGAATTGAAAAACGTGAAACTGAGCTAAAGAACTACAGCCGGAGCCGAAGAGGAGTACGTGCTAAGTTAATGATACTTCAGATCACTGAAATTCCTACGTTACACTACAAATCTCAATGATAGAGTGTGGCGATATAGAGGTGAGAAATTTTAAAACCTCGACGCTGTTCCCACGTGCTAAAAACATCAAGGTTTCGAACAGGTGACCGAGCATGCTGGGTGAGTGGCGACGTTCTGTCCTCTCATTCGAGAAGACGCAGGTTTGAATCCCCATCAGCACATCAAAATTAGGGTTTTCCATGGTTTCTGAAAAACACTCCAAGTGAATGCATGAATGGTTCCTTCAAAAGGCCATTGCCGAATTCCTTCCCCGTTCCTTGCTTTCAGTTCTTTCCTGCCTCATGATCTAGACGTCGGCGCGGCGTAATGCAAAAAAAAAAAAAAAAAGAAGTGAACAATCGTTTATTCACATTAAGACAATCCTCGTGTTCGTATCATTTTCAATAAATGGTCTCACTTCATCCAATTCATTGAAAATTTTACCTCCCGTTCTAAAAAAGTTTTGGACATCGTCAGTTGCAGTAACATGTTGTTCGCTCTTTAAATTGGAATTAGAATACCGGACGCGGCTTTAACTATCGTGCCTTTGTGTCAAGCAGGAGACACATTATCGTCACGCAACTCTCTTAAAACTGGAATGCTACCTCACTCATTTTTTCAATAATAAAGCTGTACTATAACCAAAATACTTAAAAACAATAATTCAAAATAATAAAATTCAGCAATAGAAAACATTCAACTAATAAAACCTGATGATGACGCATACTCGAATGTGATGTTTACAACTGTTCTGCACTTGTTGGACAGAGTGATGAGGGGATGCACGAGAGAAGCCAAGGAATTGAGTTACAAAACTTTGGTCAGACCATTGCTCGAATATGGTAGTGTAGTATGGGACCCTCATTTTAAGTATCAAATACAGGATTTGGAGAGGGTGCAAAAAGGGCTGCTAGATTTGTTTCTGGAAATTATCGCAGAATGCAATCAGTGACGGATATGATAAAGGAGCTGGAATGGGATTCATTGCAAGACAGGAGGAGGATGAGGAGGGTAATGGGAGTGTGCAGGGCATATACTGGCGATAAGGTATAGAAAGATATTGCAATAGGTATGAAAAGTAGTGCATGGAAGGGAAAAGATGACCATGACCACAAGATGGCACTCGATTTCAGGCACAAGGGTGTGGGAAGAATCTCTTTTTTAGGTAAGGGTGTCAGGGATTGGAATGAGTTACCAAGAGAAATGATGAATAATTTACCGAAAACTTTGAAAGAATTTAAAGATAAAATTTGTAGAGGGCAAATGTAGGTAGGTGCAGGATAGGGGGAAGATGAGTGTGTAGGGGAATTGCCACCGGAGCCTGTGCTCCATTGCAATTAAATTAAACTTGGTCGACAACATTTCGTTTCGTCTGTGGCAAACGCTGACAACTAATTTGATAACAAGGTTGTCGACCATGTTGATCGTTTGTGGGCCCCTTAAAGGAATCATCCGCTTCCTTCAAGACACCGAAATGAAGATATGAAACCTCCAACACGCTGCAAGAAGACAAGAACAAACACATGATAATGTTGAAAACTGCCTAATGGTTTCAGACCAAAGCCAAATAAACCTTACATATAAAAATCAATGTTTGTGGGTTTGTTCGTCTTCTATGAATTCCTATACCATTTATCAGATTGCAATGAAACTTTGGAAAGTTTTCGAGTGTGCGTCTGCGAAGGTTCCTGTGAAAAATTTTTTCCAAAAAGTCACCCCGTATTCCCCATAACACCCCATAATTTAGGCAAAACCACAATATTTATCCGATTTAGATAGAAATTTGTACACTTATACTTTAAAACAAACATAAAAATACTGCCTACATACGGTTTCCGAATATTAATCCCCTCGCTCCCTTTCCACCCCCATAATTTTTTCACCCCATATTTTAGGCAACACCACATTTTTTATCCGATTTAGATAGGAATACTTATACTTTAAAACAAACAGAAAAATACTGCCTATGTATGGTATCCGATTATTCATCCCCTCTCCCCATTTCCAACATTACGTTTTTACCCCATAATTTAGGTAAATCACATTTTTCATCCGATTTAGATAAGAAATTGTACACCTATATTTTAAAACAAACAGAAAAATACAGCCTACGTATGGTTTCCGAATATTCATCCCCTCTCCCCCTTTCCAACCCCATTATGTTTTCACCCCATAATTTAGGCAAAACAACAATATTTATCCGATTTAGATAGGAATTTGTACACTTATACTTTAAAACAAACATAAAATTACTGCCTGCATACGGTTTCCGAATATTAATCCCCTCGCTCCCTTTCAATCCCCATAACTTTTTCACCCCATAATTTAGGCAATGCCACATTTTTTTCCGATTTAGATAGGAATTTGTACACTTATACTTTAAAACAAACAGAAAAATACTACCTACGTATGGTTTCCGAATATTCATCCCCTCTCCCCATTTCCAACCCCATTACGTTTTTACCCCATAATTTAGGCAAATCACAGTTTTCATCCGATTTAGATAAGAATTTGTACACTTTAAAACAAACACAAAAATACTGCCTACGTATGGTTTCCGAATGTTCATCCCCACTCCCCCTTTCCACCCCATTACGTTTTTACCCTGTAATTTAGGCAGAGCACATTTTTTATCCGATTTAGATAAGAATTTGTACACTTATATACAAACAGAAAAATACTGCCTACGTATGGTTTCCGAATATTCATCCCCTCTCCCCCTTTCCCACCCCATTACGTTTTCACCCCATAATTTAGGCAAAGCACATTTTTTATCCGATTTAGATAAGAATTTGTACACTTATACTTTAAAAAAAAAACAGAAAAATACTGCCTACGTATGGTTTCCGAATATTCATCCCCTCTCCCCATTTCCAACCGCATTACATTTTTACCCCATAATTTAGGTAAATCACATTTTTTATCCAATTTAGATAAGAATTTGTACACTTATACTTTAAAACAAACATAAAAATACTGGCTGCATACAGTTTCCGAAAATTAATCCCCTCCCCCCCCTTTCCACCCCCATGACTTTTTCACCCCATAATTTAGGCAATAACACATTTTCTATTCAATTTAGATAGGAATTTGTACACTTATACTTTAAAACAAACAGAAAAATACTGCCTACGTATGGTTTCCGAATATTCATCCCACTCCCCCTTTCCAACCCCATTACGCTTTTACCCTATAATTTAGGCAAACCACATTTTTTATCCGATTTAGATTAGAATTTGTACACTTATACTTTAAAACAAACACAAGAACACTGCCTACGTATGGTTTCCGAATATTCATCCCCTCTTCCCCTTTCCAACCCCATTCCGTTTTTACCACATAATTTAGGCAAACCACATTTTTTATCCGATTTAGATAAGAATTTGTACACTTATACTTTAAAACAAACAGAAAAATACTGATTGATTCTTGGCTGTCCGGGTGGCGCCGCGTCATGTTTCTTGAAACCGACGTTTCGACCCTCATTCTGGGGTCTTCTTCCAAGGCAGAACTGCGTCTTCGGTCAGCGAGTGGTCTTGTTTTATAGCCGAGGCCCGCGTACGTCTAGAATTGAACCATCTACACTCTAGATCGTTCGATTTGTCCGGCCAATCATAGGTCCGAGCCGTCTCGTGGTTTGTTGGCCTGGCGGGGAGCGGCGCGGTCTGGTGGGAGGTGACACGTGACATGCTCTCTCCGCAACAGCGAGAGCCAGGCGTCGTGCAATTTCAGCCCGTTGTCTTCGTTGATATTGTTTGGGCGTTTTGCAAATTCTAACGCCTCCTTTACCCTCCTTGACCACTATAAGTGTGGTGTTTTCAAAGTCTATAGCGTGATTGGTTTCAGCTGCATGCCGTGCAATGGCGGATTTATCAGTGTTATTCGATTTATAGTTGCGGATGTGCTCATGCAGCCTCTCCCTTATAGTGCGCCCTGTCTCTCCTATGTACACCCGACCACAGGTACACGGAATCTCATACACCCCGGCAGCCTGTAGTGGAGGCAGTCTGTCCTTGACCTTAACGAGCTGGTTACTGACTCGCTGTGCGGTTTGTAGACAGGTTTTATGTCCACTTTTTTGAACAGCTTTCCGATTCTGTCAGTAACGCCACTTAAGTAGGGTAAAACCACAACTTGGAGTTCCTGAGAGGTGGCTTGGTTAGATGTTGAACTGGCGTTAGGAGAGACGGGGCGCACCATAAGGGAGAGGCTACATGAGCACATCCACAACTATAAATCGAATAACACTGATAAATCCGCCATTGCACGGCATGCAGCTGAAACCAATAGACTTTGTAAACACCACACTTATAGTGCGTGAGGATAAATGGTGGCCAAGGAGGATAAAGGAGGCGTTAGAAATTGCAAAACGCCCAAACAATATCAACGAAGACAACGGGCTGAAATTGCACGACGCCTGGCTCTCGCTGTTGCGGAGAGCGCATGTCACGTGTCACCTCCCACCAGACCGCGCCGCTCCCCGCCAGGCCAACAAACCACGTGATGGCTCGAACCTTTGATAGGCCGGACAAATCGAACCATCTAGACGGACGCGGGCCTCGGCTATAAAACAAGACCACTCGCTGACCGAAGACGCAACAGAGCAAATTTTGTCGTCAGCGCGAGCAGACGTCTTGTCGAGCAGCTCTGGCTGCCCGCGCATCATGGGAAAGAAGCACCGCCAACTTTCGCCGAGCGCTACACCCACTCGCCACCAGGCGGCACCACGAGCGCTGCGGGATATACACGGCGCGCAGACTGTCAGCTGGCTGTATTCGTATACGCGTTTACTATCGACTGCTAAGCTGTTTATTGTGCTCGCGTATGCGGGCACTGTCTCGCATTCTTAGTGAAGTAAGAAAGGCTTTAGCCTGCTTCTTCTTCTTTGGGGATCCCTCCTGCCCTCCCTTCCCTAGGCTTTAGGGTATTACCGCTCCACGACCCACTCCTGAGTGAGTGGAACCCCCGAGCGTCAGCGTAGTGTTGTCTCTGGCCCGGATACCTTACGGTGACAACGAAGGGTCAGAGCAACACTCCTGTCTTAGGCATCATGAGTGACTCAACGAGAAGAAGGATGTCGGCGCCTGACATCTATTATGACTCTCCGAGATCTCCCTCGCCGACTGAGCATCCTGCGACCTTCACGGCTGCGTCTCCCGCGGCTAACGTCATGACTACTGCCAGATGCAACTCTCCTGCGACCATCGCGGCCGCCCCTCCCGCGGCTTATGTTATGACTACTGCCACATGCAACACTCCTACTTCAAGGAAAAGAGGTGCTGCATCATCTGCTGAGAAAGCAGATCAGCAGAAGAAGCGCGCTACCACCACATCCTACAAGACTAACCCACCAAGACATGAATTCCGTGCTACGAGGAAGACACCCGCGGCCACCCGTGCTCGCAGAAACACAACTGCAGATGAAGATGGTTTCATTAAGCCAAACCGCACTGCTCCGGCTGCGCAACTAACCACCGACACCCCTCCAACGGCGACAACAAATCAGTTTGACCTGCTGCCTGCTGACGAGGAAATGACTGAAAACTTACCCAAGAAAACTAACCCAGCACCCCTAATCATCCAATATAAAGAGGACTACAGTACCCTCTACCGTCTACTGAAGCAAGTCTGCAAAGCCGCTTTTGAAGCTAGACCAACTGGAAGAGACTTGTATAAAGTCCTCCTAAAGACAAATGAAGACTACATCGAGGTGGCTAACCACATCTCCAAGAAAGGCATTGGCTACTACTCTTTCCCCACAGAGCCGGACAAAACCCTGAAAGTGGTGCTGAGAGGTATCCCCTTCAACATGCACCCTGACAATGTGAAGGAGGAACTTGAAGATTGCGGTTTCGACGCCAGAACAGTCGTTCGCCTCCGCTCCCCCAAAACTCAACAGGAGATTCCATTATACCTAGTAGTACTCAGAGACACACTAGATAATAGAGCCATATATAAGCTCTCATCCCACAGTTATTATTATTATTGTATTTACGTCTCTCAACATCGAGGTCTTTAGAGACGGGAAAGGATGGGGGGCAAGGATGGGGGGCAAGGAATGGGAAGGAATTCGGCCATGGCCTTTTGAAGGAAGCATCCCGGCATTTGCCTGGAGTGATTTGGGAAATCCCACAGTTGAAAAACTCAGAAGCACTAGGGGCCCACCTCAGTGCTTTAAATGCCAAGCCGATGGGCCATGTTTCACGGCACTGCAACATGCCCCCAAAGTGATGTTAAATGTGCTGGAGATCACTCCTCTAACGACTGCACCACCAAAAAAGGGGAGCACTCACCCAAATGTGCTAATTGCTGCGGACCGCACGTAGCTAGCTATAGGAAGTGCCCGGCTTTCAACAAATTCACTGAGCGTCAGAAGCAGCAAAACGCCGCCCAAGCTGCACTAAGAAAGAAGAAGGAAAAGGAATACCGGCTCCACCAAGCGCCACGAATGATAACTTTCCTCCAATCGGCATGCACACTAACTCGCTGCCACCGCCTCTAACTGCCCCACAACCAACAGGTCATCAGGCAGTCAACACAGCATATGCTTTAGTTACCTCTGGACAGAAGACTTATGACCGTGAAGCAACCGAAAACAGTCACACCGATGTAACTGAGCTCCTATTATATCAGCACAACCCAACAGCCATGTCAACGAAGTCGGGACATCGCAGCAGCTGAAGCAACAATCATCACTGCAGGCACAACCACAACACCAGCAGATTGACCCGTAACTGCTACTTAATATGATGCAATCAATGCTCCAAACTATGAACACTATGCAAGCCATGATCGTAGACCTTCCCGCGACAGATTGCTGCCGCAGTCCAGACAGTGGTGCAAACCACTTGCAATAGCACTCACAGAAACCAACATGGGGACCAGAATTAATGATTTAACAATCTGCTCCTGGAATGCCAACGGCCTTTGGAGGCAGATTGGTGAGTTCAGGGAATTCATGAGAGACGAGCAGATTGACATCTGCCTCGTCAACGAGACACATCTCAAACCAGGGATAAAAGCCTCAGTACCAAATTACGTCACTTATCGCAACGACAGACTGACTGCCGGTGGTGGCACTGCCATCTTCATCAGACGCACTATCAAACACCATCAAGTCATCCTACCTCAGCTTGCCACAGTTAAAGCAACTGGCGTTTCCATCGCAACCTCAAAGGGTAAAATACTACTTGTCTCCGCTTACCGACCTCCTCATGGTCCAGTGGACGAAGGAGAGATAGCACAACTCCTTCGCCTACCCGGAAACATCTTGATTGCTTGCGACTTCAATGCCAAAAACACAGTCTGGAACTCAAGATTAACCAACACGTGCGGCCGACAGCTACTTCGAGTCATCGAACAACACGACGCTGTGACTTGGGGACCAACTGAGCCCACCTTCTATAAAGGTAGATCTCCCCCAGATGTGTTAGACATAGCAATCACGAAAGGCCTGCAACACTATATCGCCGTCACCACTAAAACAGCCTTATCGTCGGACCACTTACCTGTCATCTTCTATATGGCTACCGAAGCTTCCCCCACGAAGAGTAAACCCACCAGAAACACGAAGAACATCAATTGGAACCTCTTCCAGACCCTGGTTGCTGAACAGCTCAACAATGCACAGTCCCCTGACGAAATCGGAGCCTGTGCCGCTATGACTATGTTCACTGAGTTAGTCAATGCTGCTGCAGACCAAGCAACACAGTCGGTAAAACACCAGCCGGATAAATCAAGACAACTACCTCCAGACATCCGACAGACCATCACCCTCAAAAATCAGCTGACAAGGGAATGGCATATAACGAGAGATCCGACCACCAAACGCACCATCAACAGACTTCAGAGAGAAATTAAAGCTGATATTCAAAAACACCGAACACGCGAATGAGAAGGCCTAGTAGCAACACTCACTGCAGAGGACGTGTCTATCTGGCACACTGCTAAACGCATTCTCAGACAAAGACACAAAATGCCACCTCTGATCGTTGGTAACAAAACTGTTATCGAACCGGCAGCCAAGGCAGACGCCATCGCTGACACCTTCGAGGCCAACTTCCAGCCAGTAGACGAACATTGTGATGATGCACATATCAACCTTGTGAGGCAAAGACTCGACGCATTCCTAAACACAATCACTCCAGATGAGGGAGCCATTGAAGAAACTAGTGTTGAGGAAGTCGCCGATATGCTAAGTCATGTCGCCCTGCACAAAGCCTGCGGTCACGATAACATTGGAGGTCCTCTACTCAGACATCTACCACCAGCCGCAATACAATACCTCACAACAATCTTCAACAAAATTTTAGCAACCAGCGAATACCCAAAAATTTGGAAACATGCTGAAATAGTTCCAGTCCCAAAACCCGGCAAAGATAAACGCTCCCCAAAATCCTAAAGGCCTATTAGCCTCCTACCTACCACATCAAAAGTCTTAGAGAATCTACCTCAAGAGGCTCCAGCGACACATTGATGAAGAACGATTGTTACCCAACGAACAGTTCGGTTTTCGACAGAAACATTCTACCCCACAACAACTTCTTCGCCTTGTAGAGCATGCTATGAGTGCCTTTGAGAAATGGGAGTTTTTCGGTGCAGTATTTCTTGATGTATCCCGCGCCTTTGATTCTGTTTGGCACGAGGGCCTCCTTTACAAACTTCTCGTACAAGGGGTTCCATTACCACACGTACGCCTCATTCGCAACTACCTAGCTGACCGAACCTTTCGCGTCACCACTGAAGACGCCATCTCCTCACTCAAGAACATAAAAGCCGGGGTACCACAAGGCTCCGTCATTGGACCTGTGTTATATAACTTATACACGGCCGATATACCAAGAACTGACCAAATTGAAACTGGTTTATATGCTGACGACACCTCCCTCTTCACGAAGAGCATCAGGGCAACCCATGTAGTCACAAAACTGCAAAGGGGCTGCAACAACATAGAGAAGTGGGCAAAGAAATGGCGCTTGGCTTTTAATGCGGCAAAAAGCCAAGCAGTCATGGTGACCAGAAGATCCGTACCTCCTCTCCAAACAGTGAAACTCTTCGGTGAAGGTATCAAATGGTCACCCACAGGTCTCTACCTAGGCTTCACGATCGACAAACGGCTAACATGGAAAACCCACATAAAAAACATTCGGACCAAAGCCATGAACAGGATGAGGTAGCTTTATCCGGTGTTAAATCCAAAATCACCTCTACACCCAAACACCGCAGTTACCCTATATACCGCAACAATTAGACCAATTCTTGAATACGCATCACCAGTTTGGGGCAACGCCGCTCCCTCAAACATAAAACTACTTCAACGAGTTCAAAACCCTGCCATACGGTTTGCATATAATCTGCCTAGGGACACCCCGACAACTGAACTACATAGAATCAGCGGACTTCCAACTTTGCTCGAACGCTTTCGAACCACTGCTAAGAAGTTATACATGCAGTGCCCCAGTCACGATAACCCATTAATAAAACAACTGGGCACCCACGTCCAATACAATATAAATACTAGATGGCCAGTAAAACTGGTAAATGATGCCACTCCAAATTAACTTATGCAAACAAACAAGACCTGGCAAGTCGAACAATGCTAGCCCTACACTGATGACAACCTTTCATGACTTGGAAGGAGATGCGCTAAGCGCAAAAACTTCCATGCACTCTAGGGACAATGTAACCTAGGAGATTATTGCCGTGGTCGGAGCTCAGTCTGACCATTCGGCTGCCAGCAGCCAGCGAGGAAGGATAGCTTGCTATACACCAGCTGCAGGGCCTCGTATTGAGCCGTCGCCGCGACAAGAGATGGGACGGAGCAAGAAGAAGCCTGCAGCTAGCCAGGAGGCAACCAGCTAGCCGACTACGCCGCGAGAGGACTCCAACAAGATGGACACGTCAGACCATCTGCTGGAGGAGGGGCCTACCAAAGTAATCCTCGCTCTAACGGCCGATGGTTACGTCCGCTACTCCGGCGCATGCAGCGCAGAGCGATTCTGCCGGTGTTTGCGCACCCGATGGCTGCGGGACTCATCATTTACGCAAACTGCATTCAGGACTTCAATGCAATCATCGAGATGCTACAAGAAGAAGAAGTCCAACACTACCTTGCTCACCCTAGGTTGCTTGAACCACCCCCTAGGGAGCAAGTCAACGAGGCGACAACCAGGACTGCCGCCACGCAGACAAAAACCCCTGACAGGAAGCCGCTGACGCTAGAAATAGCCCAGTGTTTCAACTGCCAGGGGTTCAACCACCTCGCCAGCCAATGCACTGCCAAGCAGAAGTGCGTTCTTTGTGGCGGAGAGCACGTGCACTCGGCATGCCCAAGGCCGAGGGAGGACCCGATTTGCTGCAACTGTGGGGGACCGCACGCTGCGTGCCACCGTGCGTTTCCCAGCAGGTTGCAGCAAAACAAGAAGATAAAGAAGAAACATCACCGGGCAAAGCCCACTTCTGGGGAGCAGGGTGGCAAAAAAATTAAAGCAAATTTTAGTCAGACTGCCAACCCTGCTGCCGAGCCTAGAGCAAGCAACCAACGCCGTCCGCAAGTTAGGACTCCGCCGCCGCGACCTCCTCCTGACAGCCCGCCCCACCCCCCACACACATGCTGTGGGCGTGGCGCGGACGGGCCCGGATAGGGGCCTCAGCTCCTCAAGGTCGTCGAGTTGCTTGCGCAACTCGTCGCCTGCTCCACCGGTGCGGCTGCTGTACCGCAGCTGCCGCCTATGAAGACACAAGACGAAGCCACAAGAGAAGACAAATCGACCGAGAAGTCAAGCCACGTCCATATGCATCTGGAGTAAATGTCGAAAGACAATAGACTCCATCATACTCTGCCATAAAGTTATGGCAATGACTGGCTACTCTGGCGGCGCTCAGTCTGCAGCACGCAGTGCTGGAGACCAGTCGACTCCGGATCGCTCCGCTCTGGGAGAGGAGTGCCTGGAGCCGACTCACGGTGCCGCGGCCGGCAACCAGGAGGCGCCACGGGAGCAGTCTCGCCAGCTCCTGGTCGCAACCGAAGCGCCGTGGAAGTCCGTGTCCCGCAGGGACGGCGGAAAGTTGGCCCAAACCGTCACTCCCAGTGCGGAGGGTGCTCCCCGGCCGCAGTCTTCACTGCCGGGAGCAGGAAGTCCCGAAGTCCAGTCACTGCCGCACAGTGGCCGTGAGCGGACGGCTCAGGGCATTACTCCAATAGTCGAGGGCCGCACAACGCCGCCAAGTGGAGGATGCTGGAGCCAATCACCTATCGGGCCAAGACGACAGAAGGTCCCGAATACATCCCAAGATGGAAACTTCTCCAGTGCAGACGGCGGCTCATCCCAATCGACCCCTGGTAGCTACCGAAGCAGGAGCCATTCGATTGAGTTAACTGCTGCCGAGGAACAAGAACGAGAATATTGGCCAATATTCTTTTACTGCAGCTCAGACAGAGAAAAATACGAAGTCCGATATAACGAACATCCACCTAGCTATTGGAGGAACCGCCTTGATGGAGACCTCTATGCGCCCAAGGACTATCTGCGGATGGAAATGCGCGTAGAGATCTTCGACAAAATCTACAGATGGAGCCTGCCAGCCGGTACTGTAGAAGATTTTTACGGGTCCTCACTGATCCAGCACACGCAAAACTAGCTTACCCAATATATGAAGATATAGAAGGAACGGACGAGAAGGAAGCCCCGGCTGCGAAGTTACCGTTTCCAACAGTATTTGCCAAAGACTTCGATGAAAAGAAATACATGGAAGACCTACATCGTAGACTACTCCCTCGACAATCTACTGAATCGCCCAACATCAGCAAGGAATCATCTACAGGAACGATGCTGGAGGCCTCAAGAGAACAAGCAGAAGAAGAAGCCATGGAAGGGAGACCGGCCCTGCCAACTGACAGCCTACAAGCCTCCAACTGGGGCCTCCTGTATGTGAAGTTGCAGGACTTGCCGGCCGTTCTCAGGATCCTACAGGATGAAGGCATCCTGTATAGGCAGAAGCAACCTGACAAGCCAAGAGAAGAGCCCGAGCCAAGACCAGAGACCGAACCAAAAGAAGCAGTTCTGAAGAGGGCCAACCTTGCGCCACGGAAAACCACAGACAAACGAGGAAAGGCATCTACAAGCGTCCAGCAATGCTACAGGTGCCAGAAATTCCTTCACTACGCCAAGGACTGTCAGGCTCAAGAACGTTGCGTCCGCTGCGGTGGAAGACACAATGTCAAGATCTACAGCCGCTCTAGGGAAGCAGACCCGACATGCGCGAACTGTTGGGGACCGCATTCAGCAGCTTACGAAGGCTGTCCAGTTCACCGCAGCTTAAAGAAAGCTGTTGACAGGAAACAACACCCCAGAAGTTCCATGATAACATCGGCACCAAACATCACGGAGGGCAATTCCAAGAAGCAGAAGAAAACCAGCCAGACTTTCAACCTGCCAACAGACTACAGCCAACGTGTCACACGTCGAGGCAAGCCACCGGATGGAAACCAGGGGCAAACTACAGGAGATTACCAGAACGCGAGATGCACACATCATTGCCAAGACGCGAGATGTACACACCAAGAACAAGGAAGCTATAATGCAGAAAACCAAGATCAACATTGTCAATGCAGCGGAACCAGACAACTCCAGAAGGCCCAGATAATCGAGCTGCTGACAAAATTAATCACGACACTAATCCCTTAAAGAGAACCAGAAATTATAACCCACTCTCCTAAATATAAATTATGTAATTGAAATGAGTAAATAAAGTGTTAAATTTAATAAATAAAATGTAACCCTTAGGCCGAATACAGCTACCGCTCTCCAACGGCCCGCCCCCAGCCTTCAGCTGGGGGAGTGAAAGATGTTAAAAAAAAAAAAAAAAAAAAAAACCCGACCACAGGTACACGGAATCTCATACACCCCGGCAGCCTTTATAGCCCAGGCATTTTAGGTTTTAACCTAAAAAAAAATAATGTAGAGCTGAAATTTGGCACAGGCGTTCCTTAGTACCTTAGAAACAAGTAATAAAAAGTCCCCACCTCTAGGGTGTCCGCGTCATAGTTTTTTTTAGGTCTAAAGGGCTTAAATAGGGATTGAGTGCCAAATCTGTATAAACTCGTTGTAAAATTTAAAATGTCAGACTCTGTAAAGTTTTATTGCACCCTAGTAATTAGGATAGGCTAACCACTGCATAAAAGTGTAATATCGGCACTATTATTATTTAAAAGTAAAAGTATAGTCACATTTTATCATGAAGGCAGTACGAAACATAACTTTTTTTTAAAAAATTTCTCTGCATTGCGGAAAAACTGTCAAAGTTACCAGGTCGGGACCTATGATAAAAGTTGTAGTACACACTTTCAGCATTAAAATGGTATATCGTTCATCCCTCTGCGACATATGGTTGTCGAGATACACGTTGAAACAAGCACACGTGAGTCAACGCTGGGCCGAGAGCTCCGCGCACCGCTCCCCGGCCATTATGGGTATTAACGTGAAAAAAATATAATGCAGACCTGAAAATCGGTACAGATATTACTTAATCCCTAAGAATCATGTCTTGAAAAGTCTCCATCTCTGAGGTGTCCTGTTCATAGTTTTATTGGGGTAATTAGGGCTTAAATGTCATAATCAGTATAAACGTCTTGTAGGTCTTAAAATATCAGCTTTTGTATCATTTAATTGCACTATAAGTAATTGGAAAAGCTAATTATTGAAAGACGGCGTAGTTTTGGACGTAATTAATGGACAGAAGTAAAAAAATCTCACATTTGATAGTGAAACAGGTACGAAATATGACTTGTTTTGTAACAAAGTCAGATTTGCTAAAAACTATCGAAGGCCTATTCTCAAAGTTACAGAGCGCAGTTTCAGCATTGAAATGGTGTATTCATCATGTTTTTCTGACAAAACGGATGGTGAGATATCATCGAAACATTCGAAACAACGCGCAGAGCTTAGCATAAGCGCCGTTCCACTTACCCTTCCTCGTCTGTCTGCATCATTCTAATCTCTTCGAACAGTGCGCTCAGATTTAGTGCCCTTGGCATTATATCTAAACTGACAGAAAGAAACCTTGAAAATGACGAAACATTTTGCAAAATTAAAATTATACAAATTTTTATTAAAATCTTTGAATGGAATTTAAAGTTTAGCTTCATCATCATACTCATCATTTGAACTATTATAGGTGACTTTATCGCATGCAGATCTTCGACAATGTCCACACATTAGTTTACACTCCAGCCCACAACGCACACATTCAAATCTATTTCGCAGAAGTTCTTACAATTGCAGGGCACCAAATTGAGGAGATGATCCGAAGTAGGTGCAAGTCGATTAGCCACTAGCACAAGAGCTCCATTCTGAATTTTCCAGCCCCAATCTTCAGGACCTAAAGAATTTCCTAGCCATTCTTGAATCTGTAAGTATATTCGTAGAGAATGGATGGCCAATATACCATATATTCGTAGAGAATGTCGCTCACATGCTGCATATGTTGGCAGAAGTGACGCAAGCTGGAAGGATGCAGTGACTGGTTGGGTTGCGAACTTACGACTGTATTTTATTTCCAGAAGTTCATGGATATTTTGACACTGAGATATAAAATTGTCGTAGCGGGCAAAGGCAAACGTCTTTCTTGCGGATATTATGTCTTCTTTCTGTGCATTAGGATGTTCGAATGTTGGCACTTTGCCATGCAGTACTGCAGAACCCTTCAATAACTTCCAGTCTTGTTTTTTTCCTTTGCCGAAAAGAGCGCTGGCAGTATCGCACCCAGTGAATGCATGACAATAGGGTGCAGAGTTTTTCATTTTTGTGATGGATTTGCAGAGTTTTGCCACGTTGAAGACCTTACTAGCAGTTTTGCTTGTGACAGGTTGAACTGCATTTATACGACTCCTTTCACTAAGTCTTGCTACCAACTAGGACATCCGTATCGTTGGAAATGACCGCTACCTCTTGACCCCTGCATTAATCAAGTGCAAACGATGCAATGCTGGCATCCGCATCTCCTTTACACTGAATGTCATGATGACCCGTAGTCTTCAATTTGTTTACAAGTAATTCGACTAGCTCATATATGTTATAATAGTTTTTCAAAAGCTCAGATTGGAGTAAAGTGACAACCGTGTTGTGGGGACCGAAAACATTGGCAGATGTTTTCCCCCCCGGCACATCGACGACGCTCCTCTCTTTCCGTTGCCATGTGTTCAGATCCATCGTTTGCCGTTGCCCTCTATGACAATTTTAAATCTCAGTGTCAAAATATCCATGAACTTCTGATAATAAAATACAGTCGTAAGTTCGCAACCCAACCAGTCACTGCATCCTTCCAGCTTGCGTCACTTCTGCCAACATATGCAGCATGTGAGCGACATTCTCTACGAATATATGGTATATTGGCCATCCATTCTCTACGAATATACTTACAGATTCAAGAATGGCTAGGAAATTCTTTAGTCCTGAAGATTGGGGCTGGAAAATTCAGAATGGAGCTCTTGTGCTAGTGGCTAATCGACTTGCACCTACTTCGGATCATCTCCTCAATTTGGTGCCCTGCAATTGTAAGAACTTCTGCGAAATAGATTTGAATGTGTGCGTTGTGGGCTGGAGTGTAAACTAATGTGTGGACATTGTCGAAGATCTGCATGCGATAAAGTCACCTATAATAGTTCAAATGATGAGTATGATGATGAAGCTAAACTTTAAATTCCATTCAAAGATTTTAATAAAAATTTGTATAATTTTTAATTTTGCAAAATGTTTCGTCATTTTCAAGGTTTCTTTCTGTCAGTTTAGATATAATGCCAAGGGCACTAAATCTGAGCGCACTGTTCGAAGAGATTAGAATGATGCAGACAGACGAGGAAGGGTAAGTGGAACGGCGCTTATGCTTAGCTCTGCGCGTTGTTTCGAATGTTTCGATGATATCTCACCATCCGTTTTGTCAGAAAAACATGATGAATACACCATTTCAATGCTGAAACTGCGCTCTGTAACTTTGATAATAGGCCTTCGATAGTTTTTAGCAAATCTGACTTTGTTACAAAACAAGTCATATTTCGTACCTGTTTCACTATCAAATGTGAGATTTTTTTACTTCTGTCCATTAATTACGTCCAAAACTACGCCGTCTTTCAATAATTAGCTTTTCCAATTACTTATAGTGCAATTAAATGATACAAAAGCTGATATTTTAAGACCTACAAGACGTTTATACTGATTATGACATTTAAGCCCTAATTACCCTAATAAAACTATGAACAGGACACCTCAGAGATGGGGACTTTTCAAGACATGATTCTTAGGTATTAAGTAATATCTGTACCGATTTTCAGGTCTACATTATATTTTTTTCACGTTAATACCTATAATGGCCGGGGAGCGGTGCGCGGAGCTCTCGGCCCAGCGTTGATTCACGTGTGCTTGTTTCAACGTGTATCTCGACAACCATATGTCGCAGAGGGATGAACGATATACCATTTTAATGCTGAAAGTGTGTACTACAACTTTTATCATAGGTCCCGACCTGGTAACTTTGACAGTTTTTCCGCAATGCAGAGAAATTGAAAAAAAAAGTTATGTTTCGTACTGCCTTCATGATAAAATGTGACTATACTTTTACTTTTAAATAATAATAGTGCCGATATTACACTTTTATGCAGTGGTTAGCCTATCCTAATTACCTAGGGTGCAATAAAACGTTACACAGTCTAACATTTTAAATTTTACAACGAGTTTATACAGATTTGGCACTCAATCCCTATTTAAGCCCTTTTGACCTAAAAAAAACTATGACGCGGACACCCTAGAGGTGGGGACTTTTTATTACTTGTTTCTTAGGTACTAAGGAACGTCTGTGCCAAATTTCAGCTCTACATTATTTTTTTTGAGGTTAACCCTAAAATCTGTCTAAAATGCCTGTACTATTAGTGGAGGCAGTCTGTCCTTGACCTTAACGAGCTGGTTACTGACTTTGCTGTGCGGTTTGTAGACAGGTTTTATGTCCACTTTTTTGAACAGCTTTCCGATTCTGTCAGTAACGCCACTTATGTAGGGTAAAACCACAACTTGGTGTTCCTGAGAGATGGCTTGGTTAGATGTTGAACTGGCATTAGGAGAGACGGGGCGCACTATAAGGGAGAGGCTACATGAGCACATCCACAACTATAAATCGAATAACACTGATAAATCCGCCATTGCACGGCATGCAGCTGAAACCAATAGACTTTGTAAACACCACACTTATTGTGCGTGAGGATAAATGGTGGCCAAGAAGGGTAAAGGAGGAGTTAGAAATTGCAAAACGCCCAAACAATATCAACAAAGACAACGGACTGAAATTGCACGACGCCTGGCTCTCGCTGTTGCGGAGAGAACATGTCACGTGTCACCTCCCACCAGACCGCGCCGCTCCCCGCCAGGCCAACAAACCACGTAATGGCTCGGACCTTTGAATGGCCGGACAAATCGAACCATCTAGACGGACGCGGGCCTCGGCTATAAAACAAGACCACTCGCTGACCGAAGACGCAGTTCTGCCCTGGAAGAAGACCCCAGAATGAGGGTCGAAACGTCGGTTTCAAGAAACATGACGCGGCGCCACCCGGACAGCCAAGAATCAACTGACTCTGGCAGCGGAAACCTACGATTACAGAAAAATACTGCCTACGTATGGTTTCTGAATATTCATCCCCTCTCCCCATTTCCAACCTCATAACGTTTTTATCCCATAATTGAGGCAAAACATATTTTTTATCCGATTTAGATAAGAATTTGTACACTTATACTTTAAAACAAACAAAAAAATACTGCCTACGTATGGTTTCCGAATATTCATCCCCTCTCCCCCTTTCCAACCCCATTAGTTTTTACCCTATAATTTTAACAAATCAAATTTTTTATCCGATTTAGATAAGAATTTGTACACTTATACTTTAAAACAAACAGAAAAATACTGCCTACGTATGGTTTCCGAATATTCATTCCCTCTCCCCCTTTCCAACCCCATTACGTTTTCACCCCATAATTTAAGCAAACCACATTTTTTATCCGATTTAGATAAGAATTTGTACGCTTATACTTTAAAATATACAGAAAAATACTGCCTATGTATGGTTTCCGAATATTCATCTCCTCTCCCCCTATCCAACCCCATTACGTTTTACCCCATAATTTAGGCAATGCATTTTTATCCGATTTAGATAAGAATTTGTACACTTATACTTTAAAACAAACAGAAAAATACTGCCTCCATATATTTTCCAAAGCGCATCCCCTCTTACCCTCTCCAACTGAAAATGAATGAACAGCAGTTTAAATTTTATATGTAAATATTTTTTCATTTAATCTATGTGCCTACTCAAGTCCAGCAATAGAGAAGCATTGCCGGGTCAGCTAGTCTTATATATAAAAATCAGTGTTTGTTTGTGGGTTTGTTCGTCTTGTATGCATTCCTATACCATTTATCAGACTGCAATGAAACTTTGGAGAGTTTTCGACTGTGCGTCTGCGAAGGTTCCTGTGAAAAAAAATTTCCAAAAAGTCACCCGCTATTCCCCATAACACCCCATAATTTAGGCAAAACAACATTTTTTATCCGATTTAGATAGGAATTTGTACACTTATACTTTAAAACAAACATAAAAATACTGCCTACATACGTTTTCAGAATATTAATCCCACCGCCCCCTTTCCACCCCCCTAATTTTTTCACCCCATAATTTATGAAATACCACATTTTTTATCCGATTGAGATAGTAATTTGTACATTTATACTTTAAAACAAACAGAAAAATACTGCCTACGTATGGTTTCCGAATATTCCTCCCCTCTCCCCCTTTGCAACCCCAATACATTTTTACCCCATAATTAAGGCAAACCACATTTTTATCCGATTTAGATAGGAATTTGTGCACTTATACTTTAAAACAAACAGAAAAATACTGCCTACGTATGGTTTCCGAATATTCATCCCCTCTCCCCCTTTCCAACCCCATTACGTTTTTACCCCATAATTTAGGCAAACCAAATTTTTTATCCGATTTAGATACGAATTTGTACACTTATACTTTAAAAAAGAGAGAGAAATACTGTACACATTAATTTCACAAAAACCCAATCCCTCTCCTCTCTTTCCACCACCTTTATTACCCCCCTCTTCCCCATAACACCCCATAATTTAAACAAACCCACAAACCGTTCGTCCGATTACGGCGAAGCTTGGTGAATTGTCGAGGGAATGCCGAAAATGGTTCCTGTCAAAAAACAAATATTTAAAAACCCACCCCTCTTCCCCATAATGTAACTCGACGAGACAAATCAAAAACAAATGATACATTTTCTTGATATCTAGCTTAGTTCTCGACATGTTGTATGTCAAAAGTGAGGAGGTTAGGGTGAGATCCGGCCTGGACCTGAATAAAAATTCCCAATACCACTATATATTCGCGGTGGAAATTACCTATACATGTTTTATTTTCTCCTATTGAATGTTATTATAGTTGAAATACGGCCTGGGCCAGAAGAAACGTCACCAAAAGTACATGGAGTTATAGACTACCTATAACTGATTTTTAACATGCTAAAATTCGAAAACAAAACGAGATATCAAAAATTATATTATTTATTTTCGATTTATTTAGTCGAGTTCTACAAGAATTCATAATCAAATTGTAATTTGCGATGTTTTGATGATGATGTGAAGTTAGGTTAAGTTAGTAGGGGATTACTGGAGATCGCGATTCCTCAAGGAATTGGCGTCTTAATACTGCAGCATTTAAATGCTGGCCCTGGCTGTATTGGAACCTAATTTCTGCCTGGAAAATTTGGTCCAGGCTGTATTAGAATTGAATTATTGCTTGAAAATATTACGTCTTGCCACTGACAACAGCAGTATTATGATATCATTTAAATATTTTGTCTACATTGTAAGTTATTAATAGTAAATGTTTACTACATCGAAGTGGTATTCGCATAATGAAACAATTGAATTATCCGCTATATCATGATTTCTGCGAGCAAGTTATAATCAGTTTTTACGTAATATATACAGGGCGTTTCATTTATGACGCGTCCCTATCTTTATTGACGTATTTCTGTACTCTGGCACTGCATACCATTTGTAACTAAGTTTATTTTAAGAAATACGTTCTTAAAAAATAACATAAATAGATTAGTGCTAACTACTCAACAGATAACTTTGACCATGGAGGAAGGAAATATATGGAGGAGAAGTGACGTTAAATCGATGAAGCAGGATCGCGCATGCGCAGTGGCGGCAGCGGTGATATTGCCCTTCTAAACAATTGCGATGTTCACATTGTGTTAGATGTAGTGATTATATCATTTTGTAATGTGTATAAGTGTTTTATAATGCCATCTTGTGTTGCGTACGGTTGCACAAATAGGCCAGACAGGAAAGAACCTGGAATATCATTTCATAAGTAAGTTGAATTCTAATTATCGTTGTTGAAGTGAGCTGTAGAAGTTGCAAACTTCACTGCCTGTCTATAAATATTTAGTCATAGCTCTCAATGGGATGGCTTCTCAAATTTTTGTTTGTGTAGTGCAGAAAATCAGCATACCTTGCTATTTTGCACATAAATAGACTAGCATTATGTATCTTCTGGTGAAGATGGCGGCAATGAATCTAGTCGCCGAAATTTCGTGTGACAACGCACTCTTGACTCGGCTAGTCACCCGAGAGCAGTTTATACATTCTCAACGCCGAGAAAGACTTCGTTCTTATAGACTAGCATTACTTTTTAACGAGTGTTGAAAATGAGATTTAAGGGGGTGTGTTTTACATCGCGATTCAGTGAATTTAGTATTGCGCTTTCTTTCGTACCGTTGCAGTTTATACTGTATGATGAAATGAAATGTGTTAAATTATGCTATGCAATCTAGGAATCTTGATGAAGCAAACGATGTTGTTACTGCAAATACAGTTTGCGATTCAAATACGCGTGTGTGGGTATGTCTACATAGTTTGATTCTGTAGCGACAATTTAATGGAGATTGTGGTTAGGTCTAAATGCAGTCTGTACCAGAATGGTTTTGTTGTTCCATGAGGGACAAAGAATTTATCTATTACTGTTAGTAATTTCATGAGAACCAAGTTAGTGACAAAACGTATATCGCGATGGAAACTACTTCCAGCCATTTCCAACTAAGCTTACGATGTATGTTAACAAGATAACTATTTTTATTCTGGTCTAGGCCGCATTTCAACCTAACCACAAGTGGTAGTAAAAAAAACTGAAATATCCGTTCTGCATGTAATTCATTGTAGCTATGGCAGAATTAATTTTTGGTCCAGGTCGCATATCAACCCAATCCCAGTATATCCCGAAAACTAAGCACGATATCGAAAAATTTTATTCTTTAGTTTCGATTTGTTACATAAGAATCGATCATTAAATTTTACTTTTGCAAAATTTTTCTTCTCCATTTCAACTCAAGACACCTCACTTTTGATACAGTATATCTCTAGAACTAGGTGAGATATCGAAAAAAAATTTTCTTTATTTTTCATTTGTCTCGTCTTTTTAAATAAGAATCCATCATCAAATTTGACTTTGACCAATTTTTTCTTCTGAATTTCGCCCAAAACCATTTCACATTTGGGACAAAATATCTCGAAAACTAAGCAGGATATCAAAAAATTTTATTCTCTATTTTTATTTGTCATATCGAGTTACATAATAATCCATCACCAGATTGCGGCGTCACGTTTATCCTAGAGTCCCCTTGAGGTTTTTGTACATATTCCCCGTGTCTGTATGGAAGCGGCCATGCCCCCTCCACTCCGGCCATGCCCCCCCCCACTCCTCCTCCGCCCTGCTTCACTTCAATGCGTGGTGAAGGTCTCTTGCGTCGTCTGCATATATTTCCTTCCTCCATGACTTTGACTTGCATCTTTGGATACATTGGTGTGACGTGTGAAAGCCTGTTCGCGGCAAATTTAAATGGCGTATTTTTGTTTGTAATTTTCTGTAGAAATATCTAACGGAATTAAATGAAAGCACTTTTTGCGGGTTCGTTCAACATGATTATATAAACTGATATTGTTTTCAGAAATTAATGAAATAGCCTATCGCGTGTACCAGAATCAGTTCAACTATAGCTTCTCAAACAAGTGAGGAACCAGAAGCAAGACGTTAAAGTGTTAAACTATATGCATTAGTTACGAATACTGTTGTTTTGTACGCAGTTGTTGTTGCATTATCTGTCAAAATAATCATGCCTCCTAAGCGCACATTGATTGGAAGATTTACCAGCGGAGCACGAAACAAAAAGCGATTACGTGCATCTCAAACAAGCAAGGAACGACAAGAAAGCAACGAAGCAGATCGTTTACGAGTTGCTCAGTCGCGTGCATCGAAATCTGAAGAGCAACGAACTGCAAGAATGGTAGCAGAACGTGTACGAGCTGCTCAATCGCGTGCCTTGGAATCGGAAGAGCAACGAACAGGAAGACTGGAAGCGAAACGTGTACGAGCTACTCAGTCGCGTGCCTTTAGACCACCGCCTGAACCACTGTTCTCATTGCTTTTGGGAAACTCTATCGATTCTAAGCACTTTTTACAAAACATTCGCAAATATAATTCGGCTTTTCAAAAGACATCCTTTGGAGCCGATAAAATATTCCAAGACCAATATTTGCCAACTTTCAAAATTCAAGGACAAATATATCATCGCATAGGATCACTTCTACCAGTGCCCGATGCTGAACATAAATTTTTACAAATATACTTCATGGGTGACGATGATTTGCAAGTTGATCAGCGATGCAATATGATTCCAGGCACCAAACGGCATATTATATCAACTTTGCAAACTCTTCTGCACCAACACAACGCCCTTATAAAATTGTTCAAAACTTCAATTGATAACTTGCCGGCGGATAACGTTGGCCGAATTTCAGTAACTGTTGGAGTGTGGGAGATATGGTGGTTGAAAGTGGCCGGTCAAGGATATTTTCGTATTTCGACCAAAGACATGTGTCTCCGCATATGTCACTTTTCTGCCACAACTACATAGCATAGACCATTGGTGTTTGTGTGTGGTAGTAGAATCGTATCTCCTGTCGTGCACTATGGTTGTTAGATATCAGTAGCTATGGGGGTGTGGGAAATATAGGGGTTTAAAGTGGTCGACCAACGGCAAGTTTCATATTTCCGTCAAAGACGCATGTGTCTTGGTGTATCTCTTTTCAGCGAAAGCTATCTATCGCAGATCATTGGCGTTTGTGTGTGGTAGTAACACATAGTCACCTTTCGATCACAACGTTGGCCGAATGGTGGTTGAAAGTGGCCGATCAAGGATATTTTCGTATTTCGACCAAAGACATGTGTGTCCATAAATTTTAGTTGTTGCCTGAACTAAATAGTGCAGGATGATTAGCGTTTGTGTGTGGATAATAGCATCGAGTCTTCCATCGTGCACTATGGTGGTTAGATGTCGGTAGCTGTCAATGCAAATTCTTTACAAACACGAACGAAGTCGTGGGTACTAGCTAGTAAATAAATAAAAATAAAATAATGATAGATGAGACATCCAACTTTACTGCATGTCTTTAATTTTTTTGAAGTGAAAACCTATATACTCGCGTTAGGCGATATTTGCACTAGGGTAAATCTCTTAGTTCGTGACTTTGCGTCACCAACATGCTATGACGTGTTGCGCGTATTTTATGCGCTTTGGACGCTCTTTGGATAAGTAAAATTGAATGAGTTGCCATCACCAAGTTGCTAATGTTAACAGTATATCAGTAGCTATAAGTATGACGTGTTGCGCTTGGACAGTAATGTAAGTATAGATTATGCTTGTAACTAATATATAAAAATCAATATTCTTTTGCCATTGTTCTTGACATAAACACACTTTTTTATCTGATTATGATGGAACTTTGCATATGTATACTTTAAAGCAAATATAAAAACACTGTTTACGAAAACCAAAGCCCTCTCCTCCTTCTCCCCCCTCCCCCTCTCTGACAACGTTGTTCATACAAACCCACAGTTTTTATACGTTTATGATAGTACTTAGCACACATATACTTCAAAGGGTTTGGGTCAGACTATATTAGCCTCTTCCAACCAAATGTCAACCTCTCCATCACATGGTGTACCCCATTTGCAAGGACGAAGCTCTGACAACTGAAGGAATCCCAGTATAAGGAGACGGCCACTGCTTGCCAATGGCCTCTGAAAGGAGGGCAGAAGTGCGGAGAGTGGCTAAGGGCACCTAGGGGTTGAAAAAGGCCCCTAAAGGAGGATGAATCAGAAATGATCAACGACATTGGGATGCAGCAGGCAACGGGAACATATGCATTACGGACCCTAAGGGTATCCGGAGGCTATGTCATCCTCTCAAATTACATATAGTATGGTGGCTTCTTCATGGGTAAAATATTCCGGAGATAAAATAGTCCCCCAATCGGATCTCTAGGTGAGGACGGCTCACGGAGGAGTCATCAGATTGGATAGGCATATTTTACGAGAAGGAACGCGGAATGTTAGAAATCTCAATAGGGCTGGTAGATTAGAAAACTTAAAAGGGAGATGGAACGACTTAAATTAGATGTTATTAGGATTAGTGAGGTTAAATGGAAGGACGCATAGGATTTCTGGTCGGGGAAATACAGGATAATTAACACACTAGCTGTCAATGGAGTCACTGGTGTTGGATTTGTAATGAATAAGAGAGTAGGGAAACAGTTGAGTTATTGTGACCGAGCTTGGTGGTGTAACGGCTAGCGTTCTGCCCTCGCATTCGGGAGGACGGCGGTTCGAATCACCGTCCGGGCATCCAGATTTGGGTTTCCCATGGTTTCCCAAATCACTCCAGGCAAATGCAGGGATGCTTCCTTTAAAAGGCCATGGCCGAATTCCTTCCCATTCCTTGCCCCCCATCCTTTCCCGTCTCTAAAGACCTCGCCGTTAGAGAGACGTCAATCAGATAAAAAGAAAAACAGAATTATTGTGAACAGTTTAGTGACAGGATTATTTTCATGACGTTAGAAACTAAGCCTACTTCAGCCAAGTTACAACGTCACAGGAAGATAATGAAGAAATATAGAAAATAATCGCTAAAATTGAAGAATTAATCCAATATGTGAAGGGGGAGGAAAATGTAATAATCATGGGTGATTGGAATGCAGTAATGGGAGTTTGAAAAGAGGAGAATACTGTAGGAAGTTTTGGTTAAGGAGAAAGAAATGAGCGAGGAAACAGATTGTTAGAATTTTGTGAAAGATATAAACTAGTCGTGGTGAATACACTATTTATGAATCATGCTTGAAGGATAGACACCTGGAAACACCCAGGGGATACAGGCAGATATCAGCTAGATTGTATCATGGCCAAACAGAGATTCAGGAATCAAGTTGTAGACTATAAAGCATACCCAGGAGAAAACGTATACTCCGACCATAAGCTGATAGTTATGAAGTGCAGCCTGAAATTCAAGAGAATAAAGAAACAACCAAGCAGAACAGATTGTAAGTGAATAAACTAAAACAATCTAATATGAGAGAAAAGTTTTCAGAAATGGTTGACATAGGTTTAAGTAGTAGCGCTGAAAAGGGCTTAACTGAGGACGAATGGAATACATTAAAACCGATATAATGAAAGCTAGTAATGAGACATTAGGCTGCAGGGAACAAGCCGACTGAAAACCTTGGATCACAGAAGAAATTTTGGAGTTGATAGATGACAGGAGAAAGCACAAAAATGCTCAGGATGAAGCAGGAAAAGCAATACACACAATTTAGGAATCAAACAAACAGGAAATGCAAAGAAGCAAAAGAAAGGTAGCTGCAAGAAATATATGAAGAAATAGAAAAGGAAATTGTCCAGTCGTAGGTAAAGTAGATGTGTCATGTAGGAAGATCAAAATGAATTTTGGAGAAATGAAGTATAAACATTAAACCTTTTCTAGGATCAGAAGATAGAGCTAACCGATGGAAGGAATACATAGAGAAGATGTATCAGAGAGATGATTTGAACAACAGTGCATTAGAAAAAAAAGTTGATGTCGACATTGATGACTTTGGTGATCCTGTTTTGAGGACAGAATTTGATAGAACTTTGAAAGATTTGAAATCAAATAAGGCAGTTGGAATTGATGAGATTTCTGCAGAAGTTTTGAAATCTCTAGGAGAAAAGTTATGAAACCGGAGAGATTCCCACTGATTTTAATAAAAGTGTCATCTCACACTTCCAAAGAAAGCACAAGCTGAAAGATGTGAGAATAGGGGAGCGGATAGGTATTACAAAACAAATCTGAAATTTAGTTGGAAATAATATTTATAAATTTGGAAATATCATCCATAATTTTTTCGTGAAATAATAATGATTTATATTTTTAAATAAATAAATAATATCTGATTTTTATCCTATTCCTAACGTCAAACGAAACACCAATCACAGCGCCTGACGTCATACATTAGGAAACAAGTGGTTCAGCGCCACGTTAACTTGTGTTTTTTTTTTAACTGTTTCTACATTTATTTGAGTTTTTTGTCACAGAACTGTTATAATACTGAGTGATAGGGGAGTGGTAACGATCTTCCAAGTAGACGTTGTTGCAGATTCTTTAAACCATTGTTTTCATGAATCCGACAGTCGAAATCTCCCGAGAGTGAATATAATAATGGATTTCTATGTCACTAATTTGGATTGTAGTGCTGCTGAGTTTCGAAGCGTTAAAACATCTGTGTAAGAACAGGGTGATCGGCTGGATACGTTACACACCTGCTGTCTTGCCGACGGCATCTATCTGCGAAAGGACAGCTTCCGCCGAACGGCAGCGTGAATGACCGGCAAGATTAAAACCAACAGTCAAATGACGCAGTATAATCCGGACTTTTCCGTTGTTAAGACCGACTTCTTTGCAGTTTGGTTGGTTTGTAAGTTCCGTCTCTTTCTAATCAGCATTGTATGTAAATGTTTCTTTGCGGTTTAACTATTTTGTGATCTCAGTCTCTTACTAATCAATATCGTGTGTGAGCGTGAGTTGAATTATGGCACGTTATAGTTTGGAACAAAGAATATTCCTGTATGATACGTATAGGAAGAAAAAGTCCTTTAAAAGGTGTCGCAGTAAATAATGTCGCAAATATCCTGGCACTTTACTGTCAGCTAAAACAACGATTCTGCGTTTAGTTAAAAAAAAAAAAAAAGTAAGAGAAAGGTGAAATCAGCCGTGGCTTGTGACACCAGATCACCGCGATTTAAAGCCTTCTGACTTCTGTGTTTGGGGAAAGCTTAATGGAAAGGTGTATGAAGAAATCCTCACACGTAGGAAGAACTTGAAAACAAAATCTATCAAGTAATAATGTCCATGGGGAGAGGTGAAATCCAGCGTGTGCCTCAAAACATGTTTAAAAGACGCATTACGCAAAGGGGCGACACTTTTAACATCTTTTGTAAGGTAAGTTAATGGAATACGTAATAATTATATGCTTGCACATACTTATACATGTATATGATACGTAATTATTTCTAAGTAGTTCCTCGCTTGAAGGGTGAACTATGTGAGAAGCTGACCGTTCGCTCGCCAGGAGCCGTTTCTTCGTCGTGTATGTAGTACTAGCAGCGGAGAGTGTTTCCCGGCGAACACCACGTATTTCAACTATTTGCCTAGTAATTGAATTTTGAAATAAAAGAAAATATAACCTCTACCGAGTGCAAATGGGCTAATCTTTGTAAAGAATGTCGTGTGATTTTTTTTATGTATTAGTACATGTCTGTGAAACTTGGTTTCACGTATTTTTAGATCGGACGATGCCATAGGTTATGCACAACTTCGTCGTGATTCGGATATATGTTCTATCAAGTAGAAGGTGTGAACGGAACGCAAAATTCATTCGAAATCTTATGCATTGAAATGCCGTCTTGACGTCTTGCTAGTTGCAACCACTTGATTCGTATTTCTGCATCCCGTGGTACATCAATAAATAGGTTTTGTTTGGAGAAGATATAGAATTATTGGTACATTTAGGTACTGCGCACCAACGATACGTCTTTCGTTCCATTACGACAATAACTTCACGAAACTCTTGAAAACGCTTAATACTGTTAGAATAACACATCGGAGGTCAAGTTGCTTTACACATGTATGACGTCGCGCGTGACGAGATCACGTGATATAGTGACTGCGCGGGAATATAAATAATTTAACAATTACACACAGTTTTATCTACTTAAAAGCTTTATTTAAGTAAATTGCTATTTTCTCGGCTATATATATCAACAATGGTCAATTTAAAATATTTTCTGAAAATTTGTCCGGTTCCCCATAATCACACTATAAGTCTAACATCACATGCTTCAAAATTATTGACCAGAATAATATACAAAAGAATGGAAAGTGTATTAGAAGGGACAGTAGGTGAAGATCAATTTGGATTTAGAAAAACCACGGTACAAGAGAAGCAATTCTGGCGTTAAGATTAATACTTGAAGGGCGAATCAAGAAAAACAAAGATACTTTTATGGCGTTTGTGGATATAGAAAAATCTTTTTATAATGTTAGGTGGGACAAGAAGTTCAAAATTTTAAAGAAATGAGGTCTAAAATATCGAGATAGAAGGATACTTTACAATCTTTATAAGAATCAAGAAGCTGTAATAAAAGTAGAGAATCATGAAAGACACGCATCAGTTAAAAAGTGTCTGAGACAAGGTTGTAGTCTACCCTCATTAGTATTCAACTTGTATGTAGAAGAATCAATAAAGAAAGTAAAATGAAGATTTGAATGTGGCATAAATATCAAGGAGAAAAAATCAGTATGCTACATTGTGTTGTTAGCAGGTCGAGGATATTAAGAAGTTATTGAATACCATGAAAAAAATACTGAAGGAAGATTTTGGACTAAATATATACCTAAGCAAGACAAAAGTGATGAAATGTTGCAGAAATGATACCAATACTACTAGAATAAATATTAAAATAGGGACAGATGCGATAGCAGAAGTTAGTGAGTTCAGCTACTTAGAAAGTAAAATTGCAACTGATGGCAGATGCAGGAATGATGTTCTTGTAAAAAGAGCTATCATGAAAAACGTAAATCTTTTAGTTTCAAACATTGATCTATGACTCAGAAAGAACTTTTTAAAACTCTATTTGTGGAGTTCAGCACTTTTTGGCAGCGAAGCGTGGACTTCAGAAATACCAGACAGAAGTAAAATTGAAGCATTTTAAATGTGGTGCTATAGAAGGATGCTGAAAATTAAGTGGACGGATAAAGTATGAAACGAACGAGTATTGGACATAATGAGCGAAGAAAGAAGTTTGTGGAAGAGACAGGATGGTGGGTCATATTTTGAGACATGCAGAATTAGTTAATTTGTTAGTGGAGTGATCAGTCAAAGATAATAACTGCAAAGGAAGACAGATATTATAATATATGAAGCAGATAATTGAGGACGTGGGTTGTAAAGGGTATGTTGACATGAAAAGGCTAGTGAAAGATAGGAAGGGATGGAGGATTGCATCAAACCAGTCGAGAGTCTGATGATAACAAAAAGGTGGTCTGGTAGCTCAGTGGTTAAGGCGCTTACTTTAGACAATTTATCTCTGCGGTCGCGGTTTCAAATTCCCATGATGAGTAGGCATTTTTAGGAGTTGTATTTGATTATATTCGCTAAGTCGGGACGTTCCGTGGTTCTGATGCCATGATAAACTGTAGGCCCCTGAGGAAGTAATTGGCATTTCCGCATCTGATACAATAGCCTAGTACATCTCCTTCTGCAAGATTCAACTAACCTTCGGGTTGTGGACTGTTTCTGAAGTGAAAACTTATTTAGGTGCGTTGGGTGATTTTTGGATGGATAAAATCTTATCGGTTCACGTTACAGACATGCTAAAGTTAACAGTATATCTATTGTGGTTTGGTGGCTCGGTGGTTTAGGTCCCTGGTTCGAATACCTGTCTCGGCGGAGATTTTTATAGGCCCGATCTTCACCTCCGGCACAGCTTGTTGTGTAATGTGAAGTACTACAGACGCTTCCGTGGTTCGGATTCCACGTTAAACTGTAGACCTCCTGTACCTGGTAGCACTACCATGTTTGGTTAATACAGCTAAGACAGGGGCGGAGTACGCAGCAAATAGAAACCCTTTAACCAGGTCATTTCGACAACACGGAAGTATTATTATTTAATATATCTGTAACTATAAGTATGACGTGTTGCTGTATGATATTCATATTTTTAAGTTTTCACTTCTGTCGGCAAATTGTTATTTTTTTCTAATAAAAATTAAACACTTCTATTCATTTAAGTGGAAGCTTCTTCATCATCATTAACAGACAGGTCAGTCATAGAGTGACATGTTCTCTTGGTCATGAGCACAGAAAGAACTTCAGCATTTTTTTCCTGTTGGAAGTTTCTCTGTCAGCCAACGCCAACAAACCTGCGTATGTCCTTGTCCTGCCGTTCATGTGGTCTTCCACTTGGTTTCAGATGATAGCTTCAACTTCACTCCAACGGAATTTTTGTCCGTCTTGCCACCGATCGATATTACCACTTCAGTATGGATACTTTCCCCTAGATATCTACCTTTTCTCTTTTGTAGTAAAACCCAATTTTGAAATTTCCATGGCCCTTTGGGTTGTTGTACGTTTCCGTTTTGTACATTCACTATGTCCAGTGTCACAGGCGTAATTCAACGTGGGAAGAAAGCACTTTTTGTTCAACTTTTTGGACTTATTTGATTTGAGAACCATACAATTTTTCTAAAAACTTACCATCCCAGTTTCATGAGACCGGAAAATCGTGACATTTACAAGCCGGCTTATATATGTTAATTTGTTGATGCTTTCCGAATACATAGTATTTTCTTGTAAATTCTCGACAAGTTCCGGCCAACTGGTTTAGACTTTGACATAAAATGAGTAACCAAACTTTGGAGTTCATCATTGTCAGTGGCCAAGAGTGCAATATCTACGGCAAATATTCTGAATTGATCCCCTTCACCCGTTACACATTTAAGATGTGTTGTAGTTTTATTCAAGATATACATCCCTGAACATCGGATCCCTTCCTCAACAAATGTTAATGACATAATCCTCGTGAAAATCATATTTACTTCTAATCCAATAATAGTGTATTTTACTATTTGTTTCCATTAGAGTAGTATTGGTGGAATACAAAGGGTATTGATCTGTACGTATCCTAGGCTCCCAAGTTAAAATCTTTGACTTCATGAAAAGCTCACTGCCTGAGGTTCTACGGCTACCCCACACATAATTCTAATTACCTACCTTTGCGCCTTGAACACTTTGACTCTAAGAGCAGAATTATCTCAGAATATTATTGCATTTGACATTAAAGAGTGAAAATAAGCATAATAATATAGTTTCATCATATGGAGACCACCTCTTGCTGAAATTTTACCAATTACAAATGAGGCTACATCCAATCGCTTCAGAGACATGCATGTTCGAATGTAAAATATGATCACTATAAAAAACCTGTAAACTTCTCACTATCTTCCTCTTGAATGGAATGGACTGCAAAATTTATGCTTATGTCAGTTATTAATCTGTATGGTGCACTGTATTGCATATACTTATTTTTATCAAATACTAGCAGAGTTCCCGGCGTTGCCTGGTATGATCTAGATTGATTTGCACACACAGTGAATATTGAAGCTCAGAACAGAGGAAAGTTTTTTTGGGGATTCTGCGATAACCGTGGAGCTGCAATGGAATCCCATGTAACTCGATGAGTAAAGAATAAATGTTTTTGATATCTCGCTTAGTTCTCGAGATATCGTATTTCAAAATTGACGTGGTTAGGTTTAAATGCAGCCTGGACCAGAAGAAAAATTTCTCCTTAGCCAAATTTAATAATAATTTCGTGTGTAACTTGGTGAGACAAATCGAAAATAAAGTATAAATGTTTTTGATATCTCGCTTAGTTCTCGAGATATTGCATCACCACTATATCTACAAGGTGGAAATGCACTATAGGTGTTTTACTTTCATCCTAGTGGTTGTTGTTTGGTTGAAATACAACCTGGACCAGAAGAAACGTTACCAAAAGCACAAGGAACTATAACTGATGTTTTACATGTTGAATCTTGAAAACCAAGTGAGATATCAAAAAATGTTATTCTTTTTTTTAGATTTTTTTCGCAGAGTTCTATAAGAATTTATCATCGGATTTTGGCGCCACGATAATGATAGAACTGCCTGTTTTTTGCACTTGTGAATTAAATTTCATGTCAGTCGCTCCATTCTTCTATATGTATTTAAACGGCTAACCCCATGTGTAGCAGAAAGGAGATGGGGTTGATTTATTCCTGCAATATTTTTAGCCATGATATCAGGAACATGTGTACTAAGTTTTATCAAAATAACCACAGCAATACGTGCAGCAATAGAAATAATGTTTTTTTTTTTTTTCAGGAAATGTAGTAAAGCAACACTATGTCAACACTAAAGGTTTTAAACAGTTCAATTTCATGTTCAAAGCCATCAGTAGTGCGTCACTTACTATTAACAGCGAGAATCCAAACATCAGAAATTGTAGCTGTGCAGTCAGAGACTGTAATTTCAAAAAGCAACAAATTTCTCGGAAGGTTCTTCACTAAAGGTTTTAAACAGCTCACTTTCATGTTCAAACCCGTCAAATATGCATTACTAAATACAGCCATTAAAATTTCACATCAGAGATTGTAACAGTGCGGCCTCAGATAGTAACATCAAGAAACAAAGAATATATCGAAAGATTTTTTCATTGTATTATTAAAATTAAATTAAATATTTTCCACTTCACGTAGTTTCCTCTCCGCATTCGATATATCTATGTATGGGGTTTAAAGACTAAAAACCAAAATTTAAGAAAGTAAATGTTACATGCGATAACATGGCTATTATTTTTTTTACGATGTATGATGTAAGCATGGTATTTCTTTTATTTTTTGTTTCAGGCTGTACGTTAAGATTTTCATTTACCATTCCTGAGTTATGTTACGGAGCATAAGACATACCAAACACTTCAATTGAGATTTTAATCTTTAAAACGGTGAAAACCCCATCGAAATCTGCTCTGTAGTTTCCGAGTTTTTATACTTCAAACATATCCGGTTTTCGTTTTATAGATTTAGATAGATAAAAGACAAGGCCAACAAACAAATTATTAAAGAGGTCAAAGATATAAATTCAAAAGTGTTCCTTAGAGATATCTGGAGTATTTTTAATTCCTATGCTAGTGAAAAGGAGCAAATTTGAATTTTCAGTTGTAATATACGGCAGATCATTTTTATATATTAAAAACAATAGTGGTCTCAATATAATACTCTGAGATACTCCACATCTGCTATATCTCTATTCAAAAAACAGTGAACCACAGCATGCTGCTTAAAATGTTCTAGCGACATTTTCTGTTTTCTATTCAGAGGATAAGAAATAAGCCGTTTATTACCAATGCCATCTATACCATAATAATTTACTTTTTTCTATCAAAATTTCATGATCATCACAGTCAAATGTCTTAGGAAAGTTTCAAACAATTCCTAAAGGCAGTAATTTACCATTTTTGCCCTCTAAAATATTACCAGTGGAAACAAATTTATGGCTTGTTCTGAAAATGATCTTTCTAAAAGCTAAGTTTCAGTTAGTTAAATTTCATTTTTAAGGTGATTATAATTCTGTTGAAAAACACTTTCTCAAACATTTTGGAGAAGGCTTATAACAGCCATCAGAGACCCACCCCTTTTATGAAATTTTGTTCTAAGAATTATGTATAGCGAGATGGGAGTCGATTAATTGTGAATATGTATATTTTTTGCTGAAGGAACATATTGTAGCGTGGATAGAATACCTCCAGGTCATCGGACTACCAATACATGTGCTTAGTTACGAATTTGTGTATATTCGTCATATTCATAAACATCGTTTTATAGAGAGGAAATATTTAGATCATATGTAATACGATCAAGGACAGTATTGTGAGATTGAAGGCTTTCACGGCGTATCGATGAAATGTAGTCTTCATGGGTGCAGCGCTATTTCTCCCTGCACAACATTCAACCTGAAGATGGCGGCAGAGTCAGCCGCCGAAAGCTCGTTGTCGCATTTCAACAACATACGGCGGAAAACCCGTGAAGACTACATTTCAAGGACAGTATTATTATTATTAATTTTAGTTGCGATGCAGCTAACGCTCTGGTGGCAATACCACTCGTCATCTAATTACACCATCTTCAATTGATTTTTTTAAAATTTTCTTTTATAATTAGAGTGTTAAATTTTTCCCCATTTTCTTTTCAAAATTAAAAATTTTATATTGCTTAAGCGTTTTTGGTAAATTATTCATCACTTCACTTGGCAATTTGTTCCAATCCCTTACCAACGAAAGAAAATTTTCCCACTCAAATATGCATAAAATTAAGTGCCAGCTTATGGTCATGGTCACCTTTCCCCTTCCATGCTCTATTCCGAATTTTCTGACCATGTCCCACCCAGCTCCATCACCAAAGTATGCCCTGTTGATTCCGAGCACTCTGTTCTCCCTCCTCCTTTCCTACAATCACTCTCAAGCCAGCTTCTTTATCATATCAGTTACTGATTGGCTCCTGCAATAATTTGGACAAAACAAATCTAGCTGCTCTTATTTGCACACCCTCCAACTCCTTTGTTTGATGGCAAAATGTTGGCCCCAAACTTCACTAACTTTTTCAACCAATGGTCTGACCAAAATTTTGTAACCCAATTACCTAACTTCTCTGCTACAAACTCTCATTACCCTCTTCAGTAAATACAGGATTTTGTAACCTTTTCCTACCACCTGCCCAGTTTATTTATTAAACGCTATGCCAAGATATTTACACTTCAATCCTTCAAAAACCAATTCTGACCCTAGTTTTTTTATGTGTATAACCAATAAGACTTTCTTGACATTTATGTTCATTCCATACTGATCTACCCATTTAGATAGTCTGTCAAGGTAATCCTGCAGCTGTCTTCACCAGGTTTGATCCTATTGTATACAAATAGCTGGGCACAGATAATCCAAAACTTAACTTCGTTAATCGTTAATCCGCTACTTAAAAGTTAACTTCGACGAAAAAGTTTACAGTGCATAGATCTACACCATCTTAATATAGACATTCTCTTCATGTGTTATTTAAGATGATTAATGCTAGAAACGTGAATGTTAGAATATTTAAGCACACACAGTTTGAATTCATAAATCAATTGTTTTCTAAACCTTGATTTAAATTCAATATAATCGCATAAATGTGGCCAAGGATTTTTAATACTCTCGTTGCTGTTGCTAGCGTTGCCGCTTTCACTAACAGTTTCTGGATTTTCATTTTCCATGATGCAATTGTGCAACGAATGTCAATTTATTTTACTAACAAACTCCCAACCAATACAAAAAGTGGTACTACATTCCTCGTAGTAAAAAATTTTAGTTATAAAAATCAATCACTGATGGAATTTGAAAAGTGCAGTGAACGCCGGTTTGCAAACGTAAATAACAAACACTCCACAACTCTAGGGTTCCAGCTCACACCTGCACTATTCCTTATATAACAGTTACATATGCATATTCATTCGTTCGCTATTCGACTTACCGAAAGTACTAGAGAAATTATGTCAACAAGCAATGTAACGGACCAAGTTAACAGAAGGTTCCATTTAACGGAAGTTAAGAAGAACGTTAATAATTTTTTAGGTTAACTTAAAAGTTACATTTTTGCAATTTTATAAACTTCGTTAATTAACAATTAACGGATTAATGATTTTCTGCCCAGCTGTGTGTATACCATTATGTCGTCTGCAAAAAAACTAAATCTGAATATAACCTATCAACACAATCATTCATTAGAATAATGAACAGCAATGGTCCCAATTCACTACCCTGTGGCACTCCCATCTTTACTTGCACCTCATTTGAGAAGGTATTTCCTACTCTAACAATTTGCTTTCTTGCTATTAAGAATTCCTGTACCAAGCATTTAACTTTTTCATCCAATCCAATAGATTTCAGTTTATTTAAAACCATTTTAGGGCTCACACTGTCAAATCCTTTAGAAAGTTCTAGTGCCAAGCTATCAACTTAGCCTTCCTTGTCCAATTCATCAGAAATATCTGGCATATAGCCCACCATCTGAGATTCATACGAATATCTTTGCCTAAAGCCATGTTATCGATCTGCAGACCGGTTTCTTTCCTCTCAGACATTTCTGATATAGTTGTATATCAATCTCTCCATCATTTTACATATGATTGATGTCAAACTAATTGGGCTGTAATTTTCAACCCTATTTGTAACCCCTCCTTTATGAATCGGTACTACTATTGCTTTTTTCCACTCCTCTGGTAAGCAGCAAGACTCAAGACTCATTTAAATAAAATTTCAAGTTAAGGTACAATATTATTTCCCCTCAATCCTTAATACATCTGTAGTAATATTATCTACATCAACCACTTTTCATTTTTTTAGTACTGAACTGAATACATTCCTTTCCCCTCAGTTTTCCGATATACCCATAGAAATTTCTAGATAGATCGTTCGATGGTCCTCCTGCACCATTAATAATCCCATTCTTTGGTTCTCTCTTTGTTCTTATTAATTGCTTGTTTAGTTGTTTTAAGTCTTCACTACTGCCTTTTTGTCTCTTAACTCTGTTGTGTTCCATACTCACTAGCCTCTTTAACCTTCTCACGTCCCTACTGTAGTATGTAGGTTCTGTACTTCTCTTTATTTTCTGCTATGGAATAAACATTTACTTGCCCTTTCTTATTATTCCCTTATACTCTTCGCATTTCACCTCCACTGTACATGCACAATTCTTCCATGTGCTGATCTTTTCCCTGAAATATTTCTTTAATTCTAAAGTCTGTGCCATTTTATAACTATGTCTATATACCCCTTCTGTTTTTGCCACTGGTTTACTGAATCTCCTAATATCCATCAACACTGAATTGTGATCAGTTATTCCTTCAGTTACTTGACACCCTAAAAGATTAGCATCAGGTTTTATTAGAAAGGTATCTAACATCTTTGGTCTCCTCTTATTTTTCTCTACCATTTGTGTAAACCTCTTTCCCTCACTAAAAAGTTTTCAAATCTCTGTTCCCTTGTGTTATTTACATTATTTCTTACCCGGTTGACACCAATTAGATTTAAATCCCCTATAATAATAACCATTCTAAGCTCACCTCTGAATTGTGAATGTAAATTTAATTTCTCTCCAAGAATCTCATCTCCACCATTCATTCTTCCACTACAGCTAGCAGCCAATACCCTGATTTTTTTTTTTATCATCCCAAAAATCTATCCCTCGTAACTCATGTTCATAGTCTATGAACATTAGAGAACTATAGTAATATTTGCTAACCAGTATGAATACCCCCTCAACCAATTGTTCGTCTGTATCTGTAAAACACTCTGTAACCTTAAGAGAAAACCGCTTTGACCAGTACTCCTTGATTTAACCAAGATTCAACCCCATAATAACTTCTGGTACATGTATCTCTATTAAGTTTGTAAATTCTATCTCTTTGTTCATTATACTTCTACAGTTTACCAATAACACCCTTATTTTTGTGTTTATGGTATTTTCAACATTACTTTGTCTTTAAAGTTGTACCCAATTCCGTTATTATTTCAATAGCTTTATCTGTCTCTTTACCTTTAATGTTTTTTCCCACGGTGTATCTACAATCAGTATCCCTTTATCATTTATTTTTATCCCCTCGCCAGCATGAAGGAAGGAATATACGGAGACGACCCAAGGGACCACGCACTGGAGTGAAACCGACTAGAGAGAAATGAGGTGGGGAGGTCGCCATATTGGTCGGCCGTAGAAACACGGAGAATAGGCACAAAAACCTCAAGGGAATCATACGATAACTGTGGCACCGCAATTTGATGATGGATTATTATGTAACTTGACGAGACAGACCAAAAATGAAGAATAATTTTTTTTGATATCCTTCTTAGTTCTCGAGATACGCTGTCTCAAAAGTGAGGTGTTTTGGGTTGAAATTCGGAAGAAACATTTCCCCAAGGTTAAATTTGGTGTTAGATTCTTATGTAACACGGCGAGACAAATCGAAACTAAAGAAATTTTTTTTTTTCGAAATCTCGCTTAGTTCTCGAGATATAATGGTTGAAAAGTGAGGTGATTTAGGTTGAACTTCAGTAGAAAACTATCCCCAAAGTCAAATTTGATCACATATTCTTATGTAACAAGACGAGAGAAATTGGAAGTAAACAATCAAAATTTTCGATATCTCGTTTAGTTCTCGAGATATGCTGTCTCCAAAAATCAGAAGCTTATATGGGAGTAGTATACATTGCGATACGCGATACACGATGTTTCACTAACGTGGTGCTTATGAAATCACTTACAACTACTAATAATAAATTGTTTGTCCCTTCTGGTACAGGATGCATTTCAACCTATCCACATTTCCATTGATATTTTCGCTACAAAATCAAACTATGTAGACACACCTAAAGACATGAAATGCATTGCGAACTAAATTTCAGGTAACAACAGCGTTTGCTTCATCACGTTTCATAGTTCGCACAGCACAAATTATCGCAATTAATTTCATAGTACTCTTTTAGTGTAAACTGAACTGGACTAAAGGATGCAGAATGCCATATTCATTGTATCGCGATGTAAATTTGACCCTCTTAAATTAGACTTTCAACACTTTTTTACAATAAGGCTAGCCTTTTATGTGCAAAGTAGTAACATATGCTGATTATCTACACTACACCAACAAATATTTGAGAACTACATTATGCTGTTCAGAGCAATGAATAAATCTATAACGATAGGTCCTAATGTTGAAGTTACCTATCAGACACTTCAAGAACAATAATTACAATGTGACTTAATTGTAAAACGTTATTCCAGGTTGTTTCCTATCTTGTCTGTTGTTGTAAATGTATGCAACACAACTTGGCATTAAAGAAAACTTTAGAATAATAAAAAATGAAGTATTCTCAGCAGCAGACTCAGTGCAAACAGCCCAATTTTTTGGGGTTATTCATATGGCCGACGTGCATGCGTAGTAGGAGACGACTTTTTTTATGAGGTTTCATAGATTTAGCTTTATTTCGTCTCCATATATTCGTTCCTCCATGCTCGCCAGCAGCCCTTAACCTAAACAACCCCCTCATAACTAAAAGTGGTATCATTTACAGCTCTAGCTAACATGTCAGAAAGTACTCCCTTCCCCCTTCTATTTATGTGTAGCCCATCCCCAGTAAAACCCCACCTACCAATCGTGTTCACAGGCATAACCCCCAAAGCAGAACTAATGCCTCTTACAGGTAGCATCTCTGTATCCACGTTTACCCGCCTCACAGAGTGGTTCAACTGTGGCCGACAATGGTGACTTTGAACCTGCATGAATTCCATCCTGATATGCTGAGTATCCTTCACCACTATTGTGCTTTAGTCGTGACAGGTTATTTTGCTGTTTTGACAACTGTTAACTTGAAGATGTCATAGAAAGCCACATTCGTTCGCGGTCGACATGATACGCTCTTTGCTAATTAAATAATTCGTCCTGTCGTCAATTAATGATGATTACCATTAATTATATCATCCTCGAATTCACAGGTTGAGCGTATGTACGACGAACAATTTTTGATATGAAAAAGACACCATTACCCGAAAATTTGAAAACTTCTGATTTACTGAAGGACAAATGTACAACACCACAAATAATAAAAGACTTTTATTCGGTAGTATTGTGTAGTTGTCAATGTAGCAGTAAAACAAAAATGAATGTGAAAGGAAAATTTCTTCATTGGCTGAAGATTTAATATTTAATGTTTCACGTGGGAAAATTAAAACAAAAAACATATTACACTAGCTATGACTCTAAAAAGTATAACGAGCTCTTGAAAAGTTGTTGAGATCATAAATAGGTATGGACTATGGTCTCTGCTGCAGCTACCGTACGATTGCAGAATTGTAAACAGCGGCAGCATTTTCATCTTCCAGCCGATCAACAATGTGTCCTTACGGAATTGTATACTGGAGTAGCATTTAATGATTTTGATCGGTTTGTTGATACAGCATCCGATAGAAATCCTTACACAACATTGTTGGTATAATTTACCAAAATGTGGTAGATAAAAACCATATCTTAAAGGAAATCCAAGAAGAAATATTAGATAATGAAGAAGAAGAAACTAAAACTGGAAAAAAATGATGCTAATAAAAAAAATTCGAAAAAGGCGGCGAACGTTTGATGAAATTACTACCGAGCTGGACTCATATTGTAAAAAAAATACGATTAACTTAATTTTTACTACCACCTACGGATGACCGACGTCCCATAATTCCACAATCATTACAATTGTTAAGAAAATTTGATGTACTTTTGATAGTGGAACTTGCATTAAAAATTCCAAATACTCCAATGTGGGTTGGGTTTAACAGCATATTTATAAAAGACTTTAATATTGTTAAACAAAAAATTTTTTATCTCACACCTATCAATGAGTCACCTACTTCTAAAAATGTTGTTCTGGAAAACCTGAAAGAAAGCCATAAAATTGCTGAAGAAGTAAAGCAGTCTCATATTGAATTAACGTATGGTTTAGCTATCGCTAAAGTTGCGATGCAAATCCCGTCGCGTGAGATATCATATTTATTAATCTAGGACCCTTTCACATTATGCTTGCATTCTTCAAAGCTATGGTAAATTTATAACACACTGTGGTCTAATGAATATTGCTATTGAAAGTAAAATAGTAGCAAATGGATCTGTTGATTCATTCCTTGCTGGCAAGCATTTCAACAGTTGTAAACGATTGCATCCACTGATGGCAGTTGCATTAGAAATTTTGCATTTTCAATTTTTCTTGGAAAAATAAAAAATAATAATTCCAGAAAATTTACATATAGAGCTATTGGAATTTAATGATGAGAAATTATCCTGTAATGATTTATTAGAAAATAGTGATGCCTCACATCTCATATCTTGAGCATAAAGAAGCCTGAGTGGAGTTTACGGTCAAACTCCTCAGTTTTACATAACATACATGTATCTCGTCAATTACTATTAAATATTAAGCCGCAGTATACGGACAGGGGATTTTTCTCTATATTTTATCAAAAATAACCAATATTTTCTTTGTGCTTAATCAACCAAATTACGCACGTTGGTTGGTTCAATATCACGATAATTTAATTAAATTGAACCAAATTCTTCCACCTCTAAAAGAAGCCATGGAAAGAGGATTACTTTGGAATCCAAAGAACGGATAAATTATTTTCCAAACAACCATTTGATCTGATTTTGGTACAGACAATCAACGCAGATGCTGGAAAAAGATTTACCGGTGTAATACACTTCAACAATTCCATTTCTTCTCGGCAGCGCTGATGTAAGAGCTACGAGATCAGATCATCTTTTATATCGAATACTTACGAGGCTACTTGTCTACGGAAACGGCAAGATGTTACAGCTGATTTTGAAAGGTATAGTATAAAGAGAGATTCAATCATTTGTTAAGGCATTTTACAAATTTATGAACCCATTCGATCCTAGCATCCATCAACAATAACTTTTCAATATTTCGATGGGAAAAGCAGCTTCAAATGCAGTGCAAGATTTTTTGATTAATATTGAAAATAGAGTTGCTAACTTACGTGACAAATTTATTTCAGAATTTAACTTTTAGTATATGTTTTCAGGTCATACGCTTTAGGGGCTCTCCTAAATTAACCAAGCGTTTGTAGAGGTTTGGAGTTTTTGACAAGCGCCGAGCGTGTGGTCCCATGGTAAGAATCTATCATCAAATTTGAATGCTGGGTTTATCTATTGACTACGCAACTGACTTTTAAATAATTTTCAAAAGTCAACTGCTTACAGATTTAAAAAATCCGAAGGACAAAATTATGAATTTTACTGCTGATATGTTAAAAAACTGTTAAAAGCGATGATAAGGCTCAAGAAATAAAAATACAACGTGATTTGTTTAGGCGAATGCTGGGTTTCTCTGTGGACTACGTGTAACAACTATTCCGATGTCAATGTGCAGTTTAGATGGAAGTATACAACAAACAGAGGAATCAATGATGGTCAAATTTTTAGCAGAATTAAAATATTGCGACAATGTACCAAATTCCTTGATGTTGCAATAGAAAAAGTTTTTTTTTATTGTATACAATGAAAGATATCCGCACTAGGTTCGGTAGCTTATCTAAAAAAAAATATGAACTCCTTGACAGCAACTAGATATAATTGATATAATTTTTGATCAGTATTTCACTCCATCAATCAAAGATTATGAAGATGCCAGCAGAAATGAAGAAAATAATATTGACTTTATTATTATTGGTCCCAGTCAAACTTGGTCAACAGATTTCAATAAGGATTTTTTTAAAAAAAAACATAAATCTAAATAGAGTTTTTCAAGTTTTTAATAGAACATTGGGGTACAATTGAAATGGTATCATTTATTGGAAATACAATAATAAAATTAAATTGCGATTACTGTTATTCATCTGTGGTAGAAAATGATTCAATTAAAATAACATGTATTGAAAATTTGCCTTGCCATAATCATAAGGAGGCAGATACAAATATAGTGCACTATGTGTGTAAGGGGGTGTAAGGGTTTGGGAGAGACTATATTAGTCTTTTCCAACCAAATATCAACCTCTCCTTCACGTGGTGCACCCTGTCTGCACGGACGAGGCTCTAGCGACTGATTAATTCACGGTATAAGGAGTCATCCCCTGCTTGCCAACGGCCTTGAAAGGAGGGCGGAAGAGTGGGGAATGGCCCAGGGCATCCTCTTGCCCTTGGGGTTGGAAACGGCCCCTAAAGGCGGATGAATCAGAAACGGCATGGGGACTGCATTAAAGACCCGAGGACATGTAATCCTCTCAAATTACATCTATCATGATGGCTTCTTCCTGGGTAAAATATTCCGGAGGTAAAATAGTCCCCCAATTGGATCTCCGGGTGGGGACTGCTCAGGAAGGAGTCATCAGAATGGATAGAAATATTCTACGAGTAGGAGCGTGGAATGTTAGATGTCTGAATAGGGCAGGAAGATTAGAAAACCTAAAAAGGGAGATGTAACGACTTAAGTTAGATGTTGTTGGGATCAGCGAGATTAAATGGAAGGACGCACAGGATTTCTGGTCTAGGGAACACAGAATAATTAGCACACAAGATGTCAATAGAGTCACTGATGTAGGATTTGTAATGATTAAGAGAATAGGGAAACGAGTGAGATATTATGAACAGTTTAGTGACAGGATTATTTTGATGACGTTAGAAACTAAGCCCGTCCCAACCATGTTAGTACAAATGTACATGCCAACGTCACAGGAAGATGAAAAAGAAATAGAGAAAATGTACACCGAAATTGAAGAATTAATCCAATATGTGAAGGGGGATGAAAATCTAATATTCATGGGTGATTGGAATGCGATAGTAGGAGAAGGAAAAGAGGGAAATACTGTAGGAAGTTTTGGTCTGGGATAAAGAAATGAGCGAGGAAGCAAGTTGTTAGAATTTTGTGAAAGATATAAGCTAGTAGTGGCGAACACACTGTTTAAGAACCATGCAAGACGGATATACACCTAAAAACGTCCTGGGCATACAGGCAGATACCAGCTAGATTATATCATGGTCAAACAGCGATTCAGGAATCAAGTTCTAGACTGTATGGCGTACCCAGGAGCAGACATAAACTCTGACCATAATTTAATAGTGATGAATTGCAGGCTGAAATTCAAGCGAATAAGGAAGCAGTATAAACAGAACAGACTGGAAGTGAATACAGAAACAACCTAGTACGAGAGAACAAATTACAGAAATGGTAGACTTAGGTCTAAGAAGTAACTCTGAAAAGAGCTCAACCGAGGACAAATGGAATTCATTAAAGACTGAAATAATGAAAGCTGGTAATGAAACAGAAGAAATTTTGGAGCTGATAGATCATTTTTTTAATCTGCTTAACGTCTCTCTAACAGCGAGGTCTTTAGAGACGGGTAAGGATGGAGGGCAAGGAATGGGAAGGAATTCGGCCATGGCCTTTTGAAGGAAGCATCCCGTCATTTGCCTGGAGTGATTTCGGAAACCGTGGAAAACCCAAATCTGGATGCCCGGACGGGGATTCGTACCGCCGTCCTCCCGAATGCGAGGCCAGAACGCTAGCCGTTACACCACCACGCTCGGTCTGATGGATCAGAGGAGAAGGTACAAAAATGCTCAAGATGAAGCAGGAAGATAGCAATACAGGCAACATAGAAATCAAATAAACAGGAAATGCAAAAAAGCAAAAGAAAAATGGCTACAAGAAAAGTGTGAAGAAGTAGAAAAGGAAATGGTCGTAGGTAAAGTAGATGTTGAAATAGGAAGATCAAACATAATTTTGGAAAAATGAAGAAAATAGGTGTGAACATTAAAGCTGGCGATGGGAAACCCCTTTTAAGCTCAGACGATAGAGCTAACCGATGGAAGGAATATATTGATGGGGACGACTTGAACAATAGCGTAATGGAAAAGCAAGGCGATGTCAACATTGATGACTTAGGAGATCCTGTTCTGAGGACAGAATTTAATAGAGCTCTGAATGACTTGAAAGCAAATAAGGCAGTTGGAATTAATGAAATCCCTGCAGAACTTCTTAAATCCCTATGAGAAACAGAAATTGAAAGATTATTTATTCAAGCTTATATCAAAAACTTGTGAAACAGGAGAAATTCCAAGTGATTTTAATAAAAATATCATCTTCACACTTCCGAAGAAAGCACAAGCCGATAAATGTGAGAATTATCACACTATAAGTCTAACATCACATGCTTCAAAATTACTGACCAGAATAATGTACAGAAGAATGGAAAGTGTATTAGAAGGGATAATAGGTGAAGATCAGTTTGGATTTAGAAAAAACCACGGTACTAGAGAAGCAAATCGGGCGTTAAGATTAATACTTGAAGGGCGAATCAAGAAAAATAAAGATGGCGTTTGTTGATATAGAAAAACCTTTTTATATTGTTAGGTGGGACAAGAATTTCAAAATTTTAAAGAATTCAGGTCTAAAACGTCGAGATAGAAGGATACTTTATAATCTTTATAAGAATCAAGTAGCTGTAATAAAAGTAGAGAATAATGAGAGACAAGCACGAGTTAAAAAGAGCGTGATACAAGGTTGTAGTCTATCCCCGTTAATATTCAACTTCTATGTAGAAGAAGCAATGAAGAAAGTAAAAGAAAAATGTCCATGTGGAATAAGTTTTCAGGGAGAAAAAATCAGTATGCTACGATTTGCTGATGACATTGTCTTGTTAGCAGAAAGGCTGAGGTCATTGAGAAATATCATGAACAAAGCACTGACGGATGATTTTGGACTGAATATAAATATAAGCAAGACAAAAGTGAGGAAATGTAGCAGAAATGATACCAATACTAGTAGATTAAATATAAAAATATGATCGGATGCAATTGGAGAAGTTAGCGAATCCTGTTACTTAGGAAGCAAAATTACAACCGATGGTCAAAGCAAGAATGGTGTTAAAATCAGAATAGCACTAGCAAAAAGAGCCTTCATGAATAAGAGAAATATTTTAATTTCAAATATCGATCTAGGAATTAGAAAAAACTTTTTAAAACTCTATGTGTGGAGACAACACTTTATGGTAGCGAAACTTGGACTTTAGGAATACCGGAAATAAAGAAAATTGAAGCATTTGAAATGTGGTGCTACAGAAGAAAGCTGAAAATTAAGTGGACAGACAAAGTAAGAAATGAACGAGTTTTGGAGATGATGGATGAGGAAAGAAGTTTGTGGAAGAAGCTTACAGAAAGAAGAGACAGGCTGGTAGGTCTTATTTTGAGACATGCTGGATTGGTTAATTTGCTGGTGGAGGGAACAGTGGAAGGTAAGAACTGTAGAGGAAGACAGAGATTAGAATATATGAAGCAGATAATTGAGAATGTGGATTGTAGGGGATATGTAGAGATGAAGAGGATAGCATAAGATAGGAATGGATGGAGGATTGCATCAAACCAAGACTGATCACAGCAACAAAAAAAAAAAAAAAAAAAAAAAAATATATATATATATATATATATATATATATATATATATATATATATATATATATATGTGTGTGTGTAAGCTTGTAAGCTTGATACTGATTTAAGGACAAATGTTCTCATAAAAGCCTGCGATATAGATGTTATAATAAACATGCTATGAAACATCATGGAGGTAGGAAGATAGTGGAGGTTGCGCACTGGACTGAAGCCGGGTAGAGAGAAGTGGGGTGGGGAGGTAGCCATTTTGAACGGCCGTAGAAACACGGAGATTAGGCACATAAACCTCAAGGGAATATTACGACAACTGTGACGCCGCAATTAGATGTTAAATTACTATGTAACTCGACGAGATAAATAAAAAATGAAGAATAAACTTTTTTAATATCCTGCTTACTTCTCGAGATATATTGTCTCAAAAGTGAGGTATTTTGGGTTAAAATTCGGAAGAAAACTTTAACTAAGGTCAAATTTGATGATAGATTCTTACCCCGGGACCACACCCTCGGCGCTTGTCAAAAACTCCAAGCCTCTACAAATGCTTGCATAATTTAGGAGAGCCAAACATCTTCATCCACACGCTTGTTTGTTTTCGAGAAGCAAGCATGACGGACGTCGAGGTCGTTTCAGTTATAACTTTTGGCCTAACCTACTTTTATATATAAAAAAAATGGACGAGAAAGATGGCAAAGAAGATCGTGGATGTTAAAAATCCATAGAAACAAAACCAGGTAATTATTGTAATTTCAATCAAGCAACTATGATTAGTATATTAGTATATTATTTCATTTAATATAAGTAGATTTTTTTATAATTAGAATTGTATAATAATTATTTTTTAACGGCATTATAATGTCTGTATCAATTATTTTTTTGATTGCAGAGAATTTTTGGAAGAAACATTGATTGAGCTTCTTTTTGAGCCATCTGGGCAGTTTGATAAATTTTCCGGATGAGTTATGCTGATTCGGGATATCGCTGAATGAAATTTCATCTATGTTTTCTATAGAAAATACAGACTTCAGAGAAGTTATAGTATGCCAGATAAATTAATAAATTTATACCTGAGCCAGAGCGAATATAATCTTATTTTTTCTTTAAATGTTTACGAAATGTGCTTGACAGTTTTATTTAAAACTTCACTAAGAAGACTCAAAGCATGATTTTCGTGCACGGCAGTGCACCCGCCAAGTCGACTCAACGGCGGCACTGCCTACCCTTTTCTCGAAGCGATTCGGGCCATATTTGAACCTCAATTTCTTCGGTCGTATTTATGCTACATGTCTCAAATTCCTGTTATGCATAGATATCAGCAATCTTAGTAAACGTACTAAATTTTATTTCGTTATAGTAATTAGTTCGGTTGTTATTAGGATGCAAACTACATCGATTTTGTCATTCACTGACCGACTGACTGATGATCATCAAAATTCTAAGGCACTTCCCGTAGCCGCAGAAAGCTGAAATTTGGAACAAAGATAAAATTTTACCCACATATTATAAGAAAAGTCTGAAACTCTTAAATTTCCATATACCTACACCCTTACCTACCCTTAACATGCAATCGCTTTCTACTATAATTACGTTATAAACCTCAGATTTTCACTGTAGAATTAGCTTACTATGTTTAACTGTTCTTCTTCTTTCTCTCCGGTATTAGGCCTGTTGGCCTGTTACGGTCTCAATCCACGTTCTTGGTGGTCTCCCTACATCTCTCTTGCCTCTGGGATGGTACTTGAGAATTTTCCGTGGGATTCGGTCCGTCTTCATCCTTAGTACATGTTCTGTCCAAGATGGTCTGTAGGTTTGTACAGTTTGGAGAATTGGTTTTACTTGAAGTTCTTTAAGGATATAACCAGTTCTCTTTCTGTCTTGTAATGTGTAGCCAGCTGTTCTCCTCATGAATCCCATCTCAGCCGCCGTTAGTCTCCATTCATCACCTTTGCGTAGTGTCGCTACATTTGTTTAATTTTACTTCTTTCCTTTTCTTACTTTGGACGTTATTGAAATTTAAAATTTTATTTCGCCACAACACCCGGCATCAAAACTCCACTGTACTTCCAGCAATCCTAGAAACAAGTTATTTGGTACACATATATGGTTTCTTCCCTACATCATAAGAAAAATCTGATATTGGAGTTTTCCCCCGTATTTATTTAATTACAATCCCAAACATGAAAAATTCTGGCACAAATTACTTTGCTCCGGATGAAGCTATAAACCTGAGATTTCTATACTGTATAGAGGCAAGCAAGTTTGACAAAAGCCTTAAATTTACTTTGTTCCTATGGTTAGTTTGGAAGTTACTTGTTATTTATTTGAGGTGCTAGTTAAACTAGTGGCAACGTTCAATGCTCGGCTACGACGTACATTAATTGTTTATAGAGATTGGGACATTGTTGGTAATGATAATGCTGATTTTCCTTGTATTTATCGTGGCAACCCAAACGTTCCGGTGCATATTTGCAGGTTAATTGATTTGTTTTGGATCAAGCTATATGCTCACACCATCGAATCTGTCTCATGAAGAGAATCAATTTCCAAAATATTTCAAAACAGAAAAACAAAAGAAGGTGCGGGAATGTGTGTGTGCGGTTTGTTTGTGTGTTTTTTTTTTTTTTTGCACGTTGCAGCGATTGTAACACATTGTTCGTGTCAGAAATACGATTGGCTATGTAACTTAACAAAGCAACTTAGATTACTGGCTTTCTTTTCGTACGAATCGAAACTGCATATTCACCATTGGCATGAATGCATGATTTTACAGCTTGGTTCAGGCCGCATTTCCATGTAAACGCTAACTCGCTTTCTTTTGGCACTAATCGAAAATACATATGCGCCATTGCCATGGATGTATAATCTTACAGCTTGGTCCAGGATGTATTTTCACGTGAACACCTAATGTAGATGGTGAGCAGAAACATGGCCTCATAACAATAAACTTCGTCATGTAGCATATTTCCTTCTTTGGTCCCTGGCGTTGCTTCCTATCCTAGATTAGCAAGTTTAGTTAATATCTTAAATTTTAATTTTTTCCTGTGCTTAGTTTGGAATTGGCTAGTAATTTTGTTTATGGTGATATTGAAACCAACGGCAATTGCTCGGCTACGACGCACACTCACTGTTTTCAGGGAGTGGGGCATTGTTGGTATCGTATATTGATGTCTTAAATTCTGAAATATTCTTATCCAGTGATTTTCTAATGGAATAATTACATTTGAGAGCTGATTCAGAATAAGCGATAAACTTATAAAAAGAAATTAGATCCCACAAAAACAATTATTGTAAAAATAGGCCAAGTCTCCTGTTCATGTAGTGAAAAAAAAAGTTTTGAAATCTTCTTCTGAGCCAAGTCTACACTTTACAGTGTGAATTCACTTCACTTTGTGAAACAGAATGGTTTCTCTCGGTGTCATAGATCGTTTATTTAAGATAATAAAATCTGATGACTTGCCCATTATGCACGTCATAATTTTTACTGAATTTGAGGGAATAATATGTACTTGTCAAAGAGCGAAGGAAATCGAGGCTTTTAAGTATTTATAAGTTTGATAATACAACACATTTAAGGTATTTATATAGGCTAACTAAAACATGGCCTGCATAACGGCCAAGTCATCAGATTTTTTTATGCTAAATAAACGATCTATGACACCGAGAGAAACCATTCTGTTTTACAAAGTGAAGTGAACACACACTGTAAAGTGTAGACTTGGCTCAGAAGAAGATCTCAAATCTTTTTGTCACTACACGAACACGAGACTTGGCCTATTTTTACAAGAATTGTTTTTGTGGGATCTACTTTTTTTCTCTATGGTCTATGTTTTCGGATCAAAAATGCAGCGTTCTAATTGGTAGCATTCAGGGAATTTTAAAATATCCATGTTGGGTCATTTTTCCTGAAGCACTTTGATCACAACAAACAGGAACGCATGTCTGTCCACCATCAGTGCACAACCGATGCTAACTCCGCACAAATGTGTGGACGCTTCGCAAGCACTTGCTGCAAACTTTCTTTGATTTTTTCCAAAAAACCTGCACACTATCGGATCAACCACAAGTGCTAGCATATCTACTAAATCCAAGCCAAAAGCCCTATCCACATGTTTCAATTTGTGACGGTTTGACGAGGTTTGGCAAGCGTGTGGTCCCGGCTTTATGTAACACGACGAGACAAATCGAAAGTAAAGATTAAAAAATTTCTATATCACGTTTAGTTGTCAAGATATGCTGTCTCCAAAAGTGAGGAGTTTAAATGGGAGTAGTTTAAAATCGCAATACACGATGTGTCCATACCACGGTACTCATGAAATTAGTAACAACTAATAGTAAAAAAATGTTTTATCGCTTCTGGTACAGGCTGCATTTCCACCTACCCACATTTTCATTAATATTGCCACTACAAAATGAAACTATGTAGACACATTGTAAGGAAACACAGTCTTTTTGTACTTACAGAATTAATAATTAATGTTTCATTTTCCATTTTATGTTATTAGTATGACAGCGATTATGAAAGTCTCTGAACTGTGAGTGTAGAAGAAAATCTTTGGCACAGAGACAAAAGAAGTGTGTGAGCTAATGGTGGAAGCATGGAGGAAGGAATATATGGAGACGACGCAAGGGACTTTACCACGCACCGGAGTGAAACCGGGTAGAGAGAAGTGGGGTGGGGGTGCCGCCATATTGCTTGGCCGTAGAAACACTGGGAAAACGCACAAAAACCTCAAGGGAAGCATAAGACAACCATGGTGCCGCAATTTGATGATGGATTATTATATAACTCGACGAGACAGATCAAAAATGAAGAATAATTTTTTTTTATATCGTGCTTAGTTCTCGAGATATACTGTCTCAAGAGAGAGGAGATACGGGTTGAAATTCAGAAGAAAAATTTCCCTAAGGTCAAATTTGAAGATAGATTCTTATGTAACACGACGAGATAACTCGAAAGTGAAGAACATATCTTTCGATATCTCGCTTAGTTCCCGAGATATGCTGTCTCCAAATTGGGGTTGTTAGGTTAGGTTAAGTCAACGTTTATAATTTTTTTAATAAAATGAACCCTTCAAAAGCCCTCATAGCAGCTGAGCTTACTCAGAAGATATTGTACTGTTAGTGGCCTATGTATCTTTGCTGGCAACATCAGTGGATTTATCTTCTTACCATACATCAAAAGTCAGAAGCTTAGATGGGAGTGGTTTACATCGCGATACACATTGTGTCACTAACATAGTGCTCATGTAATTAGTAACAACTAGTAATAAATAAATTGTTTGTACCCTTCTGGTACACACCGCATTTCAGCCTACCGACATTTCCATCAATATAGCCGCTACAAAATCAAACTATGTGGATCTAAATACATGAAATACATTACGGGTTACCAGCAACGTTTGCTTCATCAAGTTTGGTAGTTCACACACCACAAATTATCACAATTCACTTCATCGTAAACTTTCAGTGTAAACTGAAACTGGACTAAAGCATGCACATTCACTGTATCGCGATGTAAACTTGACCCACTTAAATTAGACTTTCAACGTTTGTTTAAATGCAAAATAGTAAGATATGCTGATTGACTATACTACACCAACAAACATTTGAGAACGATATCATCCTATTAAGAGAAATGAATAAATTTATAGCGATAGGCTTTAACCTTGTTGTTATCTATCAAACTTTGCAAGAACAATAATTTCAATGTGATTTAGTTACGAAACGTTATTCCAGGTTGTTTCCTATCTTGTATGTTTGTGCAACCATATGCAACACAACTTGACATTATAAAAAACTTTGAAATATTAGAAAATGAAATGTTCACAGCAGCATATACAGTGCAAACAGCCCAATGTTTTGGGGTTCCTATGGCCCCCAGTGGCCGCCGCGCATGCGCAATAGGAGACGAGTCTTTTTTTATGAGGTTTCACCGATTTGGCGTTATTTCGTCTCCATATATTCCTTCCTCCATGGGCGGAAGGCTCCATGTGTGAGCACCGCTGGGATTATTTAAAAACTGCGTGGTTGTACCTTAAACCTGTTGAATAAAGAAGATTAAAACAAACTAAATGTTTTTCTTTAAAATTTAATTTTGAATTGATGAAGAGTAAAGAAATATCTACAATACAAACAAGAAGAAAAGTTTAGTTAGTAAGTAAAAATATTATACGTGACGACCGAGACCGAGACACAAAGATAATTAATTAACTTGGTAATTAAAGAAACCTGTAATCTTAAGATTCAAGGCAACAAAGGTGGGAGAAGAAAAAAATGAATTTAAATTCCGCGAACAAAAGACAAATTGCGTAAATTAGAGTAAAGACAATGTTTAACAAAATTGAGTAAAATGATCGAAGTTTTGTCAAAGGTAAAGACTAAAGTTTTATTTAAGGTAATAATGGTAATGAACTGTAGTAGTTCAATAAACAAACTGTAAATTAAAATGATAAGTGAACAATCAGAGTATTAATGGTAAATGCTGATTGCATGACGTGATATTTGTTCACTGAAAGTAAAGACGTGAAGTAAATAAAATTATTAAAAGCGTAACGATGAAGTGTAAAATTGATTTTTGCATGCATGTTCGTAGAGATCATTCTTTTTTTTTAATTTATGTACAGGTAATGTGTGTGCTGATGGTCATTGGTTGTCTATACGGCGTTGTAAACCAATAAAACCTGCGCTGATTGTGGTATTTCTCGTTTTTCAAAAGCTATATTGGATTTTTTTCCCCTGTATTTTATTTTGGGAAGTAAGTAGTGTAGCGTGACGAAAATTTTGAAAAGTGTAAGATTTGGCATAGTTAATGTTTATATGGAGAAGAAGGACAGAAAGCTAAAACCTGTGTATAAAATGTGTTACAGATATATCAAATTAAATAAAAAATTCGTTATTTACATTATTTTTATTTTTTTTTAGTTGTAAGCGAATCTGCCGATGTCTGTGATCTTAGTCAGCAGTAAAGAAAAAATAAATTAAGCATAGTTAACACATGTTATAAATAGATAATTCAAATAAAAAAATTAATTTACGAACGTGTGTGTGTGCGTGAAATAGGATCGGAGCCAACGTTCTTACGTGAATTCCCTGCTTTGAGACACACTGTGGTCTTTGGTAAAACGAAAGACTCGGATAAAGTAGAGAATACTCTTTGAAGTTACAAAAGGAATACTTCGAAAAGAAATGTAGCGATTCTGTCAGATACTATATGGTCATTTGATTATTTAAAATATTAAACTTTGGCTAAGTGTCTTTTGATTTTTTAATTTCAGTAATTTCATTAGAGAGAGAGAGAGAGAGAGAAGAAATAAGAAATACTTATTTGCGTGAAATTCAAAATGATAACAGACTAAATTTAAATAGCGAACACATAAAAAGACGAAATTATTTTGATAGATACATTCAAATGCGCACTGAATGTCATTCCATGAAATGTTTACAGTTTCGAATTTACAATGCAGGTTTCACAAATAAAAACATTTCGATTCAGAAGTCACTTCATGTGAAAGGACTGCATTTACTTCATGTTTCATAAAGCTAAAGCAGTTTTCCGGCCTTAAGTCAAAATGAATATTTTAAATTCAAATGAACCATCGATAAATACATTTCATCATTTTCTACGGTTAGATTAGAAGCTCAAATTTAGCGTATAGTCACGCATGGAGTGTATCGTTTTAATTTTATAGGTAATGCAGAGAATTAAGCCAAACAACACATGCTAATAACGTATTGGTACACGCTCGCAGCTAACGACGTCAGGGTATACAGTATATAATTTCGGAAAAACACCTCACGTCATTAATGGACATACCCCAACATTTGCTTCATCAAGTTTCGTAGTTCGCACAGCACAAATTATCACAATAACTTTCATCGTACACTTTCAGTGTAAAGTGAACTGGAATAAAGCATGCAGAATACCATGTTCACTGTATCGCGATGTAAACTTGACCCGCTGAAATTAGACTTCCAACACTTGTTTACAATAAGGCTAGCCTTTTATGTGCAAAGTAGAAACATATGTTGATTGTCTACACTACACTAACAATTATTTGATAACATCATCCTTGAGAGCAAAGAATAAAATTAATAGCGATAGGGCAGTTACCTATCAAACTTTAAGAACTATAATTACAACGTGACTTAACTTATGAAACGTTATTCATGTTTGTATCCTATCTGAACGGGTTGTGCAACCGTATGCAACACAAGCTGGCATCATAAAAACCTTTGAAATATTCGAAAATGTAATATTCACAGCACCAAACACAGAGTAAACAGCGCAATGTTTTGGGGTTTCTATAATTGCCGCCTCGCATGCGCAGTTGGAGAGGAGTGTCTATATGATGCTTCACAGATTCAACGCTATATCGCCTCCATTATCTTCCTTTCTCCATGGGAAACATGGATCTTCTTCAAAGTGATGGCTCAAAGATTTTTCTCGAGTATGGCTTATATTGTCTCTAAGTATGGCACCGGAAATGCTAAAAGATATATAAATATAACAAAATTATATGCTGGATTAGGACAATATTTGTGGCTGAGTCTGCCTGACTTTCATGCAGTCACGGGATGTCACTAAAATCCATATTTTTTTTTTCCAGAGAGACAAGATAAGACCGTTAAAAGAACTAATGAAAAATCTAAATGATCAAACGGCGTTAACATATCTTGGAGTTGCACTATAACCGGTTAACGGAATGAATTTTTTTGAAACGCTTGAAACATTTATTTGTGAAATTTATGGTTTTAAAAATATCAAAGATGTAAATCTAGCAAGACTACAAAAATTCTGCTCGACTTACAAAAGCTGACAGCAAAGAATAGCCTTTTAAAAATCCTAAAAAAATGTGATCTCTTCACTTTGCCACCGTGCATTGTTGAATTACGTCGACATCTTAAGAACTCAGTACATTTCAAGTATTTGGCGTAATTAACATTTATGATTACTGAGCTTCTTAAAACTTGAATATAGTGGATGGCAATGACAGAAAAATGGATTAGAATTTCGTTGCCCTGATGGAGAATGTATGCCACAATTAGTGTTTATTTTTAACGAAAGACATGATAACACCGATGAAAATGATACAGTTAAATTGAAACATTTCTTTCATAATTGTATTATTCGTTGTATTATTCATGAAATATAAATGCATTATTGTTTTCAGATAATGCAACAGAAGAAGAAGAGTATTCGAACTCTGATGAAGACCTTGCTGCTAATGATGATGATTATAATGAAAAAATCAATACAGATGAAAAATAAGAAAAATCCAAAAGAAAAAATATATTTTCTTACCTACATAATTAGTTAAACAAAATGAATTTTATCATGAAGAATGAGAAAAATCCAAAAGACAAAATATATTTTGGTACCTACATAATTAGTTAAACAAAATGAATTTTATCATGTAATTTTATATTTGTATTAATTCAGTTTTTCAATCATTCATACAGTGCATAGATGATAAATAAAAAACATTTTATTTGTAGAAGTATTATCACATATCAATACTTTTCATTTAATGTTAAATTTATGAAAATTTTAAAAAAGTAACCATGAATGAGAACCTTTTGCTATGAGTCACTTGGTCTGGCGAGACCCAATCGTACCGCAACACGTTTAAAATCAGCCGGTCAGCAATATACAATTCACTCGCGCTATCGTATAACATTTCCGATCACCCGGTAGATGTAAAGTCCGACCCAAATTGCCTGTCTTTTCAGAATTATTTATTTCTAGGCGTATGCCTCAAATACATTTGTCGAAATTTAAGAAATGGCCTGGCAATATCTTAAACCCGACTAGGCCGTAATTATCTAACTTATTTATTTTTAATTTGTTTACATATCAAATTTGAAGGTATTAAAATTTCAAAACATTTTTTGTAAATAAAAATAAGTTAAAATTCAAAGGTGGACTGTGCCCCAATGCTCGTCAACCAGGTCCTCGATTTTGTTCTCAAAAATTACAAGGAAGTGTTATACTAGGGTTACCAGACGTCCCCGTTTGCCGGGGACAGTCCCCATATTTAACTCTCTGTCCCCGGACAGATTTCGTCCCCGCATTTTTACTGTTGTTGAAGTGAACTACACTTAATGGTTCCTTGAGGTTTATTACTATGTACACAAAACACTGGTAGACAATAACAAATGTGGTACAGTTAGCGGATGACCGTCGAGAAATTTAGCCTGGTCCTGATCCGGGGTAGAGAGAGACGGCTTCTACTTCTCGCGAACTTCCGGTGGTCTTCTGTAGGTTACCTGGTTCCGCGGTCAGGCCGGAACTGGCGGTGGAGCGGCCGGCTACGCTTATATAGGCGGCCTGGCGCAGGAATTCCGTTGTGTGGTAGTACGGCGACCTCTGTAAGAAATAGTCCCACTTAGCTTCTAGATGATTCTATTTGTTTTCCTGGTTTGTTTTGATGTCTCTGCGCCTGTTTGGAGTCGTATATGTATCCCGGCGTGCAGGCGCGTTGTGTGTGAGGTCTGCCTGGCAGGGGCCTTTACTGGCAGACTGAACATACCTCCCTCCCGGGGGGGGGGGGGGAGCGATGTCTGCGACGTCTGCGAGGTCGTCTGCCGCGGCGCCCTGGAGCAGACTATGAAGGCTACCTCCAGGGGAGTACGGAGCTGTTCCACTGGCGATGCGTGCCGACCTGCGTCGTGGTGCAGGTTGTGGTGGAGGTACTTGTGGAGCTAACGGCATCGGTTCGTCGGCGTCGATGGCCGGGGGCTGTACGGGGGGCGCTGAAGATGGTCCCCGCAGGTGGTCGAGAGGCTGCGGCTGAAGGGTGTCGGAGCGACCGACAGGTTGTGGCGTCGTTGGTGGCGCTGTAACTGTCCCTGAGCAACGGTTAGACGGCAGGAGTGGTGGAGGTGGCAGGGAAGGAGAGGAAGAAGTGGATGGCCGTGCCGTGGTGGAAGAGGACGGTGCCGTGGGGTAGCGGAGACGTAGTTGGTTTCGATGGCGTCGCACTATCCGGCCATCCAGGCTGACGTCGAACAGTTGGCGGCCGCGGGGCCGCTGGATGACCCCCGGAAGCCAACCGGCCCGGGAGCCAAACCCGCGGGCCCAGACTAGGGAGCCCGGGGTGAAACGGAATGGGCCCGAAGGTACCTGTACTTTGGGCGGGGGTAAGAGGAGATGGAGGAGAGTGCGAGGTTGGCGGCCATGCAGCAATTCCGCCGGGCTTTTGGCCCCCACTGGAGTGGTTCGATAGGAACTGAGGAAGAGTGTCAATGCCTCTTCGAGTTTGTGACTTGTGGTGTATTTGGTCATTTGGGTTTTGAATGTTCTGACTAGCCGTTCCGCCTCCCCGTTAGATTGGGGGTGGAAGGGCGGGGTGAGGAGGTGTTGGATATTGTTGGCGGTACAGAAGGATAGGAATTCCCGACTTCGAAATTGCGGTCCGTTATCTGTGACGATGGCGTATGGTAATCCTTCGATGGAAAAGATCTTCGTGAGGGCTGAAATGGTGACCTCTGTGGTGATTGTGGAGCAACGGACGACATATGGGAAGTGGGAAAAGGCATCCGTCACTAGGAGCCACTGGTGGCCTAGGAATGGGCCAGCGAAGTCGAGGTGAATGCGTTCCCAGGGTCCGGACGGTGCCGGCCAGGAAAGGAACTTTTGAGGGGGGCGGGGCAGTTGTTGGGCACAGATGGTACAGCGCCGCACCATCTTCGTGACATCCGTGGTAAGGCCGATCCAGAATACATGGCGTCTGGCAAGGGATTTGGTGCGGGCAATTCCCCAGTGTCCTTGGTGGAGAGTTTGGAGGATTGTCGGCTGTAGGGATCTCGGAACGACGACCCTCGGGGTGGAATTTGGTTCTGTGCGGAGAAGCACTCCCTCTACTACTGAGAGCTGGTGGCGGATGGAGTAGTAGAACTTGAGGTCTTGATGATGGCGTGGAGGGGAACGTGTTTGCCACCCGTGTTGGATGTGGTGTCGGATGACACGGAGGAGGGGGTCCTCCCCTGTGGCTGCCGCGACTTTTGAGGCCGTGACTGGAAATGTCTTCAGTGCTTCTTGTATGTCATCGTCGATCTGGAACACCAGAAGTTCCGACTTGTCGAAGGCAAGGTCTGGTCCCTGCGGTAGTCTGGATAAGGCGTCTGCATTGGCATGCCTGGAGGTGGTACGGAAGTGCATGGTATATCTGAACTGGGACAGGAATAGTGCCCAACGCTGGATGCGGTGGGATGTTTTGGTAGGCAGACGTGTGGACGGATCAAATAGTGATAGGAGTGGCTTGTGGTCGGTAATGAGATGAAAAGAAATCCCATATAAAAGGGAATAGAATTTGGAGCAGGCAAAAACAATAGCTAGCGCCTCTTTCTCGATTTGAGAATATTTAAGCTGAGCAGCCGATAGGGCTTTGGAGATGTAAGCTACGGGGCGTTCCGTGCCATCTGGTAATTTATGAGACAGAACTGCCCCCACACCATATTCGGATGCATCTGTGGCAAGTATCAAGGGGAGGTTTGGGGTGTATGGCATGAGGCATGCTGCGGACTTGAGCTGCTGTTTAAGGGTGTGGAATGCGGTCTCGCAAGCTGGGGTCCAACGGAACGGGACATTCTTGCGACAGAGGTGGTACAGGGGTGCTGCCACTTGTGCTGCTGAGGGTATAGATTTTCTGTAGTATGAAATCTTGCCTAAAAAAGATTTCAACTGATGTAGATCCTGAGGCCGAGGTAAGTTGGAAATAGCGTCCACATAGGAAAATGCTTGGGGAAATGCCTTCCTGAGCGATGATGTGACCCAGGTAGGAAATGGATTGTTGAAAAAATTGACACTTGGAAAGGTTGCATTTCAATCCTGCTGCCCGGAGGCGGAGGAAGAGTAGGCGGAGGTTGGTCATGTGTTCGGCAGTGGAGGGTCCCGTGACGACTATGTCGTCGAGATAGTTGATGCATCCCGGAATATCCTGGAGAAGTTGTTCGAGATACCGTTGAAAAATCGCTGGAGCACTGGCCAAGCCGAACATGAGCCGGTTGAGTTGGAAGAGGCCAGAGGGAGTGTTGATGACTGTGTATTGTCGGGACTGGATATCCAAAGGGATTTGAAGGTATGCTTCTGCCAGGTCAATTTTTGTAAAGTAGGTACCTCCTGCTAGTTTACGGAAGAGGTCGTCCGGTCTCGGAAGTGGATAGTCGTCTACCAGCAGATGCGGGTTGACGGTGGTCTTGAAGTCACCACAGAGACGTAAGCGGCGTCCTGGCTTCTGAACTATGACCAACGGCGTGGCCCAGGGGCTGAACCGCACCGGCTGGAGGATCCCTTCGTCTTGGAGACGTTGAAGTTCTTCCTGAAGTGGTTGTTGAAGCGCTACGGGTACCTGGCGTGCCCGGAAGTATCGAGGCCGTACGTCCGGCCGGAGTTGGAGTGATGCTTCGAAGTCCTTTGCACAGCCGACGCCTGGTGAGAACAGGTCCTGAAACTCGGTGCAAAGGGCGTCCACTTCAGGAAAAGGAACATGCTGAGATACGAGGTGTATGTTATCCTCAATTGAAAATCCGAATCAGCGGAAAGCGTCCAGTCCAAATAAGTCTGCTGTGAGAGAACTGTTAACTACTAAAAAGGGGACTGAACGATGTACAGACTTATACATGACGTTTGCTGTGAATTGTCCCAGGAGTGCTATTTCCTGTTTGTTGTATGTCAGGAGGCGCTTGGGGGCCGGCGAGAGGGGGGGCGAGCCAATTTGCACATAAGTAGTATAATTAAGCAATGAGACTGCTGCTCCTGTGTCGACTTGTAGGCGCAGGGGCTTGCCATTGACCGTAACGTCAATAAAAAGTTTGGATGCTGTGGAAGTGTCTACCTGATTGATATCCATAGGTGCGCCGCTCAACCTGTCTTGGTAAGACCCTGGGCGGCGAGAGCCGGGATTGGCATTGATGGTGTTGGTGCGGCAGACGGACGCCAGGTGTCCTTCCTTGCCGCAACGTGAGCATTCAGCCCAACGATCCGGACAATTTTCCCTCTCATGTGCTGAATAACAGGCGGGGCAGGAGGGTAGGCGGAGCGGGCTGCGGTGTCGGCGCTGCGGGATCCGCTGCTGCTGCCGAGACTTGGTGCCCCTGCCGGAACGGGCCGGTTCGATGTCCTTCTGAGGAAGCGGTCCCCGGTTGTGGTGTCGGGAGGAGCGCGACTGGGAGCTCTGGATGGCGGCGACGTCCTGTGTGTCCTCTACGTCGGTTCGGATTGCGGCCACATCCGCCCAGGACTCCAGGCGGCGATCTGCGGCCGTAGATATTTCGAATTTGTAGGCAAGTTCGATGACCTGCTCCAGGGATGGGTCCTCTAACTTGAGGGCGTCATGCCGGAGTGCGGCATCTGGTGCAGCCTGTATGATGTGATCACGCACCATGTCGTCGGCGTAGGATTCGTGGGAACAACGAGTTTGAAACTTACATTTTCTGCTAAGGCCTTGGAGTTCGGCCGCCCACTGGCGATACGTCTGATCGGGCTTCTTCCGGCATTGATAGAATTCGACGCGGGCCGCGACGACATGGTACCGGCGTCTGTAGTATGCATTCAGTGTCGTACAGATGGTCGTGAAGGTGAGGGTGTCGGGGTCTTGTGGCTGAAGTTTGGTGAGCAAGACATACATCTTCGATTGGTTCCAGGAAAGGAAATATGCACGCTGGTCTTCTTCTTTGGATATGTGATGAATTGCGAAGTGTTGTTTTATGCGCTTCTCGTAGGTCTCCCATTCTTCGACGTCGTCGTTGAATGCTGGGAACGGAGGCGGGGCCGTGGGTTGGCGGAGATTCCTGACTTCCGCAATCAGTTGTCTCTGAGATTCGAAGAACTGATGTAGAAGTCCTTGGAGGAACTGTTGCCATTCCGTAGGTGCTGCTGGCGTAGCCATGATGGTCGAGAGTTCTTATCCCAACCTTGTCGCCACTGAAGTGAACTACACTTAATGGTTCCTTGAGGTTTATTACTATGTACACAAAACACTGGTAGACAATAACAAATGTGGTACAGTTAGCGGATGACCGTCGAGAAATTTAGCCTGGTCCTGATCCGGGGTAGAGAGAGACGGCTTCTACTTCTCGCGAACTTCCGGTGGTCTTCTGTGGTTACTGGTTCCGCGGTCAGGCCGGAACTGGCGGTGGAGCGGCCGGCTACGCTTATATAGGCGGCCTGGCGCAGGAATTCCGTTGTGTGGTAGTACGGCGACCTCTGTAAGAAATAGTCCCACTTAGCTTCTAGATGATTCTATTTGTTTTCCTGGTTTGTTTTGATGTCTCTGCGCCTGTTTGGAGTCGTATATGTATCCCGGCGTGCAGGCGCGTTGTGTGTGAGGTCTGCCTGGCAGGGGCCTTTACTGGCAGACTGAACAGTTGTCCTCAGATTTTTTATTTTTTTTTCATCAATCGAGAATTATTTAAAAGCCCTGATATGCTAATGCATTCGTTTAAAGCAAGAGATATTAAGGGCACTTTTTTCCTTGTACATGTCTAGGATTAAAAGAAAATTACAAGGATACTGCGTCTTGCACACAACAGCAAGTCTCCTTGTGGAGTGAAACATGGCTGTCTGTGATCCTCATTAAAAAAAACAAAATATAAACAATATGTGGCTTTTAAGTTAACCCAAACTTTAATCATATAACTTATAAAAGTACAACGCGTAATTAGGATAAATCCCGAAAGCTTACCCGGATTTTGGTGAAAAAGTTGTGAAGCGTCCCCAGATTTTTAAAAAAAATTCTGGTAACCCTATGTTATACCAATTTTCATGGTGCCTCAATATCTACCCTAAATTTTTAACGACTTATTTTATTGACTACAATAATACATTCAATGTATCTCGATGTAAACTTGATTCAATTGTTTACCGATATTAAAGCTCTAATCACAAAAAAGACTAAGGCTTGAAGCAATAGAACTTTTTAAAAACATTTTTCATTTATTTACGTGAATGACCTGGCCGAAGTTCTTATTTGTTCTACAAATACAATAAAGATAGTATTGTTCGTCCATTCGAAAGCGAAAAAAATATAAAGAAAAATACACAAAATTGTTTAATAAAAAAAACTGTGGCAGTAATTGTGAACTGCGGACAGAAAAAACTTAAAACAATTAATATCATCCGCGCAACACATCATACTTGTAGCTACAGATATACAAAATAATAATAATTTCGTGTGGACATAATGACTTGGTGACAGGGTTTCTACTGGCTGCGGTTTCTGCCCCTGTCTTTGCCACCTTAACTTAACCCAGTAGTGCTACCATGTACAAGGGACCTACAGTTTAACGTGGAATCTGAACCACGGAAGCATTCTGGCCTACATCATCAGCAAGTTATGCCAAATGTGAAGGTAGGGTTAGTGGTCTATGGAAATCCCTGTCGAGACAGAGATTAGAGCCGGGTACCTTTTGTTCGCCAGTGAGACACCTAACCACTGAGCCATCAGACTGCAACAGATATACTATTAACATTAGCATGTCGGTAGTGCGAACTCATAATTTTATCCAATCAAAAATCGCCCAACTTAGTTCACAACCCGAAGGTTGGTCGAATACTCCTGAAGCAGATGTACCAAGTTATTGTGTCAGAGGTAAGAAGGCTAATTCATTTCTTCAGGTGCCTACAGTTTAATGCGGAATCAGAACAACGGAACGTCCCGGTGTACCTCTTATAATCAAATACAACTCGTAAAAATTCCTACCTATCGCGGGAGTTTTGAACCCTTGATCCGACAAGAGAAATTTCGGAAGCAAACGCCTCAACCGCTGAGCTACCAGACCGCCTTGTTTTGAATTATAAGTGTGCTAACTACTATCTAAATCGGTTAAAAACTGTGGGTATGTATGAACAATAGTCTCAGAAATTAAGGTGAGTGGGGAAAGATGAGAGGGTTTAGGTTTCTGCAAATGAAACGTCAACATTGTTTTTCTATTTGCTTCAAATTATATGTATGCAAAATTCCATTAAAATCGGACAAAAACTATGTATTTGTTTAAAGACGTTGGGAAAAGCGTCATGCGCGCATAACGTACGCGCAACAGGTGGCCGTGATCCTGAAGCGCGCATCAGGTGGCTTCTTGCGAACTCATAGATTTAACCCCGCCAAAACATCTATAGAAGAAAAATACATGGAAGTTTCTCTTCTAGCGCTGATACACGTACTAGTTTTTCAATATTAATTACAGATTCCGAATAGATTTTTTAAAGCCTGAGGCAATTTGTCGATTTGTGTTAAGCATTTGTGTGTTCTCCAATAAACGAGGATAACGTACCTTCGACTTTAAGGGAGTCTAAATTATCTTTAGATGCTGGCAAAAATTCAGCCTGTCTCTTTTTGGAAATTGCGTCACAGTTTTTTGTTTTGTTTCATAGTGTTTCTTCAAATCATTAATTCCTGCAAATATTTCAAATGACATAAGGTACAAAGAAATCTGGAAGTTTCGTTTACCGCATTCTAAACTGTCTTGAGTTTTCCAAACTTTCCGATATTTTTGCGTACACAGTGGCCTTTCCATAACGAATGATAGATATTATTTCACACTCTACAGGAACAGAACTATTTTGATAACATTCGCGAGCGATTCGACTATAACTGAAACAAATACTGACATAACCTAACTAACGTGATAGAGATTAGTAGGGGAATACCCAACACAAGGCAGGTACAGCTAAACAAAGACGTATTGATCATATTATTAATTCTATCGTCAAACCTTTTTCTGTATGTCTTCAGCCTATGATCCCTGTTAGTGCTTCATACTGGTCATGACTTTTGTGAAACCAGTATGTTTTTTGATACTTTTAAAGATTCAGTAGCACTAAAAATGACCAAATCTGTTCTAGCGATAAAATAAATGCTTATATCGTAATCGAACTTCAAAATTTACTAAATCGATCGACTACACCGAACAAGATGGCAGCTGTAAAAGAAGGCAACTTGTGTAGGTTATGTAGTTTTTTACTTTTATTTTATTACTTCGTTCGTGTTTGTAAAGAAATTGGATTGACAGCTACTGACATCTAACCACCATAGTGCACGATGGGTTCACTCAATGCTATTACGACACACAAACGCCAGTCATCTGCGGTATGTAGTTCAGCCAGCAAAGTAAAATATACGGGCACACATGTCTTTGGTCGAAATACGAAAATATCCTTGATCAACCAATTTCAACCGCCATATCTCCCACACTTTGACAGTTAACGAAATTCGGCCAACGTGGTTATCGACAGGTGACTGTCTACTACCACACACAAACACCAGTGATCTGCGCTAGATAGTTTTGGCTGAAAAGTGGTACACCATGCCACATACGTTTTTGGTAGAAATATGAAAGTGCCGCAGGTCGACAACTTTCAACCACCATATCTCCCACACCCCTATAGCTACCGACATCTAACCACCATAGTGAGCCATGCTCGGCTCGCATTTATTTATTTTCCCCGCCCGCGATCGTCTTCTGATGCTGAGCCCACGTGCTAGTTTCGCCCGTGAGAGAGCGTTGTGGCCCGGTGGTGCCCTCTTCCGGCTTAATGAGCTGATATAATCGGGGGACACGAGACCGGGAGGCGAGTCGGCCGGCAGCAGCGGCTTGGTTCGTTGGGGCTAATACTTTCCGCAAAGGAAAGCGACGTTAGAGACCCGCTGGTACAGCGAGCTCTTGTTATTTGCCCAGGCAGCCTGAGGTGGATTTGTGATTCCACCGAGACCGTTCCTCGCTCGCATTAATCGAAGGAAGTCCTCTGCTGCGCCTCCTGTCCGTGAGCGTTTTCCGCCTATTCTGGAGTATGGTGGTGGTCGGGGTTGGTGGTGACTTCGAGGCGATAAATTGCCATTTTCTAGCCCTGTTGGGTATTCCGGATAGAATACCTGACGACTCCAACTACAAAGTGCGTCGCTTACTGCGTTCTTGTTAATTGTGTTAAGGGAATGGACAAAATTCCCCGATATGTGGTGCTAATCGTTCCCGCCACCTTATCAGTGGGTGTGAGTGGTAACGACTTATGCGCCGGTTGCACACACTATAGTGTGTCAGTACCTTTTGGTAAGAACTTGATTCTTTGGTTAAATTGAAGGACGCTTAGGTAAACTGATTCCTCTTCATTTTTGGTGTATTTTGCCTCCTCTGTACAAATTGTGTTTGATACTAGTTGTAGATTTGTTACATGATTGTAAACTGGTGAGAGTCTGCCCTGTTATATCACGTTTCCTAGCGCGTAAGGTTTTCTGTTTGGATGTTTAATACAAGTGGAGATATTGTGATGAGGGATATTCTCATGGCTTAACCTGGTTGTTATTGCACTGTCTTATGTATTATATTGTATTATATTATTTGTAATTATAGGATTTATTAAGATTATAATCTGCAAGATCGAAGTCTTCTTATGTATTATATTGTATTATATTATTTGTGATTACAGGATTCATTAAGATCACAATCTGCAAGATCGAAGTTTCTTATGTATTATATTGTATTATATTATTTGTGATATTCTCTATAAGTTCAATCGTTGACCATAATTCTTGCAATAAAATGATTGAACAAGGCTTGCTCTTTATAACCATGCTCCCACATGCTTCCCACTGAGTCCTTAGGGGCTACCACACGTACCACATAGTACACGATAGGAGACACGATACCACTACGACACACAAACACCAATGGTCTATGCTATGTAGTTGTGACAGGAGAGTGACATATACGGAGACACATGTCTTTGGTCAAAATATGAAACTGAAAGTAAAGAATAAATTTTTTTTGATATCTCGCTTAGTTCTCGAGATATTGTACCTTAAAATTGACGTGGTTAGGTTGAAATGCAGCCTGGACCAAAAAACTATCGCCATATCCATATTTGATGATGAATTCGGACGTAACTTAATGAGCTGGTAATTCTTATTAACTTGAATAACAAACTGTTTATTTCTACAGTCCTTAAATTTTAGTTGATGTTCAAATAGGTTATATTTTCACATTCTATTTCAGCAATTGACAAGAAAGATTTCAAAATATAGAAATATACTTGTAGACATATTTACAAACAGAAACAAGTCATATCTGAAATTTTAAAAATAGCATAAGTCAATGTTTAGAACTTTAAAAAAAATTAATACTTCATAAAACCTCATAGTTTCTGAGCTTATTTTGAAGATATTGTACTGTTAGTGGCATATATAATTTTGCTAGAAAAATCAGAAGCTGTAGGAGCTGAGTAGTATCGTTGAATAAGAGTAGCAGAAAAAATGATCTGTGAATGTGAGAGTCAGAGAGTATATAGAGAAAACAAGAAAACGGGTTGTATTAGTTGTTAGCGAGTTTGCACCGTGAAATAAATTCTTTCTGTTATATAAGAGCTTCTACTTAATATCTGAGGTGAGTATTATTGTTCCTCTATAAGTTGGTGACCCCTACGTGATTTAAAATGGACAAAGACGGTAGCTCCGTTAATCTCAACGATGCCAGTTTGTGTAACTCTGAAGTTAGCAAAATCTCAATCAAAATTCCGCCGTTCTGGACTGATAAACCTGAAATCTGGTTTTATCAAATAGAGGCGCAGTTTTCAATCAGCAGAGTAATATCTGAAGAGACTAAGTTCAATTATTTAGTGTCTCAACTTGAACCAAAATGTAGAAAATATTTGGGACATTGTAACATGTATTAATGCCGATAAGTATACTGCAGCGAAGGAAAGTCTTCTTAACATCTTCAGGGAAAGTGAATATAAAAAAATAAAGAGGTTAATGACAGGCATTGATTTGGGCGTTTTGAAACCAAGTCAGCTGTTACGTAAAATGCAATCTTTGGCCGGTACAGACATTTCAAATAGAGGGTTACGCACGATATGGTTAGAAAAACTTCCGGAATCAATTAAGAACGTGTTGTTGGTCAGCGATGAAGATCTGGAGAAGGTCGCAATCATGGCTGACAAAATAATTTAAATGAATCCGCGTAGCGAAATCTACTGTGCTACTACATCTAATCAATGCCCGAGTACGAGTAATGCCACTTTGGACGATCTCGTAACGAAGATTGCCTCCTTGGAGCAACAGGTAGCAGCTATTTCAATGGGAAATCGGCGCTCACGGACAATGCATCGTAGCCCCGGACGTAGCAGAAGTCATAGCCACGCTGGTAGAAGGTTTAATCCAGACTGAAAATTTTGTTATTACCATTTTAAATTTGATTTAAAATGCTACCCCGAAAAATGCAAAAAGCCGTGCAGTTGGGATTCGGAAAACCCCAAACAGTAGCAGAATTAGCGGCATGCTCTGCTGCAGAATGTCACAAGACATGCCGCAAGTCCCGATTATTTGTAAGAGACAAAGAAACGGGAGTGCAGTTCTTGGTAGACAGTGGAGCGGATGTTTCAATTTTGCCCGCAACTAAACATGACGTAATAGACAATTCCTGTAAATTGTATGCTGCAAATAATACAGAAATACCAACGTGTGGGGTTAAAATCATACTTTGAACTTGGGACTTAGACGAAACTTTCAGTGGCCATTTGTAGTAGCCAAAATAAACAAAGGTATAATTGGAGCCGACTTTCTCAATCAATTTCACTTACTTGTAGACCTGCATAACAAACAGTTAATTGATGGTGTAACTAAGCTTTGTATTAAAGGTGATGTTACAGCTATCACAGAAAGTATTGTTATTAGTTCTTTGAATACAAACTTCAAATTCTGTTACTTACTCGCCCAGTACCCTAGTTTAACAGTACCAAATTGGGTACCTAATATGGTTAAACATAATGTAAAGCATCATATTGTCACGGAAGGACAACTAGTATTTTCTAAAGCCAGGCAGTTAGATCCTAAGAGACTTCAGGTGGCTAAACAAGAATTTCAGTTCATGCTAGATAATGGTATCATAAGACCATCAACATCACAGTGGGCAAATCCATTGCATATGGCAAGCAAAAAGGATGGTTCTTCCAGACCTTGTGGTGACTATAGACGATTAAATGAGAGGACCATTCCAGACCGTTATACCATTCCAAGAGCAGAAGATTTCCATCAAATTTTAACGGGGAAGAAATTTTTTTCAAAAATTGACCTATTTAAAGCTTGTTACCAAGTTCCCCTTGCTGAAGAAGACAAACACAAGACTGCAATAATCACTCCTTTTGGACTTAATGAATTTAATGTCATGAGTTTTGGATTAAGGAATGCTCCGTCCACGTTCCAGAGAATTATAACGGAAGTCTTCCAAGGGCTGGACTTTACATTTGCATATCTGGACGACATCTTAGTGGCATCTACATCGTTAGAAGAACACAAAACCCATCTTAAATTGGTTTTGGATAGAATAAATGAGTATGGTCTCCGTATAAACAGCACAAAATCAGTAATGGGTGTGGAGAAAATAGAATTTTTAGGGTACCTGATCACAGCAGAGGGTGCAAGTCCTCTGCCTGAAAAAGTACAAGCAATCCTGAATTACAAGCTGCCAGAAACAATACATGAACTCCGAACCTTTCTCGGCATTGTCAATTTTTATCGCCGTTACCTGAAGGATGCTGCCCAAACACAAGCAGTGCTTCATGATTATTTTAAAGGTGCCAAAAAGAAAGATAGAAGAAAAATTTCATGGAGTGAGGAAGGAAAGCAGATGTTTCAAAAATGTAAAGAAGATTTGGCATCCGCAACACTTCTAACTATTCCTGATCCGGATTTTCCATTAGTCTTGTTCACAGATGCTTCAGAAATCACCATTGGATCAGTACTGCAACAGTATGAAAAAGATGGATGGAAACCCATCGCATTCTATTCAAAGAAACTCAATGATAGTCAAAAAGCTTACAGCACATATGATAGAGAACTCTTAGGTATTTATCTGTCCGTAAAGCAATTCAAACACTTTCTCGAAGGACGAGACTTTACAATATTCACAGATCATAAGCCATTAATATATGCATTTCTTCAGAGGAACGATAAAGCATCACCAAGACAAATGCGACATCTTCAATATATATCTCAATTTACTACCAATATTCAGCATGTCACAGGAAAAAGCAACGTTGTAGCTGACACGTTATCCAGGATGGAAGAGATTTCTGTGGTTGATTATGATAGAATTGCAGAACAACAGTCACAGGATAAAGAACTCAAAACATTGATTGAAGAAAACAAGGCATTGACATTCAAGAATTGCATATTATCATCAGGGAAGGAATTGTGGTGTGACATTGCAACAAACAATGTACGACCTTATATTCCTAAGTCTTTCCGTTTCCAAATGTTCCAACAAATCCACAACTTATCCCACCCTGGTGTGAAATCATCAGTAAAACAGATGACAGCTAGGTTCATTTGGCCGAACATAAAATCTGATGTTCATAAATGGGCACAAGCGTGTATCCAATGCCAAAGAAACAAAATAACAAGACATACACAAAGTCCATTAACCTCATTTCAAGAGCCGGATGAAAGATTTAGCATTGTACATATTGATATTATTGGACCATTACCACCATCAGATGGAAACATGTATTGCCTCACATGTATCGACCGTTATACTTCCTGGATGGAAGTCGTTCTTATGGAATATATCACAGCTGATTCTGTTGCAAAATCATTTTATTCTTATTGGGTTGCACGATTTGGAACTCCAGCTGTGGTCATCACGGATCGAGGATCTCAATTCGAGTCAGTGTGGTGTTAAACTGAAGCATACCACAGCCTATCACCCACAGCGCAACGGAAAAATCGAACGTCTTCACAGAACCTTAAAAACTGCTATCAGGACACATAATTCTCAGAAATGGACGGATATTTTGCCTACTGTACTTCTGGGTTTGCGTGCTGCAATAAGAGAGAATTGTGACCATTCTGTAGCTCAGATGGTGTATGGGAAGACGATTAGACTCCCTGGAGAGTTTTTTGAAATTCCATCAACAACGAATAACCCAGATACATTTGTGTCCAAATTACAAAAGCAAATGGAAACACTACAGCCAATTCCGACACAGCATAAAAGCAACAGGAGTGTATTTGTCCATAAACATCTAAAGGCATGCACTCATGTTTTTTTGCGGAATGACAGAGTCAAGTAACCTCTATCACCTCCTTACGATGGACCTTTTCCTGTGCAGCAGTGGACTGAAAAATTCTTTACACTTATCATCAAGGGCAGGCAAATTAACGTGTCTATAGATCGACTCAAACCTGCTCATCTCCTGGCATCAGATGGTGAATTAACGGACAACTCCTCTGTTGTACCTTCACCACATTCAGAAGAGTTTCCAGAAGGGAATGAAGATTCTTCAGAACCGGAACAACCAGCAAGAACTTCCCACTCCGGTCGTAAAATCAATTTACCTACTCGTTTCGTGTGTTAATTTCATAGTGTAATTTTATTGTCATAATTCCATTGTTGTAATTTAATTTTTGTAATATCTGTTATTGTTAATATTCTCCTATCATACCACTTATTAAGCTCCACAAGCGTAACCCTGTTACTGGTGGGGGAGTGGTGTAGGAGCTGAGTAGTATCGTTGAATAAGAGTAGCAGAAAAAGATGATCTGTGAATGTGAGAGTCATAGAGTGTATAGAGAAAACAAGAAAACATATTGTATTAGTTGTTAGTGAGTTTCCGCCGTGAAATAAATTCTTTCTGCTATATAAGAGCTTCTACTTAATATCTGAGTATTATTGTTCCTCTATAAAGCTAATAATAAATAAATTGTTTGTTCTCTTCTGTTATACAGCGCATTTCAACCTGCCAACATTTCCATTAATATTGCCGCTACAAAACCAAACTATGTCGACACATCTAAACACAAGAAATGCATCGCGAACTACATTTCCGAGAACAATGTTTATTTCATCACGTTTAGTAGTTCGCACAGCACAAATTATCACAATTAATTTCATCGTGCATTTTCAGTGTAAACTTAAAAGTCAGTAATGCATGCAGAATACCATATTCACTGTGTCGCGATGTAAACATGACCTGCTTAAATTAAATTTCCAACATTTGTCTACAATAAGGCTAGCTTTTCAGGTGCAAAATAGTAACATATGCTAATTGTCTACACTACACCAACAAAAATTTGAGATGATATGATCCTATTGAGAGCAATGAATAAATTTATAGCGAATGGCACTAATGTTGCGGTTGCCTGTCAGATACTTCAATAACGATAATTACAATGTGTCTTACTTATGAAACGCTATTCCAGGTTTTTTCCTATCTCGTCTGTTTGTGCAAACATATGCATCACAACTTGGCATTATAGAAATCTTTAGAATATTAGAAAATGAAATATTCTCAGCAGTTGACACAGTGCAAACAACCCAATGTTTTGGTACTCCTACGATGTCCGCCGAACAAGCGCAGTTTTTTCACGAGGTTTCACGGATTTCGCGTTATCTCGTCTCCATATATTCCTTCCTCCATGGTAAACACACGTCATTTTTATATATATACTAGCTGGTACCCACGACTTCGTTCGTGTTTGTAAAGAATTTGTATTGACAGCTACCGTCATCTAACAACCATAGTGCACGACAGGAGATACGATTCTACTACCATACACAAACACCAATGCTCTATGCTATGTAGTTTTGGCAGAAAAGTGACATTTGTGGAGGCACGTGTCTTTCGTCGAAATACGAAAATATCCTTGACCAGCCACTTTCAACCACCATATCTCCCACACTACCACAGTTACTGAAATTCGGCCGATGTTGTGATCGAAAGGCGACTCTGTGTTACTACCACACACAAACGCCAGTGATCTGCAATAGATAGTTTTAGCTGAAAAGTGATACACCATGACACATGCGTGTTTGGTAGAAAAATGAAATTGCCGCAGGTCGACCACTTTCAACCCCCATATCTCCCACACCCCCATAACTACCGACATCTAACAACCATAGTGCATGACAGGAGACACGATTCTACTACCACACACAAACACCAATGGTGCTATGTAGTTGTGGCAGGAAAGGGAATTATAAGAAGACACAAATTTTTGGTCGAAATATGAAAACGCCATGCATTGGCCAACTTTAATCATCATATCTCCCACATCCCCACAGCTATCGTCATTCGGCCAACGTTGTGCACGACAGGAAACTCCATGTTACTTCCACACACAAAGACCGGTGATCTGTGCTTGGTAGTGGTGGTTGAAAAGTGAAATATATGAAAACACACGTCTATTTTTATATATATCTGATTATGAAGCAGCAATCCTGGCAAATCCAGTGAGTAAAAAAATTCTGGTGGATAGTTGACGACATCATCTTGGTTAGTTGCGCAATCAACTGATTTGTATATCCTTAATTCACCGGAAATTTCATTTTGAATTTCGAAATTTGTTTAATTTACGTCCGTGTTTTTGTCTCTGTAATATAGTTCGGTCATTCAACCAAAAAATTGACAGGAACTGTAATGCAGCTACTCAAAACGTTTACAGGGACTTTGTCATTACCAATGCCAATGAGTTGTTTTGAAAACATTTCTTCCGATCGATCATTTTGCAATTCCAAAGATAATCATAAAGCGCCTTTGTTTTGTTTTGATTGACTGGCAGTAATATTATTTTCGTTGATGACATGCAAACCTTTTTTTTCCTTCGAACTTTATTTTGGGCAGGCATAGATTAATATCCATACAGTCTAATCAACTTGAAGGCATACCAGAGCTAATCCTAACACGCCTTTGTTTTGTTTTATTTTGATTGGCTGGTTTGTATTGGAAAAGAAAGATGTTCATTTTACTATTTTCATCGCAATTTTTACGTTTTTTCTCTCCATAAGAACCTTCCTTGTGGATTAACGAAAATATGAAGGGGGGAAAAAAAATGCCGAATTGGTCGAGCCGTTCTCAAGTTTTGCACTTAGCAACACATTTGGCGATTCATTTTTATTTATATAGAAGATTTTAACAGTTAGAATGTATTATTAGTCGCAGCCAATTCAATCATCATGAATTCTACCTGAACATAGTTTAAAACGAATGGAACCCATCACCACATGGCTTACCAGAACATTGCATTCTTACAATAATAGGATAAGTGTGGCTCGATCGTCAGACGATAATGCATATCGCTTCTCAACTGAAATACCAGTAATCGATTTTGCTTTTTAGGTATTCTTAATATTGGATCCTTCTAAACTGATGCATTCTATTTTCATAGTCGAAACTTTCGTGGTAGGCGGCATGGGTATAAATATATACACACTGAACAAATAAACACACAATTGGTTTTAGAGAGAAGCGAAAATTTAAAAACAACCAAGAAAATGCCACGCACGGAGGAAATAATGATAACACGTACGTCAGTGATATTATTTTCGCTGATCACACGAAGACATAGTTTAATCATGGAGGAAGGAAATATATGGAGACGACGCAAGAGACCTTCACCACGCATTGAAGTGAAGCAGGGCGGTGGAGGAGGGGGGGGCATGGCCGGAGTGGAGGGGGCATGGCCGCTTCCATACAGACACGGGGAATATGTACAAAAACCTCAAGGGGACTCTAGGATAAAGGTGACGCCGATATCTGGTGATGGATTATTATGTAACTCGATATGGCAATTAAAAAATGAAAAATATTTTTTTTATATATTCTGCTTAGTTTTCGAGATATTCTGTCCCAAATGTGAAATGGTTTTGGTTGAAAATCAGAAGAAAAAATTTGTTAAAGTCAAATTTGATGATGGATTCTTATTTAAAAAGACGAGACAAATGAAAAATAAAGGATAAAAATTTTCGATATCTCACCTAGTTCTAGAGATATGCTGTATCAAAAGTGAGGTTTCTTGAGTTGAAATGGAGAAGAAAAATTTCGCAAAAGTCAAATTTAATGATCGATTCTTATGTAACACGACGAGAAAAATCGAAAATAAAGAATAAAATTTTTCGATATCTTGCTTAGTTTTCGGGATATACTGGGAACATCGCAATGTTTGGAAGCGCAATACCGCTGCTGCCGCCATGCGGGAGAGTTTAGAGTAGAGATGGGTCACAAATAACTAAGCGGCTACAAATAACCGTTATTTTAAAAACGCCGTTTAGAAAGTAGCGGCCAAAACGATAACTGGAGTTATTCAAATAACGGTCAGCACTTCCCTCTCTGACAGCGCTGTAATTGTTCGTCGACCGCCCGCTACGAGTGCATCAGTCACCGCTTATTGCCTCTCTCACCGTTATTAATTGCAATAAATACCCCTAGATGACACTACCATCGCAAAATAATAGTTATTAACTACGATAGCGATCACTAGAGGACACCACCTATGTAAACCGCTTTTTCCAACCTCTAACCGTTAATAACTGCGATAGCGCCCAACAGATGTCGCTACTGCTGACGACGTTAAAATACTACTTTGCAGGTGTTATTTGCGATAGGGTCCAAAATTTATCATCTCTCTACGTCTTAATGACCATTAAACTGATTTTCAGCATCCATCCTTCCATCAAAAACCACTTGATTATGCTTTTTGTTACAGCTGTGTACATGTGTTATATCGTCTTTGCCAGTTGAAGGCGTTATTAACTTCGATAGCGATCACTAGAGGACACCACCTATGTAAACCGCTTTTCCCAACCTCTAACCGTTATTAACTGCGATAGCGCCCAACAGATGTCGCTACTGCTGACGACGTTAAATACTACTTTGCAGGTGTTATTTGCGATAGGGTCCAAAATTTATCATCTTTCTACGACTTAGTGACCATTAAACTGGTTTTCAGCATCCATCCTTCCATCAAAAACCACTTGATTATGCTTTTTGTTACAGCTGTGTACATGTGTTATATCGTCTTTGCCAGTTGAAGGCGTTATTAACTTCGATAGCGATCACTAGAGGACACCACCTATGTAAACAGCTTTTTAATACCTTTAACCGTTATTAACTGCGATAGCTGCCAACAGATGGAGAAACCATCGAAAAGCGCTAGTATTTCCACAAGTCAATTAGTTTAAAACAGCAAATCATATTTACATTTCAAATTACTTTTATGTACATCTGAACAACATATTTAAATTGCAGCTGGTCTGTTATTGGGACACATTTACAACATATGTAAAGTATGCTATACATATAACTATAGCCACACAAAACTTAATGCGAATTAATAGCCAGACTGAAAAATTGTTTACTTTCAGCAAAGTTAATCTTCTGTATTTGTTGCATATATTCATAAAAACTCATACTACAAATTCATTAGTTTCAAACAGAAAAATATATTAACACGTAATCAAAACTGCCCACTTCCCAATTTTTTTTTTTTTTTTTTTTTTTTATCGTACGTCCATAAATCACGTTATACACAAACCGCTAAAGCTGGTCGTGTTAAAATTCTATATTAATTTATCAAGGCATCACTGCGACTTATTAAACAAATACATAAACACAAGTCGAAGGCGTATATAAAGTCTCTGACAGTTACTATGGAAGCCGCTTATTAGGAAGCCGCTTATTTGAAAGCCGCTATTCGTGACGTATCGTTAAACGCTAAATAACGCTAATAAGCGGCTTTTCGTGACGTCAGGGCCGCTATATTCGTCACATCCGGTTATTTGACATTTCCGGCTTTTTTCAACAAGAGAAGAGCGTTTCTGAGAAGAGATTTTAGTAGCGTCACCACAGATATTACTTCAGAACAAAATAACTATACGTTATTTCTAACGGTTAAAATAAGCGGTTAGATAAAAGAAGCAATAACTGAATAACGTATTACTGGAAAAAAGCTGTTTTGCCCATCTCTAGTTTAGAGCCTGCTTCACCGATTTAACGTCACTTCTCCTCCATATATTTCCTTCCTCCATGAGTTTAATATCCATAGAGCCTAATCAACTTGAGGTCATACCAAAGATAATCCTAACGCGCCTTTGTTTTGTTTTGATAGAGGTAAAAGAAAAGTGTTGTTTTTATTATTTTCCTTCCTATTTTTGCGTTTTTTCTCTCCATAAGAACCTTCCTTGTGCCTTAACGAACGTTTTAAAAAAAAATTGGCCAAATTGGTCCAGGCGTTGTTGCATTATGTGCTTACCTACACATTTTGCGATTCATTTTTATATTTTAGATAAGATTATCTGTGGTTTCTGAGATGGTATCTCTTATTGTTATTTACTACGTAAAATTTGAAGTAACTGTTACGTCTTCACATTGAATGAATATTGTGGACTGTGGTGTATTTTCCTCAGTAGTTTATAACAATAATAAATATATAATAGTAAAGCAATTGAATTTTTTAAACTAATAAATGAACGAAAAATCAATTTTTTGACAGTATTTATTTATCGTTGTTACATTTTCATTTGGAAAAATATTTTTAGTGCATATGGATTTTCATTTGTTATCTGTTACCTGTATATAACTTGTAATCATTGTTGACAGTTGGTAACGGGTTATTCATGACGCAAATAGTTTGATGTTTGTTAACCGTATGTTTTGGCGATAAGTAGTAATTATTTGCAGTTTTGCATGGAACTAGTGCCAAATTATATGACAGGAATATGACTGCTTTGACATCTTGGTCTCTTGATAAAAAGCACAGCGATCGTGAAAGGTAAATTTATCACATGAAAAGTGGTTGTGTCATTTCTATCCTCAATGGGTGATACATCTTTTGTATAAGTATAGATATACCAAATATTCGGGATTACTGGAGATCGCTATTCCGCCAGGAGTTGGCATCATAATACTGCAATGGAAAAACGCAAGACTCCGCTAGAAATTATTTCCGAAGTACATTTAACGGTTTCATGCTGGTCCACAACCTAATTCCTGGTTGGAAGTAGTGGTCCATGCTGTATTACAACGGAATTACTGCTTGGAAAATAATATGTCTTATGACTGAATACAGCAGCATTATAACGATATTATTTAACGTAGTTGTAGCGGAATCGCATTCGCTAATAGACCCAGGGATTACTGGAGATCGCGATTCCGGCAGGAGTTGGCATCATCAGGCAGTTCTATCGTTACCGTGGCGCCAAAATCTGGTGATGAATTCTTGTAGAAGACGAAATAAATCGAAAATAAGGAATATTTTTTTTTTTGATGTCTCTCTTTGTTTTCGAGATATAGCATGTTAAAAATCATAGTTATAGTTCCTTCTGCTTTTGGTATTTTTTCTGCTGGTTCTGGCCGTATTTCATCCTAGCAACAATCACTAGGAAGAAAATAAAACAACTATAGTGCATTTCCACCATGTAGGTATGGTAGTTTTGGTGAAAAAAAATTTCTGGTCGAGATCACCTTTGAGATACAATATCTCGAGAACTAAGCGAGATATCAAAAAGCTTTATTCTTTATTTTCCATTTGTCTCGTCGAGTTACACACGAATTTATCATCAAATTTGGCTATAGCGAAATGTTTCTTCTGGTCCAGGTTGTTTTTCAAACTAACTACGTCAATTTTGAGATACGATATCTCGAGAACCAAGCGAGATATCAAAAAATTTTATTCTTTATTTTTGATTTGTTTCGTAGAGTTCTATAAGAATCAATCATCATACTGTGGCGCGACGGTAATGATAGAATCCCCCATCATAATACTGCAGTGGTCAGATGCGAGACTCCGCTAGAAATTATTTCCGAAGTACATTTAATGGTTTCATGTTGGTCGAGGCTGTACTACAATGGAATTACTGCTTGGTAAATAATACGTCTTGCGACTGACTACAGCAGAACTACAACGATATTATTTAATGTTTTTGTAGCAGTTCTCCTATAGATCCAAAAATTCCAGGTAGTGACTGCTATTTAAGTTCAGAACAGTTACAGAGGAATAAAAAGAATAGCAGAAAATAAAGAGGAATTGTACATATTTAGTAAAGACATGTCACGTGAAGACCTAACTTAGGGAAGAATATTTGAGTCCATTGGAGAATGCGATTCCGCTACAACAACATTTAATAATATTGTTGTAACACTGCTGTAGTCAATCGCAAGACGTATAATTTACCAAGCAGTAATTCCATTGTAATACAGCCTGGACCAGCATGAAACCATTACATGTAGCCTACTTCGGAAATAGTTTGTAGTGGCATCTTGTGTTTGACCACTGCAGTATTATGATGCCAACTCCTGGCAGAACCGTGATCTCCAGTAATCCCGAATTTTTGACATCATCTGTTGGGAGTAGTTTTCATCGTGATACACATCGTCACTATCAAGGCACTTAAGAAAGCAGTATATTTATTACTTATAATAATAACAAAATTCCTCCTGCCTTATATTGCAACAATAATGTTTTGGTCGAGGCTGCATTTCAAACTAACTATCATCTCTGCTAATATTGTCGCTATAAAATCAAACGATATGGACACACCTTATGGGGTTTCTTACCAATCAGAGCTCAAAAAAATTGGTTTTCTGAAAATTATTTTTTCCAATTATATTGTTAGTTTTCAGTATTGTATGAAAGTCTTAAGCTTTTAACTCAGTTGGAAGTATTTTTAAAATAATGTATTATCTGTTGTTGCATTTATACTGCTACACCTCTTTTCATGTCATCAACCAGTCTTCCACTAAACTTTGAGTGCCATTTTCTCAGATGTCTATTTTTTTAGTATTGGAACAATTTTTTCAACATCCATAAGGAATAAAGAGGTGAAATTTTCAGGAAGGACATATAGATTGCAGGGGAAAATATATATGAAGAATTGTGCATCCTTTTTTCCATTTGGAAGTTTTAGGGATATATCGACATTTTTACATCATTTTACAAAAATTAATATTAATGTATAAATTCTATTTGTGCTTGTATTTTTTCCAATCTTCATATAGATAGAGTTATTTATATACATTTAATGCTGGAAAACAATGAAAACACATAATTTTGCTGGAACGGGTACCTCAATCGGGAGAGGTCTAAAACATTGGAAGTGACTGAACAAGTGCCATTTTCTTTGAGAGGGGAGTGTAACTTGTCATACAAGGGAGTTAAGATATTACAGTTAGTGTGCAAAGTTTCAGTCTTTTATGTTTTATATGGTGGCCTCATAGATGTTTTAAAGCTAGTTGTGTATTTTCTGTTACATCTCCCCTTAACATTAAATGTGTCAGAACTACATTTTTAGTAGTAGCAACATTTTCTATATCAGGTTTCCTAATTAGCTTAGTATAAATTATCACAATTAATTTCATTATACACCTTCAGTATGAACTGAACCTGGACTAAAGCACGTACAATAACACACTCGCTGTATCGTGATGTAAACATTACCCAATCTGTTTACCAATTACAGTAATTTCCAAATAATTCACAGCAAGACTTTGATGTCTTTTTGGATGCCATAGCCAATTGTTAATACTTTAAAGTATATCTGAGGCTACAGGAGATCGCAATTCCACCACAACAACATTCACTAACATTAGTGATGTCATAATACTGCTGTAGTCAATCGCAAAATGTATTATATTCATGCAGTAATCATGTTTTAATACAGCCTGGATCATTATTTTCAAGCAGAAATTCAGTTGTAATACTGCCTGGACCAGCATTAAACCATTAAACATACATGGTAAAGTATTTCTAGTGTTGTATCTCGATCCCTAGTAATCCCATATTTCTCCTCTCACTAAAAGTTCTTATTCTATCCATCCATCTCATCTTCTTCAATTTTCATCACAACATTCAAAAAGCCTCTAATCTCCTTTCCATATTGTACAACTCTCTGCAGCATATAATGCCATCCTGCAAACGAAACATATAATCTGTAGAAAAATCTCTCGGTATTCTATCCACATCAAAGTGAAGTCGACTGGCAACGTTTGGAGAGCCGGCACTGCTCCCATCGTCAAGCCCCGCATACTGAGAACTGCTGCTCGGTAGTCTTTTGTATAGGGCTACCAGACGGGAGAGGGGGAGGGTTTGCTTGGATGGGTGGTCTGGCTGGGCAGGGTCTACTTGGTGATGTCATGTTTTGATCGCTATTATGCCCTAATATGATCTTGTCCCGTGTGCCTTGCAATAATCTAATAAGTGGCCTCCATGTTTGTCTTAAGCTGAGTCCCTGATCCCGATTTATAACATTACTAGCCCCAAAGCCCGTAAAAATTGATGGGTTGAATGGAGTGTTCTGGCAGTTATTTTTTTTTCAATTGCATAGCTAATTAGAATTCCAACCCAGACCATCCCGTGGCAATTCATGCGAACTTCCATAATTCAAACAACCTCAACACCTGTTTCACAGTCAGAGCAATTAGAGTTTTTCCGAATACCACCACCCCTTCAGAACTCCGCAGATGGGAACTAGCCTATCAACATATCCTTGACACCAGACACACCCCTGGCCTAAACCTACGTTAAACCTGTCACTTGCCATCTCTCATTTCATTTTACAGTCGGTTATTTATTTATTTATTTATTTTTTAAATTTTTATATATATTATTTTATTATTTTTTTATTATTTATTTTCAACTTTTTGAATTAAGCTACACAAAGATTATATTGTTTTGTTTCACTTTTATTGCTGGTCAAGCCTATTTCCCCCCCCCCCCCCCCCCCTTTCCCGGCAATTCTACCACTACCACGCGTTTTCCGCCTGTGCTTCATTCATGTGGCGGGTTGGGATGTGACCACATCTTTCCCCCTGCCATATGTTTCGCCTCCCACATGAGTAAGACTAAGGTCGAAATATTGTGCAATTCGTGTGTTTCTGTGTTTTTACGTGTCTCGCCCTCCTGCCTTCATCTGTGGTAAGTGACGGGTAACTGTTTATTTTCCCTATCCTATCTTATTTTCAGTGCCTCGCGACAGTTTCTTTGTTCCCTTTATCTAATTAGAATTTTTATAAAATAAAGCTTACAGTAATTCCTCATCCCTTGGGCTGTAGGAAAACAGTTGTCACCTTGGTCCAGGATGCATTTCAGCCTAACCACAGACTCCACTAATATTGCTTATAGAAAATCAAAGCTGCAATCACACGTAACTAATACGTTTCCTGTATCACATGTTAATGTTATCATGCATCACAATATAAACTTGATTCAAAATCTTCACAGGTTCTTATTTCTTTATTTTTTTAAACAAAATGCAAATATGTTTTAATGGCTGACACAGCTTACTTGTGGCTGAAATAATGACCCCAGTAATATGAAGTCAGTGAAAACGAAATTTACTAAAAATAAATCTTAACTACTTACCTTAAGCCATGTAATATTAGTTTCAATTGTGGTGTAGGGCGCATAGATAGCGTTCAGTTTGGATCTAATTTCATTCAAATTGAGTAATGATTTCAGTAAAAAGTAGCAAATAATAATATGCCGATTTAAACGAAATACATTCTTTTCTTTCAGTGTTCTGGCAATTCATTTATTTTTAGTTGCTTAACTAAATAGAAGTGTTACAAAATAAAGTTCAATGTAATTCCTCATGACTTGTGCTGTACCAAAAACTTTAAGTTGTCATCCTGGCCCAGGAAGCATTTCAACCTAACCACAATCTATGCTAAAATTGCAGCCAGAAAAACAATACTTCAATCACACGCAAATTAATACATGATGAAATAAACTTGATCAAAAATCTTTACGGCTTTTGACACCTAACTCTTTTGATATTCATGATTCATATCAATACTACGACAATGCTTGTATGGCATACAGTTACATGCGGCTGAAATATGGAATTAGTAAAAGCAGTGAAAATTAAAAATAAATCTTAATAACTTACATTGTTCCATGTAATATTAGCTTTAATTGTAGTCTGTACTGTATAGATCGCGATCACTGTGGAACTACTTTAATTAAAATGAAGTAATGATTTAAGCAACAAAAAACTCACGTAAACAATTTAAATTACTGTTTTTAAAAAATAAGTAAATTTCTTACGCCCTCCACTGTAAAAGGTTTAATGGAGTGTTCTGACAATTCATTTCTCTGCGGTTGCCTAAATAAATAGAACTGTTGTTATGTAGTGCTCATAAACTTATTTTGTAATTTGTACATATTTTGGTTGTAGTTTACACAGCGACACAGATGGAAGTTCTACAAAATGAATGTTGTCAGAATTATGTAACCAATTTAATTAAAAATAACTTAGGAATCCTAAAAATTTATACTATAGTGCATGTTATTGGTTTTATTCCTGGTCCAGGTCTCATTCAGAATGATAAATACGGAACTACTTCCATCCGTATAAAAATAGCATAACTTCAATAAGTCAGAGCTTATGAAAGCAGCTTAAATAATTTATATAAAAAAATAGGGGTGTAAGGGTTTGGGAGAGACTATACTAGTCTTTTCCAACCAAATGTCAACCTCTCCTTGACGTGGTGCACCCTGTTTGCACGGATGAGGCTCTGGCGACTGAAAGATTCCCGGTATAAGGAGTCACCCACTGCTTGCCAACGGCCTCCGATAGGAGGGCGGAAGAGCGGGGAGCGGTTCAGGGCACCCTCTTGCCCTTGGGGTTGGAAATGGCCCCTAAAGGCGGAGGAATCAGAAATGATCAACGGCATGGGGATGCAGAAGGCAACGGGAAACCACTGCATTAAAGACCCAAAGGGTATCCCTAGGACATGTAATCCTCTGAAATTACATATATCATGATGGCTTCTTCCTGGGTAAAATATTCCGGAGGTAAAATAGTCCCCCAATCGGATCTCCGGGTGGGGACTGCTCAGGGAGGAGTCATCAGAATGGATAGAAACATTCTACGAGTCGGAGCGTGGAATGTTAGAAGTCTGAATAGGGCAGGTAGGTTAGAAAACTTAAAAAGGGAGATGGAACAACTTAGGTTAGATGTTGTTGGGATTAGTGAGATTAAATGGAAGGACGCACAGGATTTCTGGTCTGGGGAACACAGGATAATTAGCACACAAGCTGTCACTGGTGTAGGATTTGTAATGAACAAGAAAGTAGGGAAACGGGTGAGTTATTATGAACAATTTAGTGACAGGATTATTTTGATGAGGTTAGAAACTAAGCCCGTCCCAACCACATTAGTACAAGTATATATGCCAACGTCACAGGAAGATGACGAAGAAATAGAAAAAATATACGCTGAAATTGAAGAATTAATCCAATATGTGAAAGGGGAGGAAAATCTAATAATCATTGGTGATTGGAATGCAATAGTGGGAGAAGGAAAAGATGGGAATACTGTAGGAAGTTTTGGTCTAGGAGAAAGAAATGAGCGAGGAAGCAGGTTGCTAGAATTTTGTGAAAGATATAAGCTAGTAGTGGCGAACACACTGTTTAAAAACCATGAAAGAAGAATATACACCTGGAAACGTCCAGGGGATACAGGCAGATATCAGCTAGATTATATCATGGTCAAACAGAGATTCAGGAATCAAGTTCTAGACTGTAAAGCGTATCCAGGAGCAGACATAGACTCGGACCATAATTTGATAGTAATGAAGTGCAGGCTGAAATTCAAGCGAATAAGGAAGCAGCGTAAGCAGAACAGACTGGAAGTGAATAAACTGAAACAATCTAGCAAAAGAGAAAAATTTGTCGAAATGGTAGACTTAGGTCTAAGAAGTAACAGTGAAATGAGCTCAACTGAGGACGAATGGAATGCATTAAAGACCGAAATAATGAAAGCTGGCAAAGAAACATTAGGCTTTAGGGAACAAGCTGCCCGTAAACCTTGGATCACAGAAGAAATTTTGCAGCTGATGGACCAGAAGAGAAGGTACAAAAATGCTCAGGATGAACCAGGAAGAGAGCAGTACAGGCAATTTAGAAATCAAATAAATAGGAAATGCAAAATAGCAAAAGAAAAATGGCTACAAGAAAAGTGTGAAGAAGTAGAAAAGGAAATGGTCGCAGGAAAAGTAGATGTTACATATAGAAAGATCAAACAGAATTTTGGAGAAATGAAGAAAAGAGGTATGAACATTAAAGCTGCCGATGGGAAACCTCTTTTAAGGTCAGAAGATAGAGCTAACAGATGGAAGGAATACATTGAGAAACTGTATGCTGGGGAACACTTGAACAATAGTGTATTGGAAAAGGAAGGCGATGTCGACATTGATGACTTAGGTGATCCTGTTTTGAGGACAGAATTTAATAAAGCTCTGAATGACTTGAAAGCAAATAAGGCAGTTGGAATTGATGAGATCCCTGCAGAACTTCTTAAATCCCTAGGAGAGGAAGGAATCGAAAGATTATTCAAACTGATATCAAAAAGTTATGAAACAGGAGAAATTCCAACTGATTTTAATAAAAATATCATCTTCACACTTCCAAAGAAAGCACAAGCTGACAAATGTGAGAATTATCGCACCATTAGTCTAACATCACATGCTTCAAAATTACTGACCAGAATAATATACAGAAGGATGGAAAGGGTAGTAGAAGAGATAGTAGGTGAAGATCAGTTTGGGTGTAGGAAAAATCGCAGTACAAGGGAAGCAATTCTGTCTTTAAGATTAATACTTGAAGGGCGGATCAAGAAAAACAAAGATACATTTATGGCATTTGTAGATTTAGAAAAAGCTTTTGATAATGTTAGGTGGGACAAGATGTTCAAAATTTTAAAGAAGTCAGGTCTAAAGTATCGAGATAGAAGAATACTCTATAAACTATATAAGAATCAAGTGGCTGTAATAAAAGTAGAGAATCACGCGAGACATGCATCAGTTAAAAAGGGTGTGAGACAAGGTTGTAGTCTATCCCTGTTAATATTCAACTTGTATGTAGAAGAAGCAATGAAGAAAGTCAAAGAAAAATTTCCATGTGGCATAAGTTTTCAGGGAGAAAAAATCAGTATGCCACGATTTGCTGATGACATTGTCTTGTTAGCAGAGAGGGCTGAGGATATTGAGAAGTTATTGAATGGCATGAACAAAATACTGAAGGAAGATTTTGGACTGAATATAAATCAAAGTAAGACAAAAGTGATGAAATGTAGCAGAAATGATACCAATACTAGCAGATTAAATATAAAAATAGGATCATATGCAATAGGAGAAGTGGGTGAGTTCTGTTACTTGGGAAGCAAAATTACAACCGATGGCCGAAGCAGGAATGATGTTAAAAGCAGAATAGCACTAGCAAAAAGAGCCTTCATGAAAAAGAGAAACCTTTTAGTTTCAAATATTGATCTAGGAATTAGAAAGAACTTTTTAAAACTCTATGTGTGTAGCACAGCACTTTACGGTAGCGAAACATGGACTTTAGGAACACCGGAAAGAAAGAAACTTGAAGCATTTGAAATGTGGTGCTACAGAAGAATGCTGAAAATTAGGTGGACAGACAAAGTAAGAAATGAACGAGTTTTGGAAATGATGGGTGAGAAATGAAGTTTGTGGAAGAAGCTTACGGAAAGAAGAGACAGGCTGATAGGTCATATTTTGAGACATGCTGGATTGGTTAACTTGTTAGTGGAGGGAACAGTCGAAGGTAAGAACTGTAGAGGAAGACAGAGATTAGAATATATGAAGCAGATAATTGAGGACGTGTGTTGTAAGGGGTATGTAGAAATGAAGAGGTTAGCACAGGATAGGAAGGGATGGAGGATTGCATCAAACCAGTCTAAAGACTGACGACAGCAAAAAAAAAAAAAAAAAAATCATTGTGATTTAGTCTGTAAATAATATTTTATGATCTTAATTTGATGTACTGGATATTTTTACATTATTAATAATAAAAGCAACTAATAATTAATATATTAGTTTAAATGCAGTACTTACCTTTATTTTAGTGTTTCGACAAATCATTCCTTTCAGTTTATTATAACAGTTACTTAAAATATCTACATTGGATATAAATGTCTTGTAAACCCTTCAAAAATGACACGTTGAATGCAGTATTTTAGCAATTCGTTTATTCGCTGACTAAATACAATTTTCATCAAATAATTTTCATTATCTTGAAAATGGAGTAATGTTAGCTTACTGTAACTATAATATCAGTGTCCAGAGTGTATAAAAAAATCTACATCAAACAAATTTTAATTAAGAAAAAGCAACAAATAATTAATATGACGATTTAAATGGAATAGGTGCTTTTCTTTCAGTGTTCCGACGAACAGAACTGTTTTTAAATAACGTCTATAACCTAAAAAAATATATCTGATTGCAAAATTGGACAAAAAAGATAAAAAGTGTGACGTCATAGAGTGACGTCATGGCATGACAAACGACATCATAGATGACCAAGAGTTGCTTATTATAATATTAGATTATTAAGCATAATTTCAATCGCCTCTTTCATGACACTTTCCCAAAAGTTATTTGCATGGCAAATGCATATAATTTTTTCAAAACATGTCTCATGGTCGTTATCAATGGCATGTTCAACTATAGCAGGTTTTTCTGTTCCAGTTTAAAATATCTGATATGTTCTTTGCGTCTTTCCTATATAAGAAGTGCCACACTCGCAAGGAATTTTGTAGAGTCCATGTGCCCGGAGATTGAGACCATCCTTCGGGTTTCGTAATAGCTGCCATTCTTGGTCGGATGCTGAAAGATAGAGTGGATGCCCTGCTTGTTGAGCAGCGTAGCTATTTTTGATGTCACTGCTCCACATCTGTTTTGCTTCTTTTTTTTCCCCCAATGATTGCATGTCGAATTTCCTTGGAGCCATAACCATTGGCACTAAACACAAGTTCTAAGTGTCGCAGCTCTTCCTGAAGATGTTCATTGCTGGACACTGCCTTTGCTCTATAGACAAGAGTATTCAGTGCTCCACGCTTCTGAGAAGGATGGTGGAAGCTAAGGGCATTGTTTACATAATATTCAGCCCATTAGTATTTTCTCATAGTGCAAATGGTAACAATATTCAGTTTCCAACAGACTGGTATTTTCTAGAAATGGGTATTCCAATTATATGTATGGTTGAAAATATTTTTAAGACAACCTAATAATATTAAGGTTTTAGTTCCCTCATGTGACAATAGCTGTAATTCATTCATTTTATTTGGTCCCATATATCACTCACATACAATAAATTGTATAATGACTTAGGAGAAGTCAAAGGTACTTTCGGTTCTATAGTACTAAGTAAATTCTGTCTTGCTTAACAATTTAATGCCTTCAACTAACTATATTTATAAAACTATTAATTATATACTGATACATTTTTAATTTATATCAGTCGCTAATCATATGCATGTTTGTACCACGGATTTACTTTATTTTTTACCTTATTACATACGTCGTTGACAAATATGTGCTAAGATATCATGTATAATTAATTATACATTGTTAATTCAAACAATTTTTTATTCATGTCTTTCTTTCCCTTGTTCCATCATTTGAGTGAGTTGAATGCTTTATCATACAAGTACTCTTTAAGTTTATGCCTGAATTGTCCTCTCTTATTACTGGCATCATCTCAAAAGCCCATGGGACTAACCTGAGACTCGTGCTTGTCAATAATACGCCTGGGTGCCTATCATATATTTGCTATGCATTTGTGACCTTTGAATGACAACTATTTATATGAATAAACTAGCTGACCCGGCAAACGTTGTTTTGCCATGTAAATAACTTTCAAGTAATTTCTAGTGTAGACAAAAAATAGCTTACTTATTGTAAGTATGTATGTATGTAAGAATGTGTATATGCGTGAAATAGGCATGGAGCGCTGTGAACGATGAGGGAATATAAAAATAACAAAACGTCTACATTTTTTGCCGCTAAAATTGCTCTTTCTGCAAGCCACTCATGATTTATGTACTGTGTGTGTACATCAGGAAATATTTGTTCAATGAGAGTATCTTGCGAATCAGCGATTGTGCAGAAATCGGTCGGTAATTTTACGTATCCACTTTCATCTATAGCAACTTTTCCATTACCGATATCTAAGAGTTGTTTTGAAAATGTTTCAGCGGATGGATCTTGAAGCATTTGAACGTGCATATTTACTTTTAGCTGTAATTTTTCAACATTACGCCACAATGGAGATGATTTTAAGCAAGCGTTGATCTCATCAGCGTATGTTGAATGTGGAATGACTGGAAGTGTTTGTCTGAAATCACCTGAAAGGACCAATAGAGTTCCGCCAAATAGTTTGTCGTTGTTTTTAATATCTTTCAATGTCCTGTTCAACGCCTCAAGCGAATGTTTTTACACCGTTTCAGCACGGTGGCCATGGACTCATTGTTTCTTAATGTTGCATACTGTGTCAGGGTTATTCTGAATATTTAGTGGCATCTTAAATACTGAATGAGCTGTTCTGCCTCCATCCAATAAAGTTGCTGCAATGCCCGATGATGCAACGGCCAATGCGATGCCATTATTTCATCGTATTTCAGCAAGAATTAGCGAAATAACGAATGTTTTGCCAGTTCCACCCGGTGCATCCAAAAAGAATTACTAAAATGGCTATTAAAAATAAGGGTTGATCGTAGAAGGATGAAAATTTAGGATTGTATGTATTTTGTATGTTGTATCATAAAAAAATAAAAAATAAAAATTTTGTCTAAAAAATAAAAAAAATTTAGGGGTGGACTACCCTTAACATTTAGGGGGATGAAAAATAGGTGTTTGCCGATTCTCAGACCTACTCAATATGCTCACAAAATTTCATGAGAATCGGTCAAGCCGTTTCGGAGGAGTATGGGAACGAAAATTGTGACACGAGAATTTTATATATAAGATTCAAGTTTCTTTGATTGTGAACCCTTCTCTTTTATGTAATACACTGAGAATGTGAAGAATCTAATATTAATCGTATTTAATCAAATTAAATAACGTTCAGTAGTTATTGTGAGCTAACACCATACAGGGTGTTTAACAAGACAAACTAGTACCATCTATTGAGAGATTACTATAATCTGTAGGAAGCTTATTGAACAATTGTGCTTTAGAATAGGAAGGACATTTTTCAAATTTCTCTATGTTGTACACTTGTGTTTCATACGTGTGTACTTGTTCATTATTTTTAACAACATTACTTCTGAGTGAATGAATGCAGTATAGTCTTATATATGTATGTACAAGGAAGTGTCAGAATCTTAAAATCTGCAAAATATTTTTTGCATGAATCAATTATTTTTTTATAATTTGTTCTAATTATGTTTTTGTATTTTTAATATTCTCATCACGTTATTCTCTTTGAGTCTTCCCCATTCTTATGTTATATCTCGGTTGACTTTCAAAAATAGAGAAATAAATGGTCATCTGAATGTTTCTAATGCATAAATACAATACGGGTTGTTTCTTAAACCATTTATTCACCTTATTTTTCCCAATTCATTTAGTTGTCAATTTGAATATGTAGTAGGTTGGCTGCTTTTGTATCTCTTATTTGCTCACTGCTTATGTTTAAATTTGCAGATTACCTTCTGCTTTTTGTTTGAAATCATATCATTTTACTTTTATTTAGGCTGATTACAAGATAATTATCTTCCATCCATGTTACTAATTTCTGAAAGATTAAAGTTTCACTCTAGATTCCATAGTTTGATGTTTGACATCTTTACAATTGCATCATCTACATAAATAACCATAGCATCATTCTCTCCCTTTGGTTTCGGGATTTCATTAATATATATAGTTAACAACAGAGGCCTCAGCACAGAGCTATGTGGTACTCCCGATTTTATAGTGTTTGATGTTACATTATTAATGTCTGTGCTACATTTGATAATCGTTAATGGTTTTCTATTGACAGATACAACCTTAACTATTCATAAGCCTTAACCCTTATTCCCAATTTTTCTAACTTGTTGAGCAACCTTTGATGATTGACTGTGTCAAAGGGTTTTGGTAGATTTATAAGTACTGCTGTTGTTTACTCTCTAAGATCCAAGGAGTTTTTTACCGAATCTACAAACATTGTAACTGCCGTTTCTGCAGAGATGTGTTTCCTAATTCCTTGCTGGGCATATGTAATTGTGTTGTGTTTATTGAGGTTATTTAGGTTACTGGTTACATTCTCTGGTGATTTCCAGAGAAAAATGTGCAACAAATTTTGATTCTGTCACCAAATTGTGAGACCATACCAATATACATTTACTTCATCCAGGACATAAAAATCGCTTTCAATTTATTTTAACTTTCATGATAAAGAAAATGGGTCACAATTATTTTGATTTAGAATAAACCTTTGCTGGGCTTCCTGATGTCCACACACCTCCAAATTAAGATCCCCCAAAATCCATTGGAACCATTGCCTTTAAGGTAAACAGTGATTCATTTCCCTAACTCTCTCTCTCTCTTGTGTGTGTGATATATATGTATATAACTAAGGAAGGATAGGGAAATAAGACCCAACACTTACCACAGATGAAGGCGGCTGGCAACGACGAACACACAAAAAACGCGCAATATTTCAGCATATAGCCTTATTCTTGCAAAAGTGAGGCACCAGGCGGAGCCAGAATTGTACACAATGACGGCCATCTGAGTTCTGGGTTCCCAGCCGCCTTCATCTTGGGTAAGTGTTGGATCATATTTCCCTATCTTTCCTTAGTTTTATTGCCTTAAAGCATTTTCCTGCTCATTGATGTTATTGTAACAGCCCTAATGCCTCCTTCTCTGTTGTCTTGCTCGTCCCTGTTTCTTCTTTCTTATGCTTTTGTCTTTCCATCTTTTTCCTTCTTGTTGTGTTGCCGGCCATGCCATTCATCAGATGGCCATCATCGTGTACACATCTGGCTCCACCTGGTGTCTCACTTTTGCGAGAATAATCCTATACGCCAAAATATTGTGCAAACACGAGAACAGCACAATATTTCGGCCATACAGCCGTATTTGTGTGGAAGTGAGACACCAGGCGGAGTCAGACGTGTACACGGAAATGGCCGTCTGGTGAATGGCGTGACTGGTGCAGATGGTAGAGTAGGAGGGGAGGGGAAGCTCAAATATTTGATGAGAAAACAAGGTGTAGGAAACAAAATACTGGGAACAATAATAACACGACAAGAAGGGAAAAGATGGAAAGACAAAGGCATAAGAACGACGAGATAGGACTGAGCAAGACAACACAATACTTATTTCCTTCATCTAATTATCTTCATATGTAATTTGCAATAGTCTGATAAGAGAAAACAGTACAAAATATCTTATGCAATCAATAGGGGGGGAAGCTACGTACTACGTGGGGGGGGGGGGGGGATGTTTAGAGTTAAAAGTCATTTCTCGCTATGTGGGAGTGGGGAGTTCACAGGAGACCAAAATGGAGCTATGTGGTTTATCGATGGTCGCTTTTTGAATCCTCTGTGACTTCTTTCCTATATTTATCCATGGTTATCCTATTGACTTTTTCCTGTTCTATTTGCTAATATAACTATAGAAATGTGTAGAGACATCATTATTTGTTTCCTCTACTTCCATTCTTCATTAATCCATCCTTAGTTTAATTCTTTGCTGCTGTTCATTTTTGCTTAGTTGCTTTTTGTGTTTCCTACTGCTTGTTTGCTTCATTTAGTGGTATGCTTATGTTGTGAACTTCTTTAGCCTACTCACTTCCTTGTTGTAGCATGTAGATTACATGTTTTATTTTTTGTTCTGTTTTGGATTAAACATTTTCCTTGATTTTTTATTTTTATTTGAACTGTTGTAAATTCTTTCTATGTTACTCCTGCCTTCCTTGCTCATTCATTCCATAACTCATGCCATCTTATCTGTTTGAACTGTTGTCAGTTTCTCTCCACTGTACAATTGCCCTCCTTGCACATCATTTGCTTAGCACATGCAATCTTATAATATCTACCCTCCTTTTTGGCCATTATTATCTCCTCTTATATCTATCACACCTGCCTCAAGATAATTTAATTGCTGTGTCATCTGACACATTACATTGTTATTACTAGGAACATCTCCAGTGTGTTTTCACTTCCTTATGCTTTACATTAACGTCTCTGCCTCTCTCGTTAAGATGTTTGCAAATCTTTACTCCTTCATGTTGATAGTTATATTTCCTTTTTCAGTCCACACTAGGTACATTTGTTCTTACGTATTGTGAGCATTTTATTCCATCCTCTGTACTCTCCATATCACTTATTCATCCTTCCATATAGTACGAGGGTTGCTATTTATATTTCTGGCCTTGGCAACAATAAGTGTTGCCAGGCACCATCTGACATTTATATTGGAAACATTGACGTTGTTGAACATAGCCTTATTCATAACAATGTGTCATTTGAGTGCGATTTGTTGTTTACAGCAACTTTAAAAATTCATCTCGGGTGAAAAATGGAATTTTCGTACGATTATTTCTCACAACTTTCGACATGTATTATCAAGATAAGAGTGCATCAGTGAACTTAATTCTCTGCACGGCAATAAAGCAGCATCATATAGCACTGTAAAAAACTGATATAACGAATTCAATCGTGGCCGAAGTCCGCTTCAGGACGAATTCCGTCAGGGTCATCCAAAATTGGTTGTTGTGCCAGAAAACATTGATGCTGTGTGTGAACTGATAAAGTAAGATCGTCATGTGACATTCTATGAGATTGAGGTATCTTTGGGCATTAGTGTGACAAGCATCAATAAAATATTGCATGATCATTTGGCCGTAATAAAATTTGTTCGCGTTGGATCCCGCATAATCAGACAAACGCTCAAAAGGAAGCTCGTGTCAATTGGTGCAAGGAAATGTTAAAAAAAATACGTTCAAGGTGCATCAAAGGCTGTGTATAACATCAATGCATATGAGCCCAAAACAAAACAGCAATGGACAAAAATTGTTCGCCGAAGAAGCACATTGAAGCAAATGGTTACCTGTTTCTTCGGCATTACCGGTCACGTGACAACAGTGGCATTAGAGCAATGTAGGATGGTCAACTCTGAATGGTACACGACCATTTGTTTACCAGAAGTCTTTGGAGGAATTCGGAAAAAGTCGAAGAAGAGGCGAATAATTCTTCATCACGACAATGCGAGCTGTCACACTTCGGCTCAAACAAAGGAATTTTTAACCAGTCAAAACATCGAATTGATGGGTAATCCGCTGTACAACCTTGATTTGGAACCCAATGACTTATTCCCACACATCAAAAACAAATTATGTGGTCAATGATTTTCGACACCCGAAGAAGCGGTTGATGTATTCAAGATGCATGTTCTGGAGTTAGCTCCATCGGAGTGGAAAAAGTGCTTCGAAAATCGGTTCAAACGCATGCAAAAGTGTATTGATCCTCACAGAGAATATTTTGAGAAACAATAAAACCAATTTTGATCATAAATATTAGTTTTTTCATTATTAGGCCAGAAATATGAATAGCAACCCTCATAGCAGTCAAGAGCCTTATCTTTTTCTGTTAGTGGTTACTTCTTCCCTGTAACCTTAATCAGTTCCTCTGCTCATTTATTGCACCCTTCCTAAACTCATCACAAATGGTAGTTGGTTACTTTAAAGATCTAGCTAACAGACAGAACTCCCTTCCTGTTTAGATGAGGGACATGTCTAGTTAAACCCTCTCATCAATAGAGCCCACAGGTGTAACATTCATGATAAATCATTACCAATCTTTCCACCTCCAGGTTTACTAGCCACATGGTTAGTTTAATAGGTGATGTAGGATCTGCATCAACTTCACCATGCAGTTCTATGCCACTTTCAGCATCTTCCTCAAGTCATTTTCTATACGATTTCAGCATCTCTATCAATACTATTATTTAACCCTATTCTTTTGTTACTCTTTTATACTTTTTGAAATCCTTAGACAGTGTAATTATATCCTCTTTTCACTTCACCAAGCACAGCAGTCAATTTAAATACACTTCTGATCTTGTAGCCAATACTAAATTTATCTTGTTGGAATGTGCTTCACCTCTGTGATGTCTAGTGACTAGCAGCAAAACATTTTTTTTCTTCCTCCTATCTTTCTACAGTGCAGTGCACCAAAATAATTTGAATTTGTTTTTACTCCCTAAGATTTGAAACTAACTTCTGAAATGTTATGCTGTGTGCTTTAAGATAAATATTTGTCATTTTTATATAAATAGTAATGAATATCCTTTGGAAAGAAACGCAGATCAAACTTAGTAATGCTGTTACGATGCTTGAAGAAACATTATCTTTCTACAATTACTTCTCCTCTGTTAACAACCTAGTGCAGCTCATCTACATCTGCAAGAAACTCATTCCTCTTTTATGTATACTTGTTTCCCTTAGAATTGACTTAAATGTTTCCCATAATATTTTATTTGGAAAAAAATTAAACAAAACTGTATTTGCCATTTTTTCATAACATCATCCGCAGAATGTGTAAAATATTTGTATGTTGGTAAAAATCAGTATAATATAATTTTAATATTTAGATAATTGTACAGTCATTTTCATGCCACTTCAGCTTTATACTATCACAGTAACATTCCGTCAGTTAGTTATGAACAAAGACAGAAATTTTGATTAATTTAAAAAAAATGATATTAAGTAAAAATGAAACTTCTTTTAGGCAATATAAACAACAAAAGATAGGGAAAATAACCCATCACTTACCAAAGTTGAAGGATGACAACACAAGACACCAACAAAACATGCAATATTTCAGTTTTGAAACTTTATTCATGCAGGAGGGATGGATCCAGTAGATAAGGGAGGTGTGCATATGCTGAAGTTTACCATATGAATGGCAAGGCATTGGAGAATGGTGTGGTTGGAGGGAGTGAACTGCTGTGAAGGGAACTATCGATATATTCTGGGAATGAACTAAGATGTTATATATATATGTTAGGCTCGAAGAACGAAAATGGTCAGAGATGAAAGATACATTTTAAAATACGCACTTCAAGTTACTGTAAAATACTAGGCCTGTATTCCAGACAGTAAAACGTAGTGCACTGCATTGCAAATATTTCAGAATGGTAACAATATTTCGTTATTTGAATAAGCACTACATTGTTTATCACACTTAAAGCTCGGGCTGGCTTAAATTTTTATTTGGTTGTCTACTGTGAACTTTACAGTGGCTACGTAGACATATTGGTCCTTGATAGCTAAAAGGTTTGTGACATTTGTTTGGAGGTTTATGCCCAGTTGTTATAGGTCATCCAGCAGCCTAGAAGACTGCTGCCATTGACTTTTATAGGAGAAAGTCACTCGTCTCGTCACATGCAGATAAAGGGGCTGGTGTTAAGTGCATTCTATACAGCTGATTGGGGAAACTATCATGGTTGAATTTTAATCACAGCATGATACTCATCATTTTTCTTGTTACATATCTTCTTTGGTGCCACTGTTTAGTTGGTAGCATAAATATCTATGATTAGCACCACTACTAACAATAAATGGATAATATATGGGAAAAAATCAAAATTTTATGGAAGTTATTCTTTAGTCATGTGATGTGTGAGTGGAGACTTTCCTGGCGTATCGATGCAACAAAATCTTCTCGGGTGTCCAGCCGGATGGTGGTGTAAAAACACAACGTTTCGACAGCTGACTTTGCTGTCTTCATCAGGTATCTTGTAGTTGTTCTCAGCTGACTGTCTCTGTCTCGACTGGCTTGGCCGCCCATCGAAACTCCTTTATACCTTCAGCTGGAAGGCCCGCTCGCTCTGGTTGGTCGATAGCGTTGGCCACCACTGGTGCCATTTGCTCCACTTGCTCCTTCCCGCCCGGATGTTCTGGCAGTCCAAGATGCTGTGTGTTCACTTCTGATTGGCCGTGACCGCTGCCTTAATCTGCGGTGCCCGACTGTGGTCATTTGCTGGTGAGGATCTGCTACGCTTTCGTCGGAGATCACTAATGATAGGTTTTCAAGCTTTGCTCAGAAAGAGCCCACCGTCCCTATTTATGTTGTTGTCATTTAGCCGGATCACCAATGCCTTGCTTATGACTGAGTCCCAGAAGGAAGAGGGCCTGGCCAGCACTGCTGTTTTATTGAACTCTATCCTGTGTTCTTCGTCGAAGGCATGCTTGGCTATTGCAGACTTGTCCAGTTGCATCAGCCTCAGGTGTCGTTTGTGTTCGATAAGGCGCTCTTTGATCGTTCTGATGGTCTGACCGATATACACTTTACTGCATTCACACGGTATGGAATAAATCCCGGGTGTCCTCAAGCCTAAGTCATCTTTTACCGACCGTAGCATATCGCGTATCTTGGCTGGAGGCTGGAAGATACTTTTAATTCCATACGGTGTCAGGAGTCTTCCAATTTTTCCCAATGTGTTCCCCGCATATGGAAGAAAAGCAAGAGTTTTTGGTGTTTCTTCTTGCTCCGACGGTGGTCTTGGTGGCTTCTGAGTAAAGGCACACTCTATCTGCCACGGAGAATAGCCGTTCTGTCCAAACACGGTCTTAAGATGTTTCATTTCTATCGGCAGGTGTTCGCGGTCGGCGATAGCTCTCGCTCTGTGTGCCAGTGTGGCCAATACAGTGTTTCGTTGTGCTGCACCCAAGTAGTACTCAGTGTGGGTAGGCTTGCGGTATACGCTGTGTGACAAAGTACCATCGGGTTTCCGCTTTATCAGGATATCCAGAAAAGGGAGGCACCCGTCCTTCTCTATTTCCATGGTAAAGCGTATATTAGGATGGATTCCGTTGAGATAGTGGAGGAATTCTTCCAACGCTTCAATGCTGTGTGGTCACACAGCGAAAGTATCTTCCACATAGCGGTAGAAGCAAGAAGGTTTGAGGGTGGCACTCTCTAGTGCCCTCTCTTCAAAATCCTCCATGTAGAGGTTTGCTACTACCGGAGAGAGTGGTGACCCCATGGCCACACCGTCGGATTGTTCATAGTACCTCCCACCATACATGAAGTAGGTGGATGTAAGAACGTGTTAAAGAGGTCAGAGGTGACCGGTTCAAAATGACGGCATATAAGGTCAAGTGCATCCCCTACCGGTATGCGGGTGAAGAGTGATACCACGTCAAAGCTGACCAGTATGTCAGTATCTAAAACCTTTGAGGACTGGATGGTATTCACAAATTCCGTTGAATTCCTGACGTGATGACAGCAACGACCCACAAAGGGGCCCAGAAGGCTTGGCAGATACTTGGCAAGCTGGTAAGTTGGTGCCCCAATGGCACTGACGATAGGTCTTAGTGGTACACCCTGCTTATGGACCTCGGGCAAGCCATACAGTCTCGGCGGTCTTGTGGCGCGTGGCTTGATTCTTCTGGTCACCTCTTCCGGTAGTTCGGCCTTCTTGATGAGAGTCATCATCTTCCTCACAACTTTTGCGGTAGGGTCAGCGTCCAACGGTATGTAAGAAGCATCATCAAGGAGGCTCAACACCTTTTCGTCATATTGTTCCGTGGAAAGGAGAACAAGTCGCGTTTCCCATATTCGCTGGTAAAACCACTATGTCATCTCTGTGGCGTAAAACATTTAATGATTTACGCTCTGTCATTGTGATGTTGTTCTTAGGTGGCTTGGCCTTCTTCAAGACCTAACAGGTCTCACATCATACTTCTTCCGGAAGGCTGCACACAGCCCATTCCACCACACAGATGATCTCCTTCGTAGGTATTAGCTTAGGGGCAGGAGCGAAATTCAGGCCCCTGGCCAGCACGAAAGTAGTGTGTCATCTAGCTGGAACCCGGTGCGGTTGACCACAGAGCGGCTGGAAACGGCAGATTTTTCATCCTGCCAGCTTCCCGCCAGACGGTCGTATTTGGCGATATGCCTCGCTGTAGTCTTCTCCCATTCTAGGTTCATTTGCGCAGACGTTGCAACGTCCACCCAGTTCCAGGAATCGGGCGATAGCCTTGTCGACAAGTTGTACTGACAGGACAACAACCCCCGAGTGTTGCGGTCGAGTTCAAACCATGTGACATGGATTCGTTCCCGTAGTAGTGAGAGGCTGGCTTGACGTAATATTTTCTTTGTGACCCTGCTGTCAATGTGGTGCTTTTCCATTATCATTTTTTTATCTTTATTTATTTACTGATTTAAGTTAATAGTAAAATTATTAAAACAAATACAGTTGGTACCAAAATTGTCAAGAATGTTGCAGAGTAATTTATTTTTACAAGAACAGTTACCTTGACATTTTGAATTATGTGTTATTTTCTTTGAGCAACATTTGCATTCTTTATCGATACTGTATCTGGCTACATTCTGAATGTTAATAAAGTTAGTTTCTCAAATTGTAAATTCATTACAAACATAAAGTCAATTGAGAAGACCTGCCTTGTTTCTAACTGATAGAGACCTGTTGGATTAATGCTCATAACAGCATCAAAAACATTTCTGGGAGCTGTATGTCCTCTTTCAACTTTGGGCACCCTAACTAAAACATTAGAATCAATTTCACTGGCAGGAAATTTTGAGTTGGATAGTAAAATCATGTGCCTGTTTCTCAACATTGATGCTGTTCTGTCTTAAACAGAGCTTACAGGTAACATTTGCACCAAATTCCTTATTCTCACTGCCTTCTTCATAGATAACATGAATGTATTCATGTGACTTTGAACATTTGTGAGCTCCAGAGGTGTCATTTTAACAAATAACACAATTTTTTAATTAAATTTTCAGCTTTTTCAAAAATAATATATCACTGTAAAAATACTGTATTAATAAAAATGCAAATTTTGCCCAAAGAACAAATAATGTTACTCAAAATGTCATGGTAATAGTTCTTGACAAATAAATGACTCTGCAACATTCTTGATAATTTTGTTACCAACCATTCCCCCGAATATTAACATCTATCGTCTTGGCTTTGTTTGCTGTTAAATGTAAGAACGTGACAATCAGTTTTCACTACTGTATGACTCTCTCTTTCTTTGTTTTAATAATTTCGCTGTTAACTTACATCAGATAATGATTAAAGATACAGAAACTATAATGAAAAAGAATTTTTTATTTTCTTAGCATTACCTGATTATTAATTAACATCCAGAAGACATAGTTACAACCTGTCCAGAGCGTCGTGGTTGCATCAGCTAATCAGCAGAATGCATTGTGGCTTTTCTTAATAATGCGTAGTGGTAAAATATCATGAAAGCCAGGACACGAATTTTGTGTTGTGGTGTTTTTGAGTTATCCATAATGCGTTCTGGCTATTTTTGTAAGTGCATAAAATGAATAATATGTTATGCCCATTTTAAAAAGACCAATTTAGCATTTATATTCTTTGAGCCTAACAGATATATGTGTACATATTGCAGGCAGCGGTGAAATATCTGAGTAGATGCATTTAAATGTGTTAAATGTATGATGTATTAAAGCAAATGATAAATTAATTTGGAAGAATTTTAAAAAAAAATTCTTACTAGAAAAATAATAAGTGATGGGTTAAATGGTAGGAATTTATTGTTGGTTGAAACCTGGTTTCCATGATATTTGTCGAATGCAAGTTCCCATCTCCAAAGTTCTGATTGCTCTCACAGTAAAGCAGTCATTCATATTGTTAGACTCTTGGTAATTGGCATGTTCTGTTACTGAAGGTATAAGTTGCAGCTGTGGACAGTTTGTCTGTGGCCATTCATTTTGTCTGAGAGTTGTTTTGTAGTGAAGCCTATGTATGAACTAGTACAGTAGTAGTAGGAGGTTATGTGCATTGTTGAACACGTGGCATGTCTAATGAAGGAGAAGGTTTCTCCTGTGGTATGGCTGGAAAATGTAGTGGGTGGATGCTGCTACAGGATTTTCAGCAAGGTCTGATGCATGGATCCATATGGTGGTTTTGGAGAGTCTGAAGGAGGATATTTGTGGACCTATATGTTTTTAGGATTGGGTGGTCTGCTGAAATATGTGCAAGGGACACTCGGTAGATTTTTGGTAGAAGGGTGCGAATTTCTGTAAAGGAGTGAATGAAGTCATACCTCTGTCACAAGATTTGATTGATGGGCTCAAGGCCAGGAGGGAACTGGGTGACATAGGCAGAGCTATGGTTGGTTTTTGAAGGTGCTGAGCAAGAGGTGGATGGTGGGTGATCACACAGGAGATTTGTTAAGTTTGTGATCAGTGGGGTAACTGTGGGATAGATTTTGGTAGTACTAGGAAACAGATCCATCTGCCATGGATGGCAAGGCTGTAAGGGATGGAACATTTGATGTGGAAGGGGTGGCAACTTTCTAAGTATAGATACTGCTACAAATCGGTGGGTTTGATGTGGACAGACGTATGAAGGGCCTCATACCTAAGAGTGTTGTTCACATTGAGGAACATGATGTGTGAGCAGGAGTAAGTCCAGGTGAAATTGATGGTATAGTAATGGAATCAAGATATTCTAGAAGTTGGTTTTCACTGTGGCTTGAGATAAATATATCATGTATGTATCTGAACCACAAAGTGGGTTTTAAAGGGGTTGTTGTTAAGGAAATTTTCCTACTGAAGACTTAGGAATAGGTTGGCTTAGGATGTAGCCATGGTGGTTCCGCAATTCTTGGTATATACTTTAGAAATGAAGGAAAGGAATTTTTTGGAGAGAATTAGGTGGGCCATCAATGAAAGGAAGTATGTTCTGGATAACTCATGTGGGGTCACAGATCTAGCAAGTGTTCCAGAGCACTGAGGCCCTGACTGTGCGGAATGTTTGTTAGAGAGAGGTTACATCAGTGGAGCATAGGACTGAACATTTTGTACTGTTTTTCACCCCAGTGAAAAGTATTTTACATAAATTTGTATTGCTTAAAGTAAAGATTGCAGATTTAATTTTTATAAAGGTGCTAACTGGACCATGATATGCAATTACTGATCAACTTATATAGAACAAATAAAATCAGATTTTTGTTGGTATTATTATATAAAAATTACTTCATTATAAAATACATAAAAACACAAAAACATAAACAAATTGCACAATAGTTCGACATGATTAAGACTCATGTCGAAATATGTACAATTTGTTTATGCTTTTGAGTTTTTACGTGTTCGTCTCGCCCTCCTGCCTTCATCTGTGGTAAGTGACGGGTATCTATTTATTTTTCCCTATCCTATCTTATTTTCAGTGCCTCGCGGCAGTTTCTCTGTTTCCATTATCCTTATTATAAAATATTTATACATAAGTTCGTAAAACTTATAATCTGCATTTTGTTTTTCAGATGGATATGTATTTATCCAGCATATATAAATAGTAAGAAGACACTTGCAGAAGGGAGGAGGATTCCTAAAGATAAGGTTGGTCAAAATATGGATAGAACCTTTTTTTATATATAATTCAGGATTAAATAAAATTGTGATTGCCTTGCAGTTTATATTACAGACTAGCCTCTGAGCCTGTCAACAATAATGGGGAAAGGAATGTTCTGGCAATTGATTGCAGGTGTCTAAATAAGTAGAATTGTTGTTATGTAATGCTCGTAAACTTATTTTGTAATTTGTACATACAGGGCGTTCGCCGGGAAACGCTACCCTCCCAGTCTGTTGCCGTCGGCAACTTGCTGGGACAGTGGAGCCAGCAACTTCCGCCACACGGCGCCGTGAATCACCGCACTGTAGCTAGTTTGTGACTTCAGTCTCTTATTAAGTGTTGTGAATAAACGTTTCTTTGCGGTTTGGCTGGTTTGGGGCTTCATACTCTTACTAATCTGTACCGTGTTTGAGTGTGAGTAAAATTATGGTACGTTACAGTTTGCAACAAAGAATATTTCTCTACGATACATATGTGAAGAAGAAGTCGTTTAAAAAGTGTCGCAGTAAATCTCGTCGCGAATATCCTGGCGCTTTACTGCCAGCTAAATCAACAATTCTGCGTCTGGTTAAAAAAGTAAGAGAAACGGGTTCATTTTTTAACAAAAAGAGACTGTCGGTCAACCGTATCCTCACAGAGGAGAAAATTGACGATATCGCTTTTCGACTAGAACAGTCACCCAAAAAAATCATTAAGTCAGTTAGGGCAGCAGGCAGACGTATCTAAGACGTCAGCTTGGAAAGTAACAAAGCTAGTTCACTTAAAGCCGTACAAAACAATTGTGGTGCATAAAATTACAGAAATAGACCAGGGGCCTAGGATTAGATTTTGCAACTGGTACCTGCAGGGTGTCCACGACGGCACTGTTGATCCGCAACTGACGTCACATTTAAATGCTTAGCACATACAAGTTTATGAAGCGTAATTATTATGAAATAGTCCGCGGCCGGCGGTCGAACAATGCCGGAAGCTGACCGCTCGCTCGCCGGGAGCAGTTTCTTCCTGTAGTGCTAACAGTGGGTAGCGTTTCCCGGTGAACGCCCTGTATTTTGATTATAGGTTACACATCGATACAGATGGAACTTCTACTGAATTAATGATATCAGAATTAGGGGACCAATGAAATTAAAAATAAATTAGGAATCCCGAAAATAGTATGTGAAATTGGTTTAATTCCTGGTCCAAGTATAGTTCAGCGGAACTACTTCCATCCATATGAAATAATAATTTCAGTAACTCAGTTTTTATGAAAGTGGCTTAAATTATTTATAAAACTATATTCATTGTGAATTATTCTGTAAAAAATTGTTTCAGTTGTCATTCTGAATCTGTCTGCATTTTGACATAACCACAACTTCTACCAATATTGTTGTTCAAAAATCATAACTTCTATTACCTGTGTACAAATACATTCACTGTATTGCGATCTAAATTTGACTCTCTGGAAATATTTACATGTGTCTGATATAGTGATATCAATAATAAAAGCAACTTATAATTAATATATTAATTTAAACACAGTACATACTTTTATTTCAGTGTTTCAGCAAATGATTTCTTCTAGTATTTTGGAATATAAATATCTTGTAAGTCCTTCAAAAATTACTTGTTCAACACATTATTTTAGCAATTTGTTTCTTCACTAACTATAATTTTAATCAAACAACTCTCATAATCTGGAAAATGATGTAATGTACATAATTATTAGCTCACTGTAACAACAGTATCACTGTACAGAGAGTATAAGAAAAATCTACATCGAACAAATTTTAATTAAGAATAGCTACTAATTAATTTGTCTATTTTTATGAAATACATATTTTTCTTTTAGTGTGGATGCTCAGTGAAATAGAACTGTTATTAAGTAACACGCATAACCTCGAACATCTTCGATCATTGCTGGTTGGGCAGTGGAGGTGGCAAGTGTGACGACAGAGTGTGACAGACATCGGTACATTGTGACCAAGAATAGCATTTTATATAGATTAATCGTAACTTTGACATTGTAAATCCTCAGATGAATGTATTGCAAATCCCCTGAGTATGCCATCTGCTTGGTGGTATTAGCCTTTTCTCAAACCAGGTTAATTACTGGAGAAAGCTTACAAATCTAATTCCTATTTTCTTAATTTTAGATTTTTGTCCTTTTGAATTCTCTCAGCTGTAGTCATTCATGGCTTTTCTCCGGTGACTGATGTAGATAGATTCTTTATTAAAATTTCTTGCTGGAGCCAGAGATGACAGTGAAATAACTACTATGTAGGAAATCATCAGGAGTGGTCAATCTGACAACAGAAGTAGTAAAAGTAGTAAGGAATGTAACAAGAGTAATATGGATAGTCATGAAAGGAAGGAAATACCAGGGGATTGTGGGAAAGGGGTCATAGTGCAAATTCAAGAGAAAAGAAGTAATAAAAAATTCGAGACCTACTGAGGAATCACATTGCTGTTGCTTTAGGGCACGTCAACAACTGGGTTATTAATGATCACATTGTTGAGCCACTGCCTGAAGATATATGAAAATCTTGTACTACGTAAAACCAAACAAAGAATAGAGTTAGGAGCTAGAGAACAATATGTATTTAGGGAAGGAATACTCAATTTGAATGATTTGGCAGATTTCAGACAAATTTGTTTTTTTTCCTTATGGCTTTAGGTCTTGTTGAAATCATTAGAGAGGCAGGAAAGGATGGGAGGCAGAGAACAAAAAGGAATTCGTCCTTGGCCTATTGAAGGAACCAACCCGGCATTCGCTTAGCGTGATTTGGATGTTCGGGCAGGGATTAAAGACCACAGTAGCTTTCATATGCTTAAAAAATGCCTAAAATAGGCTACTACAAGGGTGTGTCTGAAAAATTTCCAACCTCAATGTGAAAATGGCAGCACTCGTAAATAAAAGCTAGTGAATTTCGTTGTTTATCTGTTGACAGTTACCAAAGTTTCAGCCATTTTGGACGCGCAGTTGTTATGTAACAGTCGTTTGAGTGAGTTGATGTGAGTGTTTTTGTGAAATATTTGTTTTTGAAAGGCAATACACCTATGCAAATGAAAGATGAGTTGGATTCTGTGTATGGGGACTCTGCACCATCACTTACAACAGTGAAATTTTGTGCATCTGAATTTAAACGTGGCTGTAAGAGCTTGGGAGATGATGAACGTTCGGGATGTCAAAAAACTGCAACTACTGACGAAAACATCGCCAAAGTTTACCAATTGGTGCTAGACGACCGCGGAATTAAAGTGAGAGAGCAGAGGTTATGAACATTTGAAAAGAATGTGTTTGTTACATATTAAATCAACATTTATGTATGAGAAAGCTGTCTGCGTGTTGGGTGTCCCATTTGCTCACATTAGACCAAAAACGTGTTCGAATGAACATTTCCAATGCTCTGTTGGTGCAGTTTAGGTGCAATAAATCCGAGTTTTGGCGCCGATTAATTACTGTAGGTGAAACTTGGATACACCATTATATGCCTGAAACAAAAATGCAGTATAAACAGTGGGCTACAAAGGGGGAACCGTCTCCAAAAAAAGCAAAAAACTGTTTTTTCGGCTGGGAAAGTGCTGGTTACTGTTTTTTTGGGATAGTCATGGATGGATTTATTTTAATCGATTACCTTCAAAAAGGAAAAACCATTACAGGAGCATACTACGCATCATTACTTGACAAGCTGACGGCAGAACTTGCGGACAAACGACCACATTTGCAGAAAAAGAAAATCCTGTTTCACCAAAACAACGCAGCGTCTCACTCCTCAGCGGTTGCCATGGGGGAAATTCATGAATTACGGTTTGAACTGCTTGACCATTCGCCTTACTCACCAGATCTAGCCCCAAGCGACTTCTTTTTGTTCCCTCATCAAAAAATTGTGTTCAGAGGACAGAGGTTTTCGTCAAATGAAGAGGCAATCACCTTTGTGAACAATTATTTTGCAGAGAAATATGCTGAGTACTATTTGGATGGGTTACAGAGATGGGAGCATCGCTGGGAGAAGTGTGTTAAGTTACAAGGAGACTATGTTGAAAAATAAAAAAAAAAAATCAGAAGAAATGTCTTGTATCTTTGTAAGGTCGGAAACTTTTCAGACCACCTTTTCGAATCCCCGTCCGGGCATCCAGATTTGGGTATTCCATGGTTTGCCAAATCTCTACAGGCAAATGCCGGGATGCTTCCTTCAAAAGGCCATGGCCGAATTCCTTCCCATTCCTTGCCCCCCATCCTTTCCTGTCTCTAAAGACCTCGCTGTTAGAGAGACGTTTAGAAAATAATAATAATAATAAAAACAGACCACCTTCGTAAGATAAGGCACATGGTCTAGTTTAAAAAAGAGCAGAATAATTTAAGGAATGATTAAGTAAACAAACGTCTGTGAAAAGTGTGAAAATTATGTGGTGATAGATAATAGATCCTTGAATTGGTTTCTAATGGAAAAGGTAGCGAGACAAGGAAGTGGTTTGTTATAGTATTGTAATTTTAGATACAGTCACTGTTGTTCAGGATACAGAAACTCAGCAGAGTTGAAGGGGCTGGCACCAAGTCTGGGCGGTGAGTAACTACTGCTAAGGTCTGGCAATTGGTAGGACAGTGGTTTGAATCCCCATTCAGCCATCAAGATTTCATGAATCCATGGTATCCCAAAATCACTCTAAGTGAATGGGATAGTTCCTACAAGAAACCTTGACTGAGTTACTTCCAATTTCTTGATCCTCTCCTCTCTTGGCTCTAATTACCCTAAACTCAGTGACCTGTAGAGCCCTAGGCAAAAAAAAAACTGATCAATGATGATGTCATATTCAGATGACATAATGATCTGGAAAGGGACAGAATGAAATGTGCAGATGAAGGTTCTATTGGCAAAACGTAGCTTGAAGAAGGGTGGGAAAAAGTGGATAGTGATATCACAGAGAATTAAAAGGAGACTATATTTTTACCACTTGATTATGGTTGTAATCTGGAGATGGAACATTAGGAAAAAAAGTTAAAATCTCTCTCTGTGTAATATGTAGTGCCAACCAGTTTGGCTCTGAAGCATGTACATGGATGAAGAGAAAAGAAAGCAATTTGCAAGTGCCAGAGATAGGTTCATGAAAGATACAAAAAAGGGTCACAAGACCAAGGAAAGATATGATAAAAATGGAAACATTGGAGACAGCTTTAGAAGAAATGCTAAAGAAGCAAGTTTTACAGTGGTTGAGGTGTGCGTAAGGATGAGGGAGAGAGTATTTTGTGCTCTTGAGAAATGAGAAGGGAAGGAGACCTATTGAAAGAACACGGATAAGGTAGGCTATATCAGTTGCAGAAAGACATATCGAGCAAGGAACCCAGTGTTGGAAAATAATGAGAGGAGTAATCTTGGAGAGATATTAAAAAATTGAAGAGGATCTGGCAGATAATTTGTAGAAGTGATGATTGGAGGAATAGAGTAATATATAATTGATTTAACATTAATTCTTATGTCATTTTCTTGCAATTTGTACTTTATTACTGCTGCTACTTCATGGAAAAAGAATACCACTTTTATTCATATTAAAAAAATTGAGCTCCCATTACTGAATCCTAGTGAGTGCTTCTAAGGGGGAAAGAATTAAAAGAAAATATTTTCTTCCAAAACTTCTGCTAAATAGGGACATGCTAAAACTTGAATTCATTTATGTGGTCTGAGTCATGAGGTTATTACATGTATAATGCATGGAAGTTACTTTCTTTCTAATCTTAACAATGATTTACAAAAAAATGTTATGAAACTGTTAAAGTAGCAGTCTGTGTTATTACTCCCATGTGATCCAATAAAATTTTCCGTTTTAGTTCTAATTACATTATTCTTCTTGATGGTTTTTGATCTGTTAGGTGTTTCAGTTGAAATAGAGTTAAGCTTAGATCTCTTTAGTTATCGTTCTATAAAAACAACAAACTGAATTTTTCCATATACGAGGCGTATTCCAAAAGTAAGGTCCGGGGTACAAGATGTCACAGATGATAGGCCTGAATGACGTTTCCCACCTGCAGCGCCATCTACCAACTCCTGGTAAATATGCAGTATTGCTGGCGTGCCGCAGTAGCCGTATATCTATTGTTGAGAGCAGTTCGAAATGGCCGCGACAATCGTAGCTCCCGCCAGTTGTGAAGTGCGCGGTGTGATTAGATTTTTGTTGGCAAAAGGATCGTCAGCTGCGGACATCCATCGCGAATTGTGTGTAGTGTATGGACCAAACATAACGAGCGAGAAACAAGTTCGACACTGGTGTCGAGAATTTCAAAGTGGTCGCACAGATGTGCACGATCAACAGCGGAGTGGCAGGCCCGGTATTCAGACCGACGACATCGTCGAGCAAGTTAACCAAAAACTGCGAAGTGATCGGCGTTTGACGATTAGTGGTCTGGCTATGGAATTCCCAAATGTTGCTAGAACCTCAATTTACAGGATTGTCACTGAAGAGCTTGGATATCGGAAGCTTTATGCGCGGTGGGTGCCAAAACTGCTCACCGCTCAGCACAAAGAGCAACGAATGCATAGCGCACGACAATTTTTGGAGCGCTATAGACAAGATGGAGACAGTTTGTTTTCCCAAATTGTTACGGGAGACGAGACGTGGATAGCGTACACCAACGCAGAATCAAAACAACAATCAATGCAGTGGCGCCATTCCGGTTCACCCAAACCAAAAAAGTGTAAGCAATCGCCGTACACGAATCGCAAAGTGATGGCTTCCGTGTTTTGGGACGAAAAGGGCGTCCTTTTGATCGAATTCATGGACCGTGGGACAACCATTACAGCTGACGTGTACTGTGCAACGCTCACCAAACTGAGACGTGCCATCCAAAATCGACGCCGCGGGAAACTGTCATCTGGCATCATCCTCCTGCACGACAACGCACGCCCGCATACCGCTTCCAAAACCAAAGAGAAGATTCAAGAGTTTCGTTGGGAAATCCTAGACCACCCTGCTTACAGTCCAGATCTTGCACCAAGCGACTATTTTCTCTTCCTGCATTTGAAACGGTGGCTTGGTGGACAACGATTTCAAACCGATGAAGAACTCAAGACGAGCGTTACCAATTGGTTCAGGTCCCAGGCGGCAGACTTTTATGCCGAGGGGTTAAAGAAACTGGTACAGCGTTACAGAAAGTGTATAGATATGAACGGCGATTATGTGGAAAAGTGAACTAGATATGTAGTTACATACTGACGTTAATAAAAACCTTGTATCCTGAACGATGTTTTTATTATGATCAAACGGACCTTACTTTTGGAATACGCCTCGTAGATTCTCCTTTTTTGTTTTCTTCTCTTTTTATTTTACTGTGTGTTAAACACTAACATATTTCCAACGTATTTTTTTTTTAAAAAACCTGGATGGAAATAAAATTATCATAACAGTGTTTTTAATTGTTGCAAACTAGATGACCAGTGCGAAAATTTCACGAATACAATGAATAGTAAGGTTGGTGGTTTGTAATAGGACGAAACAAGAACCACCTCATTTGTACCAATTCTTTATTTGTTTATTGTAATAGGTACGTAACAAAAGTCAATGCTAGTGAAGCAGTTTATTAATATCTTTGTGATATGTTCTGCTGCTATCTAGTGGCTTGCCTCTTAACTCTCACACATGCGACTTTCACAATTACTACTTTTGTCCTTCAAGGGTCAAATTTTGAAAAATTTCATTCTTAATTTGTATTGTTGCCTGAGTTGAGATATAATCTTATAAATAATACCTCATTTGTCAATTTTGACTTGGTACCAAGAAAGATACATGGCTCGTAACAAAAAAACTTTATGGAAATAATGATACTTTTGCTCTTCAAGAGTAAAATTACAAAAAATTCCTATCATAAAATATGATGTAGCTAAAGCAGAGATATTAATCTTTAAAAATATACCTCATTTATGTATTTTGGGTAGGTATCAAGGAAGAAAAATAGTTTGTGACAAAAAAAATACAGTATGAAATTAATGCTACTTTTGCCCTTTAAGGGTCTAATTAAAAAAAAAAAAATCCCTTTCTTTAAATATGATGTGACCACCACGGGGACCTTAATCCCTAAAATGATACCTCATGTCTTGATTTCTGTTATATATCAATGGATATAAGTAACTAGTGACAAAAAAAATGCTTTATAGAAATGATGATACTTTTGCCCTTTAAGGGTTAAATTCTGAAAAAAGTTTTTTCTTAAAATATGTTGTGACCACTGCGGAGTCCTTAAACTTTAAAATGATACCTCATTTTTCTATATCGGTAAGATATGAAGGCAGATAAATGACTTGTGACACTAAAACGCTTTGGAGAAATATTGATGCGTTTGCCCTTTAAAGATCAAATTCCAAAAAATTCATTTTTTAAAATTTGTTGTGACCACAGTGGAGTCCGTAGTGTTTTAAATGATACCTCATTTATTTATATCGGTAATATATGGAAGGAGATAAATGGTTCGTGACACAAAAATGCGCTGTGAAATATTAATACTTTTGCGCTTTGAGGATCGAATTCCGAAAAATTCCTTTCTTAATATTTGATATAATCAAAGTGGAAAGCTTAATCTTTAAAATGATAGGTCATTTATTGATTTCAGTTAGGACTACATGGGGATAAATGGTTTGTGGTACTAACTGCAGTTTAGAAATTTTTCCCTTTATCCCTACTGACTGTTGGAAATACACTGAAATTTATAATTTTAATTATATATTTCTATAAAGGTACCTGAAATTAAACACAATGTATATATTTTTTGGAACTATTTACTAAGCCAGTACAAATAAGTACTGTCAGGGACTTTGTGTATTACAGTGTGTACAGAAATAGCAGTTGAAATCAGTTGTGTTCATATTAGTATGAAATGTTCACCTCATGATATTCAACAAACCAATTCTTTTTTCTCATTCATACACAAAAAGACATTGCAGTGGGAACATTTGGAATGATGTTTTCAATGTACTTCTTCATACTTCACATTTAACATCTTTATCTGATTTTTACAAAAACAAATAAAAACCCAATCAGACACAAACAGATACCACAACTCAGGTATTTACCACCCCACAAGTAAAAAATGTGAGGCAACATACATAGGGTCGACATGAAAAAGTTCCAAATCAGATATAAAGAACACATGAGAGCTCTCAAATACAGTAACCATGCCACATTTGCCGAACACTTCACCAATACACATAAACACAGATTTGCAAATTCTCATTAACAACAACTACAGAGACAACACACTCACTTTACAGGAAAACTTGTGTAATCGGAAAGCAAACAATAAAGGCAAACAGGTACTAAATGACCAGGTAAACCTCACAAATCAAACATTATTCAAGTTAATAGACCCAAACTTGATAGACAAAATAAACACACAAAATCTAATAAACACACACACATGTTTACATCACACATAAGTATAAAATAGACTAACAGAACCATCACTCATTCACGCACTTTCAAAACTGGCATTGTCAACACAAGAAACTACATGAACAAACAAAATGGCCACAGCAGACAACCAAGTGACAAGAAAGCGCACTATTTCAAAATACCACTTCACATCTTTCCCTGGGCCATATGTCTAGTATCCTGTCCCGACATCGCCGCATGCCCAGCAGAGGGCATGGATGTCGACTTCATATAGACGGCGCTGGCATCGGAGCAACCAGCGCCACCACATCATAGTTTTCAGCCGCGGCAAATTGGAGCCGACCCGCCACACATATAAATAAAGCCCGCGCAGCTCCACTCCTCAGTTCAGTGTTCACTGCGCTTTCGGTACTCTCTCTTACTGTGAATCGCCTCTCGGACTTCTGACAGTGCTCGTTCTTGGCTACACTTTGGTATTCTCTTCGGACTCTGTGAACCTCATGCCGGACTCAGACAGTGCTCGTTCTTGGCTACGTCTTGGTACTCTCTTTGGATTCTGTGAACCTCACGTCGGACTCTGCCAGTGCGCGTTTTTGGATTACGTTTCGGCCTGCTCCTGGGACTTGTTCGGGTTGTTCGTGACCGTCTCCCGTGGACCGCCTTCTGACGTGTGATGTTCGGCCATTGTTAGGACATAGCAATATGACTCGCCTCCTATATGTTTAAAGTCATTCACTGTAATGTTGTAAAGTGTGTTTGTGTTTGTCTGGTCCTCTTAGCTATATCTGTGGTAATTAACTGGATATTTTCCTATCCTTCCTTACTTTCGTAGCCTAGTGGCAGTGTCATTGTCACCATTATCCAATTTGGATTAAAAAAAGTTTCAAATATGTTACCTGGTGACATAAGCTATTACTGTGTGCATTAAAGTGCCGTCTAGTTGCTCACTGATTAATAACTGGAGACTGAAAGATTCCTGATTAGAATCCTGGTCTCCTCCGGGATTTTCAAAGCCCCTCAACTTAAACTTTACTTCAGACGTGGTTTGCTGCATTATGTGAAGAATGCCAGAACACTTCTGTGGTTCGGATTACATGTTAAACTGCATGTCCCCAATACCTGTTTGGACTACCAGGTTAGTTTAGATGCCTGTGATATGGGTGGATTGTGCAGCTGGTAAGAAACCTTCATTGCAACTTCATAAAATTACTATTATTATGCACAATTCCACTGAATATTATTCATTAGTTTTTGTGTGGTTTGTGGACAGACAAAGAAATTTTTCTAAATTTATAGTTAAAAAGCTTTGTAACATCTATCTAATATATAAAAATGAATGTTTGTTTGTTCATCTTCTATGCGTTCCTATACCATTCATCTGATTACGATGAAACTTTGGTGTGTCTGTGCGTACCTGCGAAGGTTTCTGACCACAAAAAAAAAAAAAGTCCCACCCCCTATACACCCATCAATTGTTTTCAAATTTTCAATACACAAACTCACAGTTTTTATTCGATACTAGCTGGTACCCACAACTTCGTTCATGATTGTAAAGAATTCATATTGACAGCTATAGACATCTAACCACCCTAGTGCACGATGGGAGACTCGATACTATTACCACACACAAGTACCAGTCGTCTGCGCTATGTAGTTCCGGCAGCAAGGTAAAATTTACGGATACACACAAGTCTTTGGATGAAACACGAAAATATTCATGATCGACCAATTTCAAACACCATATCTCACACACTCCCACAGTTACCGAATTTCGGCCAACGTTGTGATCGATGGGAGACTCTGTGTTACTACCACACACAAACGCCAGTGATCTGCGATTGATAGGTTTCACTTAAAAGTGATACACCGTGACACATGCGTGTGGCAGAAATATGAAATTGCCACAGGTCGACCATTTTCATCCCCCATATCTTCCACACCCCCATATCTACAGACATCTAACAACCATAGTGCACGACAACAGACACGATTCTACTACCACACATAAACACCAATGCTCTATGCTATGTAGTCGTGGTAGAAAAGTGAAATCTGCGGAGACACATGCCTTTCGTCGAAATACGAAAATATCCTTGGCCGGCCACTTACAACCACCATATCTACCACAGTACCACAGTTTCTGAAATTCGGCCGCTGTTGTGATCGAAAGGTGACTCTGTGCTACTACTACACACAAACGCCAGTTATCTGTGATCTGTAGTTTTCGCTGAAAAGTGATACACCATGACACTTTTGTCTTTGAAAGAAGTATGAAACTGCCACAGGTCGACTACTTTCAACCCCCATATCTCCCACATCCCCATAGCTACCGACATCTAACAACCATAGTGCACGACAGGAAAGACGATTCTACTACCACACACAAACACCAAAATTCTATGTTAAGTAGTTGTGGCAGGAAAGAGAAGTATACGGAGATACAAATTTTTGGTCGAAATATGAAAACGCCCTGCACTGACCAATTTTAATCATTATATCTCCCACATCCCTATAGCTATCGGCATTCGGCCAACGTTGTGCACGACAGGAATCTCCATGCTACTTCCAGCCACAAACATCAGTGATCTGTGCTAGGTAGTGGTGGCTGAAAAGTGAAAAATAGGAAAAAACACGTCTATTTTTATATGTATATAAGATTGATGGAACTTCACACACATAAACTTTAAAACAAACTGAAAAATATTGTCTACATTTGTTTGAAAAGACCCACCTCTTTCCACCTTTTCCCCCACTCCCTAAATTTTTGACAACGCTCTTCATACAAACAGTTTTTATCCTATTTTGATGGAACTCTGAATATGTACTAGGTATACTTTAAACAAATAGAAAAATACTGTCTGCGTTTGGTTTACAAGTCCTAACCCCTATCCTCCTTTATCCACCCTTAATTTATGCCAATGTTGTTCCTACAAACCCACAGTTTTTATCCGAGTTTGATAGTACTTGGCACACATATGTTGTGAAATAGATTGGTCTGGTAGCTTAGTGGTTAAGCCGCTAACTTCCTAAAGTTTCTATCTACGGTCCTGGGTTCAAATCCCCATGGAAGCAGGAATTTTTATGAGCTGGATTTTAAATTTAATTTTAATTGCAATGGAGCACATGCTCCGGTGACAAACCCATCTTCCCCATTTCCAGCACCCACCTACATTTGTCCTCTACAAAGTTCAACTTTAACATATGACTTACGCCGGGACGTTCCATGGTTGAGATTCCACATCATATACAGGGTGTCCACAAATGAATATCGGGGTTTGAATGCTTTATAAGATTTATTACATTATCCTTACAGTTATAAATGATTTGTCAAATGAAAGAGCAACTCAAACAGTTTTGTTCGTTGGCACTAGTGCGCATGTGCGTGAAATGTTTCCGCTGCGATCCGCTAGAATGCGGTAGTAGCAAAGATGGTGACTAGTGAAGAGAAAGCGTTTTGTGTTTTACAGTTTGCAAAGACTGAATCTGTAGTTACTGTGCAGCGTGCGTTCCGCATTAAGTTCGGGCGTGATCCTCCAAGTGACAATAACATCCGTAGATGGTATCATCAGTTTGAAGATACAGGCTGCCTTTGTAAAGGGAAGAGCGCGGGACGACCAAGAGTTAGCGAAGAGACTGTTGAGCGAGTGAGAGAGTCGTTCACTCGTAGCCCAAAGAAATCTGTTCGGAAGGCTAGTCGCGAATTAGAAATTTCTAAGTCGACTGTTTGGAAAGTTTTAAGGAAACGCTTGCAACTACGTCCTTACCGTTTACAGTTGTTACAGGCTCTAAAGCCTGCAGACCATGGTTTACGTGCCAAATTCGCTAACGAAATGTTGTTACATGACTATGAAGATTTTCTACATCATGTTGTCTTCAGTGATGAATCGACCTTTCACCTCAGTGGACATGTTAACACTCATAATGTGCGGATCTGGGGCTCAGAAAATCCTCAAGAGATCGTACAAGTGCAACGAGACTCCCCTAAAATCAATGTTTTTTGTGCCGTATCCCGGCGGAAAGTTTATGGACCTTTCTTTTTTGATGAACCGACTGTAACTGGTACTTCTTACCTTGATACACTAGAGCAATGGCTCTTCCCTCAGTTGGAACAATATGAACCAAAGAACTTCATTTTCCAGCAAGATGGTGCGCCACCTCACTGGCATAACGAAGTACGCGGTTGGTTGAACGTAACTGTACCCGACCGCTGGATTGGCCGCAAGGGGCCCAATGACAGAGCTTGCTATGCGTGGCCTCCACGTTAACCTGACCTAACGCCATGCGATTTCTACCTTTGGGGTTTCATCAAGGATCGTGTGTATGTGCCTCCGTTACCAGCCGACCTCCTTGAATTACGACAGAGGATTGAAGCAGCTGTTGCAACAGTTACTGAAGACACACTGCTCAACGTTTGGGAAGAACTCGGCTACAGACTTGATGTGTGCCATTGTGACAAATGGTGCCCACATAGAACACTTGTAAGCTTGTATATAAAACTGTTTGAGTTGCTCTTTCATTTGACATATCATTTATAACTGTAAGGATAATGTAATAAATCTTATAAAGCATTAAAACCCCGATATTCATTTGTGGACACCCTGTATAATAAAAAAAAAGAGCAGTCTGGAAGCTCACGGGTTAATGGCCTCATTTTTGAAAGTTCCCAGGTTTATATCATGGTGGAAGCTGAAATGTTTTAGCGTGGTATTTGATCACATGAGGAATGCAAGTCCCGTGGTTTGGATTCCACATTGTACTGTAGGTCCCAAAGGAAAAGATTTTGCCATCCTACCTGTGACACAATAGCTTAGTACACCTTCGGAATAATTCAGGCACAACCTTTGGGATGTGGACGTGGTTAGTATTATTAATTTTTTTTAATAGACTGAAAAATATTGTCTACTTTTGTTTGCAAAGAGAAACCACTCTTCTTCTTACCCCACCCCCTCGTCTTAATTTTTGCTAACATTGTTCATACAATCCCACAGTTTTTAATTAAACTTTGATAGTACTTACCACACAAATACTTCATAACGAAATTGTCTGTAGCTGAATAGTTAATGCGATTACTTACGGAAGTTTCTGTATTAGGCTGTGGTTTCCAATCAAGGAGGAAGCAGGAATTTTTAGGAGTTTGATGACCTGAGTGACACCTGGACGTTTCGTGGTTCAGATTCCACATTAAACTGCAGGTCTGAGGAATGGAACTGACCGTCCTGCTTCTAAAATAATGGATTAGCACATTTTTGGGAGGATTCAACCTAACCTTCGGGTTGTGGACTAAGTTAGTTTCTTTACTTTAAAGCAAAGAGAAAAATACAGTCTATGTTTGGTTAACAGAAAATTATGTCCTCTCCTACTTTACACCAATCCTCAATTTTTGCCAATGTTGTTCATGCTACCCCATAGTTTTTAATCCGGGTTTGATAGTACTTAGCACACCTATACTTAAAAAAATATAATGATCTGGTAGCTTACTGGTTAAGGCTGTTATGTTCAAAAGTTTCTTGGTCCAGTCCCAGGTTCAAATTCTGGTGGAAACAGGAATTTTTAAGAGTTGTATATAATCTATGGTTTAGTACGACTCCTTCAGGTTGTGGACTAAGTTAGTTTTTATACTTTAAAACAGAGAGATAAATACTGTCTAATTTGGTTTGCAAAATCCAACCCTTCTTCTCCTTTACCATCCTTAATTTTTGTAAATGTGTTTTATTCAAACCCACTATTTGTATCAGATTTTGATGGAACTTTGCACACATTTACTTTAAAACAATGAGCAAAATATTCCCCACCTCCCCTTAAACAAAATTTTCACTTGGAACTATTCAGTCTTTTTGCAAATATCTCGAAAATGATAGGGAAAATAAGCAAAGTGGATATGCGTGATATTCTGAGAGCTCATAACATTTCCTATCAATCAGCATTGGATTGATTCTGACTGGACAGTTGCCAACCAGGAAATTAAACATATAATTTAAAAATCTACAGTTTTTATCTGATCCTGAAGGAACTTTGTGCACAGGTATTTTAATATAAATGGAAAAATGATGTTTACATTTAGTTTACAAAACTGCACTCACTCTTTTCCTTCTCCCCTTTTAATACTAATTTATACAAGCAACTTTTCCGGGTTTTTTTATTGGTAGGGAAATCTGCCAATGTGGATTCTGATGGAGGATTTTTACTACAATCTGATCAAAAGGGATAAATGATTAGAACTGTCACATCCAGCAGCCGAGAAATGCTGTAGACAGTATTTTTCTCTTTGTTTTTTATTATTGTAATTATTATTATTTTTAAAACACTTAGTCCACAACCTGAAGATTGGATAGATCCTACGGAAGGGAGCATACTAAGCAATTGATCATATACTAATCTTAAAAAATTCCTGCTGCCACTGGAATTTGAACCTGGGCCCATATCAAAAAAACGTTTGAAATAATGAGCTTTAACCACTGAGCTACCACACTGTTCTGTTTTTAAACATAGGTGTGCTAAGTACTATCATAACCGGATAAATCCATGGGTCTCTTTTTGCAGAAAAGACCAAATATATTCTATAGCTCAAAGCACTAGACTAAACGTTTTCAATATTAATTTAATTCATAAAAAAATCATTGTCTTTCATTTATTTTGAACACGTAAATGTCTGTTTTGTATGTGCGTACCCACTTAAGAAAGAAAATGAGGCAAAGCTAGTATTGAGATAAAACATATCCTATATCCGGGCCCATGATATAAGCTCTCACTATTTGCAGTTTTGTTAAAATATGTCTATCTAAACTGAAAAATGTTTGTCTGTCTTCTAGTACATTGTGCAATAACTAATGGACAGATTTTAGAAAAACTGTTAGCTTATGCCGTGGCTCAGGATATATGTTACTTTTTAACTGGTAAGTTACAAAGTTCCTGATTATACAGAGCCCAAAAGCAGTAAATTTTGAAAATTTTATCTTTCTGTGCATACATCACACAAAAACTAATGATTTCATTTCAAAGAAACTTGGCATAGATTGTCATCAATAAACATTAGGATACTTTTTATGTATATAATTTATGTAGGTCTTAATGATACAGAGGACAAAACAATAACTTTTGGAATCTTTGCATGCATGCCTCATACAAAAACTGAAGAATGGATTTCAGTGACACTGTTTATAGTGATAGCTTATGTCATATATTTTTATCCTAATCATATATATTATTTCTATAAGGTATTTTTCTGTTACAAACCATTATCTCCCTTCATAACTAACCGAAATCGATTAATGAGGTATCATTTTAAAGATTAAGGTATTCGCTTTTGGTCACATCATATTTTAAGAAGCAATTTTTCCCAATTTGACTCTTAAAAGGGAAAATGACAATATTTCAAAATGCAGTTTTTTTTACAACGAACCATTTATCTTCCTGTGTTACTGACCAAAATTGATAAATGAAATACCATTTTGAAACCGAGCGTGGTGGTGTAACGGATAGCGTTCTGGCCTCGCATTCGGGAGGACGGTGGTTCGAATCCCTATCTGGGCATCCAGATTTGGGTTTTCCATGGTTTCCAAAATCTCTCCAGGCAAATGCCGGAATGTTTCCTTCAAAAGGCCATGGCCGAATTCCTTCCCATTCCTTGCCCCCATCCTTTCCCATCTCTAAAGACCTCTCTATTGAGAGATGTAACGCATTAAAAAAAAAAAAAAAAAAAACAATTTTGAAGGCAAAGATTCCAGCTTTGTTGACATATGTTAAGAAAGAAATTTTTCGAAATGTGACCCTTAAAAGGCAAAAGAAGCCGCTTCCATTTTCCTTAGTTGCATCATTGTTGCCTTACAGTGCATTTTTGTGTCACGAGCCATTTATCTCTCTTGATATCCAACTGACATAGATAAATGAGGTATCATATTAAAAATTAAAAACTTCGCTGTGATCACAACATATTTTATGAAAGGAATTTTTCGGAATTCGACCATTAAAGGGCAAAAGTATCACTATTTCCATACCTTTCTTTTTTGTCACAAGCCATTTATCTTCCTTGATATCTAACCAAAATAGATAAATGAGGTATCATTTTGAAGATTAAGGTCTTTACTTAGGCAACATTATAAATTAAGAATGAAATTTTGCGGAATTTGAACCTTGAAGGACAAAAATAAGTGCTGTGTAAATGTGAAAGTTGAACATTTGAGGCAGTGCAAATTCAAACTGCTAGATAGCAGCTGCACATATCACAGAGATATTAATAAACTGCTTCACTGATGTTGACTTTAGTTACGTACCTTTTACCCTAAACAAATAAACAATTGATACAAATGTACTATTCTTTTTTCATCCAATTACAAACTATTCATCGTATTCACAAAATTTTCACAAGGGTCATCTAGTTATATCATATTTCATTCACAAAGGCCACACCCGTAAATATAGGAATTTTTATACATGTGTGTGTGGATGAAACAAAAACTTAGTATAATGATTGTTACATTAATGAAAGTTTGTATTATGTTTCGCCATGGTATCAACTCCATGAGAATTTTTTTTAAAAAAATGCTCCATTAATTTAATTGTTCTGTAATAGAATCTAATTTGCAGTTGAAGTGTTTAGCATGATTAGCATTATACATGTGGTGATGGTGTTTTTAAAGAATACAGACTATAATGGATCACTTTTGCAATTCTATCAGGGTATTTATATAGAAATATAGCAACCTATCCGTATTCACTCAGCATTTTAACTTTAATTGTTGTTTACAGAGAAAGTTTGTGAAAATAGTGAAGTTTGGTAATCAACAAATATAAAAGATTCTGGATTAGTGACAGTTTCAAGATGCGGCAGAAGCAATTGATACACACAAATGTTCATTTGCATTCAACTTAAATTTAGAATGAGTGGAAGAGAGGAAGAAAACAGGTCTCCTTCTCTTTTTTCCTACTCAGGAAATGTTTCTTTAATTTTTTATCTTTGAATTACCAGCATGAATATAAAATTCTGCATGGACAACATCACTGGCACAGCTATTTACTAATATTTTTATATTTTAGGCTGTTGAAAACCCAACTCATCAAGAAATACGAGATGTGCTTTCATCAGCTGGCTTGAAAATAGGTGTAGAAAACAAATATTACAGCAGAGAGTGCAGCAAGGAAATGCTTTACAGAGGCAGGATAAGAGTGCAGTTAAAAAATGATGATGGAACTCCTTTTAATCAAGACTTCCCAACCAGTAAGTTTTTTGTGTGTGTGTGTGTGTGTGAATATTGCTAATCACTCTAAAATGATTATTGTGGTAAATCTATAGAATAATAAGTGACTTGTTGAAGGCTGCACCAATATTAAACAGATGCAAGCAACAGGTATTTTGCGTGACCATTAGTTAAATGAGAGGATAAATGAGCAAGACCTGGATTTTTGGTTGTTGGTGGAAAGGGTAAAAGACTGTTGGCGGAAAAGATGCTGGTTGTGAAATATGAAAATGAAAGTAATGGTAAGCCCAATAGGCAAACCAAAATAATTATCAATTTTTTGCTACAGATCTTTCACTTTTAATATTTTTTGGATTTTGTTGTGTGACTATATGTATTGCTTTTTCACTAGCAAGTTTAAACTACTATTGATACTCATTGCAGTCACCAAACTCAAAAGTATGATACTAAGATTGGAGAATTATTCTATCACACATCATTGGCCAAAAAGTTAAATCTTGATGGCAAGGCCCCTATAAGTAGCAAAAATGTTTACATGTAATGTAGGCTTTCCCGGTGCACTAATTGAACAAAAAAATTCTTGGGCCTTCCACCGGGGAAGCTTGTCGATTTAACATTTCGAACTCTCTCTTTCTGATTTCATCTTGGAAGTTTTTATACAACATGTGTTATATTTCCATCACACTGCAGTGATGTTAACTACTATCCAACTTTACAAAATTAATTTCTGGAAAAACTTTCTACTTTTGCTATGATTTATTGTTTCTGTAGTATTACATTTTCTGCTATGGTAATTGATTCTGCCAACATAGATATAGCATTACACATTGTTTCTTAACCACTTACACATTCTTTTTACAACAGTGACTCCATAATTGCATCGCCTCTGGATATGTTCATAATCTACTATATAATTTCGTAAGGTCACCCACTCACCTCGATAGCTATTGTCACGTGTCAGCCTTCGATAACAAAACAGTTGTAACAGCTCTCATCCCTGAACTTTAAATAGAATTGTATTTAATGAAGTATTTGTAGTGAGCTAAAGTTTGCTTGAATATGATCTGGTATGTTTGTTTTGCAATGTCTTGTAAATCAGTGTATATAGACTTTATTTTATGAAAGGAAATTATTTAAAGGCCATTTAATATGTTTAAGAATCGAATTGTGCAAGAGAATTGCTTAAATGTGTGTAATTCCAAGTATTAATGCAAGTTACGATGTCTACAGGACATTTTTCTACAGTTTAAAATTATTTCTGTAAATAATTTTGTGTTTAAGTATCTTTAATTTCCATTTCTGACCATTTTGTAATGATGTTAAGTGATTATGTATTAATTCTGATTGTATTTAATATGTTTAATTGTTTGAGTAATTGTTAATGTTCGAGAAATATCGGGCGGACGCCTTTGAAGAATTCCAGAAATTTCGATAGAGCCTATATGAAGAAATCAGCAGAAGGACAGAGTTAGTTAGTATTACAGCAGTTTATACAGATTCACTTTGGAACTGCGTCAATAGTATCTCTGGATATTGTATCTTTGCCTGTAAACAATATCGCTGACGTTGTTTTGAAAATAAACAAAATCTTAAACTGAGTCTTATGGTGGACTATTTAATTAATCACTATATTGATTAAACCACCGAAGACCCTAATACAGTGACCAGAGATACCATTAGAAGGAATTTGTGGATATGTCTACAGTTTAATTAATTAAGCAACTGCTACCAAATTAATTGGCATAATACATTCATTAAGTTTGCTTTTCATAGCGTTTCATAATTTAAAAAATTTTAATTAATTTTGCGGCTGAAAAAACGTGGATCTGCTTTTCAGTAACATGTTACTAATTAAAGCAACTTAAAAATATAAAAAATTAAATTAGTCTCTGCTGTGACCACGAATGCCAATTGTCTTTTCGGCTTAGGATAAATTTCAGTTTAATTATAACTTTCACTAATGTTGTTACTTGACCAAAATTTATGCATTACAGTTTATTTGCTTTTTAGGCATTTTACTGACCACTTTCGTTATTGGTCTTTATTCATGTTCGCTGTATGTGAGTTATTAGGTTATTTTAAGTGGACATCAGACCAAATGTGTCATCAAATTGACTATTCTGGCAACTTATTTCTGTGGAGTTGCTCAACTGTTTCATAATATGGAATGTGTATTAAGTTCTCTGGCCGTCACAGATACTATGACCAATGTTTACATTTTGAGTGTTTGCCCACTCTCAATAATAGATAACGTGATGCTTTAGAAGGAAACGGATTTTTTTAAAAAAATTTTGCAAAGTGAACTTTAAGGGTCAAATACAAGTCAAGTTCGTATTTAAACAAGTTCGAGTGTATGACCTTTGAAACAGTTACATGATAGCGTTCCTATCAGTGTTTAATACCTTCCTCTATTAATGTTTCGGAGTTCTTCAAGCTCAAGAGATTTTATTCATCCTAATGGTGAAACACAGGTCAAGCTTATATTTGGCCAGATCAGATCAACCTGTCATAATATTTCATCGTAAAAACTAGAACTATTCTAGACCTGTGACAATACGCAAAAAACAGTTACGGGCTTACACTATAGCTGTGGCCAGATTAATTGGCGGCTGGCGTCAAATGCGCCGTTGCCAAGCCGTGCGCGTAACAGTTGTATTCACCTCTTTACTTGTAGTAATGGTTTGTAACGTGTTTTTAGTAATTTATGATCACTATTCTGTCATAAAATATTGATGCATGTCATTTCGTTAAGAAAGTTATGCATTGCAGATGCGTTTAATATAATTGGAGGTTTCAAAGACCTGTTATTTATTATTCTATTATCTGCGCAGAAAAATAAAATTAATTAACGACAAAATTATCTGTTTATATATTACCACTCATCACTATCGTAAAATTCGTGTACTGCCCTCCTGACAAAGGACTGTCAAAGTCGCTAAGCTTTGTTAGAGTGCTGTATTGTTTCATATTTTTCTTTCGAGAAACAAACGCGACACACGCGCTGGACAGTTCTCAAACCGACACCACAAGCTGCAGCGCAAATAGCCTGTCCATTCCCTAATTTTTTCGCAATATGGTTGTTTGTTGCGGTAACAAATCACTACAATTTTTTATTTCATCAATATCAAGTACGTCCATATTTTTCAAGTCTTTTCCTACTAGCGTACATGTAGAAGACAAAATTTCTCGATCATTGTCGACAAGAAATTTGAAATATTTATAAACATTGTGAATGATAGATTTACTCTCTTGTCTGCTTCAGCTGCGGTGGTTCTGCTATCGATGACTTGCGTCTTGTTAGGAGTCGTTAGTTCGAGAACACCTGGAATAGGAGAATAAGTCTATTCCTAAGTATCCATTTTTAGTAGCAAGATTCTCTGCTAAATTTCCCTAATTATAAGTTACTGCACTTTTTGTTCGGTAAAATTATTACATTAAATTACTATAATTAATAAATAACCAAAAGGAATTATTTAAATCGCACGTAAAACTCGTAAATCGCTAAAAATCAAAATATCCTCTCTCGAGCAAGTTCACACTCACACTGACACTTTCTAATTCCTATTCTCAGGTTCACACATTTTTTGTGTGTTGAAAGGGAGGTGGAAGGTTTGGTTGTGGGCAGCGAGCTGTTTACGCTTGGACTAGGCAACACAGGCCGCACAGCGTTGCAATTTTCAGGTGATAGAAAGAGAAAGCATCGCGAGTTTGTCCCCAAGTACGGCAACAGCGCGTTCACACTGACCCGCCAATTCAATTGGCCACAGCTATAGTACAATACAATACAATACATTCATTTTCCATTGATCCCAATATAAGAGACTGGCTCTGTGGGATGTGGAAAGTTGTCAATTTACAGATAAACAGTTGCATAACAAAATTATAAGTACACCACTAGATGTACAGTCATAGTATACATGGTACATTAAACACTTCCATTACAAAATAATACATACACCAGAAGATGTAAAGTCATAGGATATATGGTACATTAAAAAAAAAAAATTTAACAAAATAATACATACACCACAAGATGTACAGTCGTAATATATATGGTACTATAAACAATTACATAACAAACTAAATACATACACCAGGAGATGTACAGTCATAGCATACATGGTAAATTAATTATTTGAACTATATTTACACAAGATACTGGCAGTTATTTTTAAGAGACCTTAGAAATAAATTCTTCGACAGAGTAGAAGGAGTTGTCAATTAAAAATTCTTTCAATTTTTTCCTGAAATTATTCTTATCATCTACTAGACATTTAATATGTGTTGGGAGCATATTGAAGATATGTATCCCTGAATATCGGACCCCTTTTTGAACAAATGACAATGACTTGTAAGTCTTGTGAAGATCATTTTTACTTCTAGTGCCGTAATTGTGTATTTTACTATTTGTTTCAAACAAAGTAAAATTTGTGACTACAAAGGACATTAATGTGTATATATATTCAGATGCTAATGTTAAAATCCCTAACTTCTTGAACAGCTCTCTACATGAAGTTCTATTGCTAACCCCACACATAATTCTTATTACACGCTTTTGGGCTCTGAACACTTTATCTCTATGGGTAGAATTGCCCCAGAATATTATTCCATATGACAATAAGGAGTGAAAATAAGCAAAATAAACTAGCTGCCTCATACGGAGATCACCTAAAGCTGAAATTGTACGAATTGCAAACGTGGCTGCTCCCAATCGCTTTAGTAAGTCAGAAACATGTACTTTCCAATTTAAATTATGATCAATACACAAACCTAGAAATTTCACACTATCTACCTCTTGAATGGACTGGCCTGCAAATTTTATGTCTATGTCAGGTGTTACTCTGTGTGATGTACTGAATTGCATATACTGAGTTTTATCAAAGTTTAAAGACAAGCCATTAGCTGTAAACCATTTATTAATCAGTTCAAAGACATAATTTGAAATATATTCTGTAGATAAATCTGGAGTGTTTTTAATTCCTATGTTTGTGTCATCTGCAAATTGGACAAATTTTGAGTTTTTAGATGAAACACAGGGTAGATCATTTATATATATTAAAAACAGTAGTGGCCCCAATATAGAACCCTGAGGTACTCCACATCTGATTAATTTCCACTCAGAAAACAGTGGACCTCTTAAGGCAGCCTTAAAATTCTCCATTGACACTTTCTGTTTTCTATTTAGAAGGTAAGAACTAAGCCATTTATTAACAATGCCATCTATACCATAATACTTAAGTTTCTGTATCAGAATTTTATGATCTACACAGTCAAATGCTTTAGATAAGTCACAAAAAATTCCCACAGGAATTAATTTATCATTTATTCCTTCTAAAATATTGTCAGTGAATGCAAATATAGCTTGTTCTGTTGAATGACCCTTTTGAAAACCAAATTGTGATTTAGTTAGAATATTATTATTTTTTAGATGTTCATAAACTCTATTGCAGATTGCTTTCTCAAAAACTTTGGAGAAGGCTGTTAGTAATGAAATTGGTCGGTAATTCGATACGGCTGCCTTATCTCCCTTTTTATAGAGTGGTTTAACTACAGCATACTTAAGCCTTTCTGGAAAAGTCCCCTCAAGTAGAGATATATTTAATAGATAACTTAGTATATTACTTAATTCTGTGGAGCACAATTTAATTAATCTGCTGGAAATCCCATCATAACCACTTGAGTATTTGCTCTTAAGGGATTTGATAATTTTTCTTATTTCTTCTGGAGTAGCTAATTTTAAAGACATAGAGTTAAATTTTTCTTGGAAGCCTTTTTTGACAAAATCCATACTGTGTGTCACTGAGCTATTAGCAGACAACTTATCAGCAACAGATAAAAAATGTTTATTAAAATTATCAGCAATTGAGAAATTAGATTCTACTGAATTTTCTTTGACAAAAATATCATTACTTGTTTGATTACTCTTTCCTGTTTCCTTTTTTACAATGTCCCATATTGTTTTAATTTTATTTTCAGAATCATGAATTTTATGTTTGTAGTACATACTTTTAGATTCTTTAATAACCTTTTTCAGTATTTTGCAGTACTGTTTGTAATGTGTTTTAACATCAGCATTCTCACTGTTCCTAGAGGCAATATACAACTTCCTTTTATTAATGCATGATGTTCTAATGCCAATAGTTATCCAAGGCTTTTGTTCTTTTTGAGAAGCATGACACTTTTTCAAGGGGAAGCAACTTTCAAAGAAATTTAATACAATGTCACTAAAAATGTTGTATTTTTCATCCATACCTTGAGCACTGTATACCTGTTCCCAGTTTGTGGCATTCAGGCACTTTCTAAAAAAAGTAACTGACTCATCATTTATTACACGCTGAAGTTTAAAGACATTACTCTTAGTGCTAGTTCCTATTGAAGTGTTGATGGTTAATAACTGGGCATCGTGATCCGAAAGTCCATTGATGGATGGCTTGATGGTATAACTGAATTTTGAGGTATCTAGGAAAACATTGTCTATAGCTGAGTGACTATTATTCATTATTCTAGTTGGAAAATTAACTACCTGAGTTAAATTGAATGAACTGACTAATGATTCTAACATGACTTTACAGGGTAAGTTATTTAGAAAATCTACATTAAAATCACCACATACTACTATGTTGACTTCTTTTCTGCTTAAAAATGTTAATAAGAGTTCAAACTGGTTCATAAAAACAGAAAAGTTTCCCGATGGTGCTCTATATACTGTTACTATTATGAAAATTTCATTATTGAATCTTAGCTGTGTAGCACAGGCTTCAAAATGTTGGTCAACACAATATTTGCTAATACTTATATCCTCAAAACTATAACCATTTCTAACATAAGTGACAACTCCTCCTTTCTCCAAGTTCGTTCTACAATAATGAGAAGCTAAATTAAAATCAGTTACATATGACATACCTATTCCTGCAGTTATATGGTGTTCAGACAAGCATAAAACATCAATTCTACTGATATCATTTAATTCATTTATGTGGACTAGCAATTCATCCACTTTATTTGTTAACCCTCTGATATTCTGATGTAGTAAATTAATCCCTACACAATTTTTAGTTTCGGTATCTGAAAACTCATTATTGTTTAAACTAATTTCTCTTAAAAATCTCTGCCTAATACATGATCCTAATCTAAAAAAGGAGCTGCCCTAACACCATTAACAACAGATATCTTTTCATGTGAATTTGTGGCCCCAATTAATTGTTTTGCTATGAGATCTGAAAGAACCCCCTTCCCTCTACTATTGAGGTGTAGGCCATGCCTAGTATAACCCCACCTATCAATAGCATCTACAGGTACCAAGCCCATGCCAGAGCCAATATCAGACATAAGATACCGTTCCAGTTCCAGATTCACTCGCCTCACAGCAGAGTTCATCTGTGGCCGATCACTAGCGTCTCAAGACCGACATCACACTGACCCGAGTGTGGCACGTTGCTTCTGCTATTTTCTCCAGGTCATCTCTGATGCTATACCTATCATTCCTGCCCAAACTATTTCCCGCTCCTCCCACTATCACTACATGATCCTCATCTGTGAAATCCTTACACAAAGAACCTATATCTTCTACTACCTGACCAAGACTAGCACTAGGTTTGAAGAAACTCATGACCTGGAAACCTGATCCTAATTTTTCCTGCACCAATGGCCCAACACCTCGTCCATGGCTACTACCTAGCAGCAAGACTTTCTTTTTCCCTAATCCCTGCCTACCAGACTTAACTACACAGTTTTTCCTACAAGTCTGCTGCTTTTTACCTACACCTACAACTACAGAAGGCTCATCCCTGTCTAACTCTGGCAACAGGGCAAACCTATTTTGCACCCCAACAACAAAAGAATCAGAAGCCCTTCTTGTTCTAATTGCCCTTTTCCCTGTCACCAGTTCCCAACCATCTCTGTTTCCCTCCCTGCGCAGCCTATCCAACTCCTTTCTAGCCTCTATCAGTTCAGCCTGAAGGGCACTAATCCTTTCCTCCTGCTCCAATATCTTCCTACTTTTGAAACAATCTTTACAAAACCATGGGAGAGCCTCCTCAATTTCCCCAACTTCGACGCCACTACAATCGCACCCCAATGAAACCATTTCTCACACCCTTCGCAAAAAATTCCAACCCTCAAAAATCTACGGCAATGTCCACACTTTTCACTCATGATTACAAGAAACTAACAACAACAAAGTACACAATACGAGAAACAAAATTTGTTGAACTTAACCTTACAAAAAAATCTGCTAAATTAATTCACAAGTAAGCTTTATCTAAATATATTTTCGCTCTATAACAAAAATCTGAGCTTAAGCCGAGCGTTCAAAAATGTAAACAAACACAGAAAGTAAACACGGAACAGACCAAAGCACTAAATCACAAATAATTTTTTTTGCACGAATAAAAACACTCACTAACGCTCACAGTAGTAAAATGTATTACAATTTAGAGTTTCGAATTACTATTACAATCAAAAATAACTATTAACTATATTTATTTATAATTTAAATACACACGTTCGTGCGGTTGCGTGTTTCCGCGGTATTCCAAAGATATAATATAATATGTATTTTAATAATTGGTGATATGCATGAATTCAGCAGAAATACAAAATTCAGGAATGTTCTCTTTCATAGTCAGTCAGCATTGTTTGATAACTGTATGTTCGCTTTTAAAACTGGATAAATTGACGTTATTTCAGAAAATTTTGTACCAAAATAAAAAGCACTTAACCAGCTTCAAATACAACTTGCCAGTCTTGACTTTCCATTTTAATTATGTAACTAATAGATAACTAGGATAAAAGAAAAAAAAGAAAGAAAAAAAGGAAAAAGAGCTACACAACCTCCACTCACAAACCAGTACACAAAAACAAATATCTATTTATTACTCACTATTCATTGTTTCATGACTCTTGATGTTCACAGTATCACTGCTATTTTAAACACACCTCAATTACCACTTATTACTTTTTCTTTCATTACATAATTTCTACCACACCCACTTCACTTAATCAGTTTCACCTCATTAACAATTGAAAAGCATGTTGTCTTGATTTCATGTTATGGACCCAGGAAATTCCACCTAAGTCATTCTATTGTTGAAAAAATGCTATCATCTACTCCAGTCCTCATTAGATTAGAAGAGTACTTCAGTTGACCAATTCCAATTGCATTGAGTCCTCTGGTAGTTTCTCATTGTAAATATGTAACAGTTGCCTGCTTAACTGATTCCAAAAATTCAGACAAAATGTGTTTTAGCTGTAGAGTCTTTCTATCATTATCACCAACAACAATAGCAGTTTCCAGCTACTGGCTGGATTGGTCGAATTCTCTCCTCTCTTTCGTGCGCAGGCACTCCTTTCAGCCGTCCATTCCTTGGTCTTCTTCTGGGACATTTACCTTGAAATTTGTGGATTTTTATTAGTATTCTCTCCTTCATTCTCTTAACATGCCATACCATCTTAGTATAGCCTTCTCTGTCATTTTCCTTTACTTTGTGTATAATCATTTAATTCTTTATCCCGTCAATTCTAATAGCTCCCAAACTGCCTCTTAGAATTTTTTTTGGTTGTTTGTATCCTGGTACAGAGCCACTTCTTCATTGTCCAGGTTTCAACACCATACGTCAAGACAGGAACGTAGCATGTATGGTAGATTATGCCATTACTTCTCAGATCCTTTCACAGTGATAAAATCTGCCAACTCGCAGATATTAAAAAAAAGGAAAGAAAAGGTTTGTCAATGGTTGACATCTGAACTGCTCTGAAAGTATTGCTTTATATTGTTTTATGAAGATTTACAAGCTTTTTGTGTGGTCGCCAAGTGATTTAGACTTTCACTAAAGTATGAAACTGAAATCTGTATACTTCTCAAATAAATACAGTGTTGCTAAATTTTTTACTGTACTTTTATTTTTTTGAAAACACTTGAGCCAAACATACACAAACTAAACGTCGGACTTATCTCCAAAGATTAAAGCACGCTACAATAACAAATGGTGTAAATTTCATCTTAGTGAACTTGCTCAGTTGTGATTATCAAAGTTTATATAGGCATTGTGATATTTTTGGGAGAGCATTAAAAGAGCCAATTAATGTTTTTGGAGTGCTTAAAATTGCTCCAACATTAGAAATCATAAAAAATATTAAAACAAACGCAAAATCACTTAAATACATGAGACAATACTCTGAAATGAAAGTAAAAGGAATGGTCTGAATCACTCCAAAATCAGAGTGTGTGTAGCACAGTGTACCATATGAGTTATTAAGATTGCAGAGAGATGGCATGCAAGTAGGTCCAGCAACATTATATTTGTGTGACTGGGCAGTTCAGCATTACACCATGCTCAGTCAGTGCAGAGCTGTCAAATGAAGTGGAAACATGCATAAGTCTTGTTGACTTCAAAGGGTGCGAGCATGTGAGTGAGTTCGAATGTGGCAAAATGATTGGTCACTGGGAAACAGGTTTGTTGTACCATGAGATTGCAAATTGTACAGTGGATGCTGCTACTGTAGCTCTGCTTGTGTGAAACCGGTGGATTGAAGAGATTTGTACACAGTGACGTTCACGTACTGGACCACACAGTACAGGATGACCGTAACTGACAGAACAGCTTTGCCTACAGTGTTGGCTCAATTTTGGAGCACTGCAATGGATGTCGGCATGCCTACATTGATGGTTATACACTATCTGCTGAAGGCTGGGTTGGTGGCGTGCAAGTATTAGACTCTTTAATATCCTGCCTACTAAAAATTTGGCTCATATTGCTGAATTCTGATCACACTGATAAGCCACTCAGTAATTGTCTTGTGTGTTCTACTATAACCAGTAAGTGATAATTGCTTCTTTCTCCAATTCACTGGTTACTGTCATTGGTCGCCAAATGGTTATACACTCTATCAAAGGTTAATGAAACTGGATTAACTAGTTCTATGAAATGACAACACTGAAAAATCACTTTTCACCTCTTCTGTTTCATAAAAACCTTCATGATAACATTACACACAGATAAGGTACCAGACTAGTTCAAAGGTACTAAAGCACAAATACTGAGTACTGAAACTGTAACTAACAACAACTTGCTGTTTGGCTCTGCTGCTTGCTTAAATGGTTGCTAGAGAAACATCCACAACATATCAAAGAAGGCTGACCAATGTTTCTTGAGTGTTGATAATGGACTGACAGTCAAAACCACACTAAAACAATTAGAACTAGTACAAAATTATTCATAATCATTATGAAACACCAGGAAATGAAAATTTAGATATTTGCAGCTATTTACACACAAAATTATCTATATAAACCAGTCTACACAATTGAGAATTGTCCTCCATACATCATGGCTCACATCAATACTTACAAAATTTTTGATTAATGTTTCATACATAAACTGTCCTTGGTCATATTAAATATCATTTACTCAGTTTCTCTCCATAAAACAATGCTCATTTACATGACAAATATACACACATTCACAATTAATAACACGTGAAATAAACAAATCCACAATTAATCTACTCCCATCTTGCTTTACGTAATTAAAATTGAGTGAATCATTCATAAAGTTAGTAAGGTGCTATGAACACAGAAGCACATACACAAATCATAGCTAATCAGATATAACACTTATTACACTTATACAATCAAAGTTCACTTTCTTCATTCCTATTTAACTAAACAGTCATTTAATTTTATCATCTTAATTTACAAAGGCAACCAACCCCAACATCATGAAAATCCCAAAAGCCACTAGAAACAACCGTTTCCATTGTTTGAGACATCTTGTAGTATTTGTAGCTGTTTTGTAATATTTCTTTATATGTTTTTGGTCGTGAGGGGATCCATGTCCTGTTCATTTACCATTCATTTCAAACTTGAATCTCCAAATTGAGGAATTTACTATTTTATACTTGTCGATCCTTTTCATATTCATTCAAATTAAATTCAAGAAATAGGTCTCCAAAATTTATAAGGTCTGATTATCAGTGACTGACTGAATAGTAGTGACTCATATATTATTTTCTCTTTGGAACATGCTAAGTCTGAATCATTTACTTTAGCCATACTATACCATTACATTTATTATTTTTATCAAGAGTCTACAAACTAGTTACCTATATACACTTACCAATCTTAAATACAAATTCATATATTTACATGTAGTGATCCCTATCTTAAACATGCATTATAAAAATTAATTAACATAAAAGTAGCCGATATTGTGGTACCCTTCCCTGAGACATTCTTAAAGGTCGGTACATCTTACAGTGAAAGTGGATTTCAGGATTTCCGTGAAAACCTAAAACTACATAAATTCCTTTTCCCAAACCTTCCAGTTTTCTTCTTTTCTATACACATCTATCACATCACTTTTATATCTACAGAGTTTTATAAATTCCTGAAAGATACATAAACACTGAATGAAAAAGAACAGCTGACTTTGATATATCAACAGAACAGCTGACAGATCACATAGTTTTATTTTCATGAATCATTTGTCGCAACACTGCAAGTTTGATGAATCAAGCAACAACACAAATTTACGATCATAACTGCTGCAATTCAGTCTCTCATTACTTCCAACTTCACTATACCTTAACTAATAATTACTGTCCATATTTGAAAAATTACCTGAATCTGTATCTACAATTTTTTTAGCGTTTGACTTGCAAACTCCAAAACATAATTATCTTTTTCTGCAGTTATCACTTCAATATCATCAACTACATCAAACAGAGAACTAAACATCATGTTAAACTCCAGACTTTTTCTTAAACCAAGCTTGGTGGGTTAGCAGTTAAAGCTCTGGCCTAAAATCCCTGTCCGGGCATCCAGATTTGAGTTTTCCATGGTTTCCCCAAATTACTCTAGGCGAATGCTGGGATATTTGCTTCAAAGGGCCATGGCTGAATTCCTTCCTGTTCCTTGTCCCCTGTCCCATCCCGCATCTAATCTTCTATTGACACCATAGTATCACCCTTATCTTCAAGATACTTAAGAAACACATTAATTTCAGCTCTTTTACAAACCTCCCCACCAATACAAGCAAGCATAGTCCCAATTATGCCATGTTGTAGTCCACCAGTTGCTGATAACAAAACTTTAGCGTGAATTGTGAATTCAACATTGTTTTTCATAAACAAACTATGACTATTCCACAAATTTTCCACACAAATTTCTATCTACAGAAAGGGGTGAGATGCTACTCTGGACATGATTAAAAAACACCTCTCCCTTGAACAACCTCACTACTGCTTTCTTAGGACTGACTACTAGAATTTATACTAACATTACTATTACTATTACTCTGCGATTCACTAAAAGTGTGTGGCAGAGGGTGCATGGGATATGGTAGGAGGCACCCATGGGCTGTTGTGAGGAACCATCCCAGCATTCATGTGGAATGATCTGGGAAAACCATGGAAAACCCAGATCAGGATGGCCGGAGAGCTTTATCGAAAGCTACTCCTGTCAGAAATTAAGTTTACTCGCCCGGTAAATCCTTTCTATTCCATTCCCTAATCGCTCGCGGAAAAAATGAATACAGAAAAGAATCGGTTCGGGCCCTGATTTCTCTTATCTTATTTTCACGGTCATTCCGAGATATGAATGTTGCTGGTAGCAATATTTCTTTGCTGTCATTCTGAAATATGTCAGTCGTGAATTTTTCAATTAGCTTCCTCCGAGAGCAACGCCTTCGGTGTTCCAGGTCTTCCCAACCTAACTACTTCAGCATCGCACTTATGCTTTCCCTCCAACTATATATACCTGTCACAAATCGGGCGGCCCTTCTCTGGACCATCTCTAATGCCTCCATTAACCCCTTTTGATGGGGACCCCATACAGAACAACAATATTCCAAGTGAGGATGCACTAGTGACTTATATGCAATCGATTTAACTTCTGGAGTGCATTGTTTTAAATTACAACCTAGAAATCGGAGCATACGATTTGCTTTCCCAATTACATTATCAATATATTCATTCCACGACAAATTATTACGAATTGTTACCCCTAGGTATTTAGCGGAATCCACAGTTCTAAGGACATTACCATTAATTGTATATTCAGAGCTAAATGGTGTCACCTTTTTACTTACACGCATGACTTGGCACTTTTTAGCGTTTAACTCCAACTGCCAGTCTTTACACCACGCAATTATTTTCATAATATCATCTTGTAACAAAGTGCAGTCTTCCTGGGTTTTGATTTCACGATAAATAATAGCATCATCGGCAAATAATCTTTTCATCCCCATTATTATGTCACACAAATCATTAATGTATATGAGAAACAACAGAGGCCCTATCACGCTTCCCTGGGGAACTCCGGACCTCACCTCGGTAAATGATGAACTCTCACCGTCGAGAACTACACACTGTGTTCTGCCCTTCAGAAAGTCTGCAACCCAGTCGCATATTTGTCTAGATATGCCGTAGCCATGAAGTTTCCTAAGTAACCTAGTGTGAGGCACAGTGTCGAAAGCTTTTTTAAAATCTAATAGTATATCAACCTGGGATTGCCCATCTATTATACGGCACAAGTCGTGAATTAAAAGTGCAAGTTGTGTTTTGCAGCATCGACCTTTTCTGAATCCATGTTGATTTGTGTTTAAAAGCTCATCTTCATCCAAAAACCGCATGACATTTCAATAGATGATGTGCTCTAAAATTTTACAAAATACTGATGTTAACGAGATCGGTCTATAATTTTGAGGATCATTAACATTCCCATTTTTAAACACTGGACTTACGAAGACGGTCTTCCATTCGGTTGGTATTTTTCCTTGATCCAAGGAGACTGTATATAATTTCATCAAATACTGTGCAATTTCCTTTGCGTACCTGGAGTAGAATCTTGTAGGAATACCGTCTGGTCCGGGAGCCTTATTGGTTTTTACATTCATAAGCAATTTAGATCATTCATAATTTTGTTGGTACAATTGGCAAATGTTGGAATCTCCTCTGAGTGTGATGACAGATTTCCCATTAATTTTATTTTTTATTCAAGGGTCTGCAAATTGAGGATTTATTAATTTAATCAGACTTACTTTTGATCATCACTTGGCTGAATGGCAAACATCACTTTTTTCTTTTAAACAGAAAGATGTTAAAACTTATTATTACTCTCAACTGCAATTAATTTTGGATCTGAATGAAACTGTAACATTAATAAGAACAATTGCATTTATTACATAAACTGAATTCTGAATAAATGATTAAAGTAATACATCTACTATATAATTTCGTAAGGTCACTCATTCACTCACCTTGATAACTATTGGCTAGAGAACGGGGTCGCGTGTCAGCCTTCGCTCGCAGAACAGCGATCAGATATACTATTAGAAAAATTAGCAGTTTTATCCACAATTTAATAGCTAAGCAAGTGCTACCAAATTCATTGCCATGATACATTCATTAAGTTTGCTTTTTGTAGCTTTTTACAGTTAAAAAAATATTGATAAATCTTGCTGCTAAAAAAACGTGGATCTGCTTTTCCGTAACCTGTTGCTAATGAAACTAACTTAAAAAAACTTTAAAAAAAAATTAAATTACTCATAGTCTCTGCTGTAACCATGAATGCCAGTTGTCATTCCGGCTTGGGATAAATTTCTATTTAATTAAAACTTTCACTAATGTTGTTGCTTGACCAAAGTTTATGCATTACGGTTTACTTTCTTTTTAGGTATTTTAAAGACCACTTTTGTTGATGGTCTTTGCTCATGTTTGCTGTACGTGTTAAGTGGACATAAGAGCAAATATGTTACCTAATCAACTATTCTGGTAATTCATTTCTTTGGAGTTGCTCAACTGTTTAATAATTTGGATTGTGTATTAAATTATCTGGCCATTACAGGTACTATGACCAATGATTACATTATGAGTGTTTGCCCAGTCTTAATAAAAATCAATGTTATGCTTTTGAAACAAACAGGAATTTTTTTAGATTTTACAGAATGATCTTTAAGAATCTACTACAAGTCAGGTTTATATAGGTGACTGCACCACTTTCGGAACCAATTTGAAAATGGCACTAACCTGTTGAAATTTGGTTTATTTACTTCGTCAACGTGTCCACTTTTTGCGCTCTTGCTTTGCGGAAAACTTGCCAGGATTTTAATTAAAAATGCCGAAATGTAACGTGAGAAACAGCCGTTAGATGCTGCAAGTGTTGAAAAATCGGTGACAGTCTCTTAAAATGTTGATTTAATCCTTTGTTGTAATGTTTTCTTGCCATTTCAGCTCTTCTCAATTGTAAAAAGTCTCACAAAATTGACAAATAGACAATATTTAACTCAGTTGCAATTCGGTGATGCCCACCATCTTACATAGAAACTATTGCTTCCATTGTAAACAAATACACCATTTCTGTGATGGATGCCACAGGATGAAAATTTCATAAAACTTTTTCTCTTGGTCCTGGCCATATTTCAACCTAACCACGAACTCTATGACGAAATGAAACTGTTTAGGTTGATGTGATCCCTGTACTGATAATTTTTATGTTATTTTTGCAGGGCTGATAGTATTTCTCAGTTGCACAGCCTATATATTTCAGCATTTTTAATTAAATTCCTGGCATATTTTCTGCAAAGCAAATGTGAAGAGTACATGTTGACGAAGAAAAATAAACCAAATTTCAACAGGTTAATACCAATTTTGCGTCAGTTCCAAAAGTGGTGAAGTCCCCTTCGTATATTAAGCAATTATACGATTGTACTATCGCCCCTGTTCGTTTTTAATGGTCTATTAATGCTTCTGGATTCTTCAAGTTCAACAGATTTTATTCACCTTGAAACACAGGTCAAGTTTATATTTGTTCAAATTGGGTTTACCTGTCATAATCTTTCATCCTAAAAACAGGAACTATTCTAGACCTGTGATGATATGCAAAAAAACGGTAATGGACTTACACTAGTAATAAATAAAACAAGAACAATCCTTATTTGCGATGGTATCAGTGGAGCAGGGTCACTACAAGGCAGGTGATGAAGATATATTGTTCATGAATAGCACTCCACTTTACCGCAATGGTGTGGTGAGACGTCAAAAGATAAAATGGCTGTGTTGACTCCATGGCATAGGTCGATTGTTCCGTTGACGGGATGTGGTCAGAGACCAACGGGTGGGTGGCTAACAACACAATCTTCTGGCTGTCGCAGTTTGGTCACCAGATCTGCCTCCTTGAATACTGAGTGCACAGTCTCCTTAGTATTAACTTGTACACGTGTCCCTTCGACCGCTCAGTTAAAAGTGTACCAGTAGGTTACCACATCACTTCTCTGAAACTGATAGTCAGGGCCAGGTGTGAGGTGTGGTGGGTAGCATTCCTCACTAATCTCCAAAGGAATTCCACAAACGTGGTTCTCTACAGTACAGCCTGTGTGACAATCTGTTGCATTTCAACAGACATTATTGTTTTTTGTTCATAGGAATTGCATTTACAGTATGATAGTTAGTACTTGGATCCGCATTCTTTTCCACCACTACAGGGTCCGACACATTGACGGTAATTAGTTTGGATGCCCCCCACGCTATATTTCCCTTTCAGGCTGTTGGTTTTATTATCTCACCTTACCATTATCATCTCTCCTTCCATAACCATCGTGATCTGTTTCTCTGAACTTACCATCCCTAGACTTATGGCCCATTTTAGGACGACTTCTGGTTCCCCTCCTGTGGTTATGATTGTAATATTGATAAGAGAATGACTCCTGGGCATCCAAGTGTCTCAATAATTCTGAAACTCTTTTCACATTAATCATATCTGTAATAACTATTAGATTTCTAGTTTGGGGAGGTAGCCTAGTTCCTGTCAAATCTGTGAATTCCTCTTCCCTATAGGGATGGTCTAATAAATACTTACACTGGATGCACCACTTATGAAAAAAGTCATGCTGTGTCTCACTACCAGTTCTGCAGGTTCTACTAGTCATCAATTCTTTCTTCTCCTTAATTTGCCTGTTCGTTAACCTAAAAGGTTTAAGAAATTTTATTTGAACAACTTATAATCATTCAATAACCTGCCTATCTCCCCACAGAAGACTTTAAGCACCAAGCGTCGTGGCTGAACGGTTAATGCTCTCACCTCGCGTTTGGGAGGATGCCGGTTCGAATCCCCATTCGGGCATCCAGATTTGGGTTTTCCATGGTTTCCCCAAATTACTCTAGGCAAATGCTAGGATATTTCCTTCAAAGGGCCATGGCTGAATTCTTTCCTGTTCCTTGTCCCCTGTCCCATCCCGCATCTAATCTTCAGTTGACACCATAGTATCACTCTTATCTTCAAGATACTTAAGAAACACATTAATTTCAGCTCTTTTACAAACCTCCAAGTGAATGCCAGGATGCTTACTTCAAAGGCCATGGCCAAATTCCTTCCCGTTATTTGTCCCCAATCCCATCCCGCCTCTAATGATGCCAACGAGGTGCAAAGCCATAAAAAAAACTTTAAGTACAACTCAAAGTACAAATCCAATTTTCTGGCCTGTAACACATTGAAATATTCAGATCTCTCAAGTATCAACAAAATACACAGGATGAAACTTCCCAGTATCATCAAAATAGTCAAACTCTTCCTTTAGGTCGACAATGGCAACTTGATTACCAACTAAAGGAACCATACTTTGACTTTAGAGCCTAGCAATCGTTCTCTGCAACTGATTTATACTGCACTGTATAGCCTCCAATCCATGTGTAAGCTGTCTCTTTTATGTACCAATATTCTTAATTTTGTTTTAGCTCTTCACATCTACTTACTATCCCTGGCTATGATTAAACCCATATACTCACCCCTTATCCTACTACATTCTTTTCTTACCTTCTGTAACCTCCTTATTGTATTTGCAGTCTATTTTGTTAATTAAATTAGCACATTCAACCTTGTTTTGTTCACAAATCTTTATAATTCTACCCATACATTCCTCCTCTAACTGTTTTACTACTTGTAATGTTGCTTGAAAATCTTCCTTTCAGTCTGCAGCTAAATGACTAATATCTTCTCTAATTTCTGAGCAGAGCCAGTGAAATTGCTTATTAATGTTTTTATCAAAACCTTTAGCTATCTTAGAGAATCTGGCATCATTGTCTTATCTCAACTCATCTCTGAATTAAGAAAATTTGTTATGAATTTCAAAAAAATTGCTATCAAGCTCTATCTGAATTTTACTATTAATTTCTGATAATTTGCTTTCGTTATATCACTTTAATTCAGAAAATTTGCTATCAAACTCAGAAAATTTTGTTTTAAAATTAGTAGCAAAGAATTCTAGAAATGCCTGAAAATTTTGTCCATTGCTATATTTAACCAATTACTAAGTTAATTTGATGACGCCCCAAACCAACATGCAGAAGCAAAAATTCAGCTATTTCGTACTCACTGTTCACCATTCCTTGGATCCGGATGCTCTTAAACACTTTCTTGTAACACTTTTCACAACTCTGCAAACACAATCACATTACACTTCCTACTCTAATTCGTCAACACACGCAGTCTTAAATTCTGATGAACACTGGTATCCGAGACCAGAAAATTTTACCATATGCCATCTGGACATCATAGTTTATTCCCGTTCTCATCGTCACTGCCAACTAACAATTGCTCCTCCAGATTTTCCAAACCGTGCCACGTTTCTCAACTCATTCTGCGTCGGTAGTTTGTAGCCAGCACCACGTTTTTCAACTCCAATTTTTTTTACATATTGCGCTTTAGTCATAAGTTATTTTGAAACTATGCCATCTGTTAACTTACAGATGTCCTAGAATACCATGACCATCTACAATAGATATGATAAGCCACGGTCACCATGATAAGCCACATGGTAATTGTCTTGTGTGCTCTACTGTTGTCAGTTGAAGATGATTACCTTTAATTACTTCCTCCTTCAATTCACAGATTACTGTCGTTGGTTGCCAGATGGTTTTACCTTTCACCAAAGGTTAATGACTACTGCTTTGAGTAGTACTGTGGCATGACAACACCGTTGAATCACTTTTCACCTCACTTTTATTCATCAAAAGCTGTATAATAATATTACATTCAGCACTAGACTTATCCAAAGATACTAAAGCACAAATATATTTTGATGGCGACTGAATACTTGAAACTGTAATCAAACGACATCTCACTGCTCACTTTTACCACTTGCTTGAATTGTTACTATAGAAACATCCAGAATATATCAAAGATGTTTCATGAGCATTGACAATGTGGGTGACAATCACAACCTCACTAAAACAATTAGAACTAGTACAAAATTATCCACAGTCATTATGAAACACCAGAAAATAAAAGATATTTACAGGTATTTAAACACAAAATTATCAAAACCAGCCCACATAGTTGAGAATTGTCCTCCAAATATCATGGTTCACAATGTTTATTTATATGGCATATATACATACATTCACAATTAATCACTCGAAAAATACAAATCCACAATTAATCAATTCCCATCTTGCTATACATAATTATTAAAATAAAATTTCATAAAAGGGCTGTGTCTGAGAGCTGTTACAACCTGCTTATGAATAAAATTATGAAGTGTTTTTAATTTAACTTAATTATTTTATTAAAAGAATTGACATCAATTTAATCATGTTATGTAATTTTACTACAGCCTGTGCCTACCAGGAAGACATTGATTCAAAGTTGAACTGTTCAGATTTCACTGGCTATCCTGAAATTGTTACACAATTATTGCCATTATGGGTCCTTAATATACACTAGAGTTGTGCGAACACTGTCTAGGCTCACTCGTTTAGTTAATGCCAGTGCAACCTCTGCCAGTGAAACACTGGAAATACGGTGCGGAGTACTGAGCCTGGACGTAGCTCAAGCCTGACAGTAGGATTGGTCTGTTATTTGTGTACTGCTTGGTTCTCACTCCTTACAATTGTAACAGCCACGAATTGCTAAATCGCTAAATCTAAGGAAGAAGTAACTGAAAAATTAAAGAGTGGAGAGTACAAGTCTTCTTGTTATTTTCTGCATATTGATGTAGCATTCTATAAGACTGTATGGGCTTGCTTTCTGAAAATTTTGATACTTTTAAGTCTGGGCACAACTTTGTGTTAGTGAAAAAGTAAAAATTTTCTGTTTCCACCACGTTTCAGCATTTCTGTGGCAGTTTTCCGGCATTTAATAAAAATGGAACTATTTTTCTCCTGAACCTATGAATGTTGTTTTGGTCATTTACATGTGAGTAATATCAGTTATGTCATTAAAGTGAGTTCAAAGTTGTGCATTAATAGGTACAAATTGTTGCAAGATGTTTCAAATATTTGAAGCTTCCATAAAAATCATAATGCACTAAATGTGGATTCAGGGTATACTTTATGTATGTCAGTAACTATAGATAACTTATTTATGTTGCGGTTTTTGTTGTGCTGCATTATGATCTCACGGTTTTTAATACTTCCATTACATGTGTTTATTAAACACATTCACGTTACACTTCATTTCAATGATGATTAAATTGATAGAACTTATACCAAATTTTGCTAGTACTCACTGATATACTGTAGATTTGAGAATGCCCCTGATGTACAATCTTATCCAATTTTCTATGATGCACCATCCTTGTTACATGGTTTGGGTGAAAAAGATACTATGCACTGTTCCTGCATTGCTGAGCCTTCATATGTCTGCTGAGCTTTCATTTGTCTGTCAGGCTTTTGTTTGTCTGCCAAGCCTCCATTTGTCCACTGAGCCCGGGGAAGTTCCAGCGGGCAGTGCTCATCCGGGTAGAGAGGACTTTTCACAGGAATAACCAAGCAAGTTCAAGCATGAGAAGACAGCAGTTTGCAAAACACTAGTATACACTATGAACAACTGACATCGCATTCCTTGTCTCATCTTTAATATCTCATTGTTGGCTTGTTAAACCTTTCTCCTTACAACTTAAATACTACCATAGTTAACACATTACACATTTCTGTAGGCTTGATTCAAATTTCAAACAAAGTTTGGTACATGTTATCTTGGTTGTCCGGGTTGAACTGCGTCAATTTATCGAAAGCTAAAAACTGAAATCTGATGGTTGAAACATTAGGTTTCAATAAATCAATGCGGTTCAGCCCAGACAACCAAAATAACATCAATAACGACCACTAAAGTCTGCGCACCCCCAAAGTTTGTACAATTTTCAGTATTTGCTAGCTTCGAATTGTATTGTATTCCAAAAGCTTCTATAGTTTTTTTGTGGAGTTAGTTGGGGAAAGCAGGATACACAGGCAGCATTTGCGGTTACTGACAAATTTTTAAAGCACATACCAATAAACTCCTTGTAAGTTGTACCAGTGCTTTTTATTTAAGAAGGCACTGCATCAGCTGACTATAATTTAAAAAAAACTGTGTTAAATTATAACCAATTTTTTATTTTAATAGTTACAACTGGTTGGATTTTGTTGTTTAAGGATCCCAACACCACCTCTCAAACTACTTCATAATTGATATGTTTTTGCTTATGGCATTATTCCTTGTTGATGTTGAGGTCATTAGAGGTGAGATGTGTGTTGTCTTCTGATTAGTGGTTAAATATTTCTTTTTGTGCTATATACTAGCTTTGCCCGGCATGCGTTGCAGTGCCTATGTTTCGCTCTAAGTGGGTGCACATACGCGAGGCATACACACCTACATGCAAAAAAATAAATTAAATTCTATGGCTTATTGTTCTTAAATTAAATTGGGGAAAAATATTGTAGTGCTTTGGGTTATACAATATTTGTGATCTTTCCCTCTTCTCCAAAAGCAGAGGACTCAGTGTAGCTTGGGGGATGGATGTACAAAGTAGCTTCAACTTCAGATAAACACTGTAGCTTTGTATAAAGAATATAAGTAGAAAGTAAGGGGATTTAAAGGGGCAGAGGGATTGCATATTTGTAAACTAAATGAATGTACATGTATATAAAGTTCCATTAATATCTGAGGTATCTATAAATAACACTGGCACAAAATAAGAGGGAGAGGTAAAGGATGAGAGGGATTGCGTCCTTTCCGGTTTATTTTATTTTTTTTTTTTTTTAAACTGTGGATACGTATAAAAAACATTGGAAAAAATTAATGGGTTTGGGGAAGAAGGAGAGTTTAGATGGTTTTTTGAAACAAATGTAGACAGTATTTTTCTCCTTTATATATATACTAGCCACAAAGCCCGTCAAAAATGACGGGTTTAACGGATTAACTGATTTATTCTTAGTAGTGTACCTAAATATAATTGTAATCAAATAAAGCTCAATGTTCTGTAATTTCTCATCCCTTGTGGCGTAGCAAAAAGTTTCATTGTCTGTTTGGTCCAGGTTGCGTTTCAGCCTAACAACAATCTTCGCTAATATAGCCGGTAGAAAATCAAAACTTAATTCACACGCGAATTAATTATTTTCCCTGTATCGCATGTCTATGTCATCATGCATCGATACCAATCGTGCATCATGCGATACAAACTTGATCCAAAATCTTCACAGTTTCTTACTACTTTCTTATTTTCTATGATGAAGGTCCATGTTTTAACGCTTGAAATAATGACCCCAGTGAAAACGGAGGATGCTAAAAATAAATCTTGAAAACCTAAGCTATGTCACGTAATATTAGTTTTAATTGTGGTTTAAGTAGCACACATTGCGAACAATTTGGAACTTCTTTCATTCAGACCAAGTAATGAGTTCATTAAAAAAAAGCAACTGTTAATTAATATGCCATTCTAGCATTACATTTCTTAGCAATTACTTAAATAAATATAATTGTAATAAATTATAGTTCAGTGCAATTCATAGTGCTTTGCCCTGTAAGAAAAGGTTTTCGTTGCTATTCTGGTCCAGGTTGTATTTCAACCTAACCACGTACTGAACTTGCGATAAAGAAACAATACTTTAATCACACGCATGGTGATACATTACTTTATCGCATTTTAGTGGTAATAATGCATCACGATATTAACTAAAACAAAAATCTTTACAGGTTCTCCATCTTACTATTTTATATTCGTGTTTCAGATAGATACTAACACCTTTGAATGACTGACACAGTTACATGCTGCTGAAATATGGCAGTACAAGCAAAGGAAATTAAAAATAAATCTTAACAACTTACATCATTTCACGTAATATTAGTATGAATGTAGTCTATGTTGTGTAGATCTGAAAAGTGTGCAACTACTTTCGTTAAAACAAAGCAATGATGAAAGTAACAGAACACTTAAGAAAACAAAATTAAAATTATTTAAAAAAAATTAAATTACTTATTCCAGTTCTAATGACAATCTATCCAAATTGCCGCTAACAATGACAAAATATCTCTTACATATCTGTGGCCAATGATTTTAATGAATACTTTGACATAAAATGAATCTATTATTAAATAAATCAAATCTACTAATACTTATTATGTCGATTTAAACTCAATACATACTTTTATTTCAGTGTTCTGACAATTCACGGCTTAGTGTAATTCCTCATGCCTTGCGTTGTAGCAAAAGGTTTCAGTTTCCATTAGGGTCCAGGTTGCATTTCAACCTAACCACGTTAACTTCTCGCCAGAAAAACAATACTTCAATCTCACGCATATTAATACATGAACTGTTTCCCGTTTTAGTGGCAATAATGCATCGCGATATAATTTTGACCAAAAATCTTGAAGGGTTTTTGCACATTTCTTTTTTGTGGTTCAGACTGGTAGTAAAACGTTTGAATGGTTGACACAATTACTGAACTCATAGGCTCAGTAATATTACGCAGTGAAAGCCAAGGAAATTAAAATAAATCTTATGAACTTACATTATGCCATGTATTATTGTTCTAAGCGTAGTGTAGGATTGCACAGTTCCCGTATCAATGTGCAACTATTTCCATTCAAACGAATTAATAATTTCAATAATAGGAAACAGTTTAAAATATTTTGAAATAAAATAAATTATTCATGCCCTATGCTGTAACATCAAATGCCACTTGTAATTCTTATCCATGCGAAGTAATATTCTAACCAAAATTTTCTCTACATTGATGCACGAAATACAAAGCTTTTATCTTACATTTCTGTGTACAAAGAATTTAAGGAATACTTCTACATATCAAAAGAATGTTACGTAAATATAAGCATCTAACTAGCTTCGAGCCCGTCAAAAATGACGGTTTGGTTGCAATATTCTGGCAGTTCATTTTTTTTGTAATTGGTTTATTATACGGAATTGTTATTACATAACCTTGATTTTTTAATGCTCTATATATTTAATTTGCAGTTCACACGGTAATACAGTAGTAACGTCAACTGAATTAACGACGAAGGAAGTATAGAACCAGTGAAATTAAAAAAGAAACTGCAATCCCAAAAACTTTTGTTATGTATGTAACATCAGTTTTATTCCTGGTCCAGGCACAATTCAGCACGTTAAATATGGAACTACTTCCTCCCGCAATAATTAATGCCTTTAGTAACATAGAGCTTATGAAACCAATTTAAATAGTTTGTAAAACTGATTTCAGAGCGAATTATGCTGCAAAAGAACGCAAAAAACACACACAAATAAGTCTTAGGTTATGTTTTACGCTTCTCCTTACATGAATTTCTGCATCTACTTTTAAATGATCAAAAACCAACACTTAAATTTAAACGAACGTACCATTGTATCTTTGTAACGTATGATTGTTCCGCATTTTTATCCCTGCTCTTCGTGTGTTTGTATAATTGCTTCCACAACAGACTATTACATCATAGGTTATGTCTTAGGAAATACCATGAGAAATTAAAGTTTTTAAATGTTACTTTCATTAGCGACATGTCACTGAAAATCACTCGTAGTTCCACGTTTTTTTCAGCCGAAATGTTTTTGCCCATTTTTTTAAAGAATAAAATGCTACGAAAAGCAAAATTTATGGCTTTATTAGGGCAATTAATTCATAGTAGTTTCGTATGTAATAAACTGTGCATGTAATCTTTATTTCTAATATCTCTGCTCGCCGCTATTTTGCTGCAAGAATATCGTTGTTGAATTGTGGTTGTCTCTGGTTGCGGTTCTGGTCAACTTAACCACAGCATCCACAAATATTGCATTGCTTGGTCTACCAAAGAAACATACGTTTCTAAATATAAAAAATATAGTTTGCTAAGGTAAAGCCAGCTACACAGCCAGCATGTGAGTCTACCGTAATATGTTTAAAGTGCATATCGATGACCACTTCATAAAGCAGCTGTTACCCATACAATAAAACTACTTATTTAATCTCGCCTTTTACCAGTCAACTTTCTTGAAATGAAACACACTAAGAAAATGAAAAAAAAAATTTATTTAAATAATTTACTGGGTTTGGGTTTTATAGTTTAAGGGTCCACCATCACTCGGAGTTGATCAACAAAAAAACCTCAAACAATTTCATGATTGATGCATATTGTGGTTAAATATTTCTTTATATACTACGTTTTTGGTGAAGTATTGATCAGACTTTAGTAGTAATTTTCCTTGTTGGGGTCCTTCATCAATTTTGAATTTGATATTGCAACTACGTCATACTCGAGAACATGCAACATATAATTGTCCATGACTAAACACAGGCTCAGGCAAGTAAATACCAACAAATTCTAGCGTTTGTCCTTGTGACTTATTAATGGTCATTGCAAATGCAAGTTTGACCGGAAATTGTCGTCTTGCCAACTGAAATGGTAAATCAGGACTGCTAGGACACAGGTCAACACGCGGAATAAAAACAATATCTCCTTAAGCAGTACCAGTAAGAACTTCAGCAATAATTAAGTTAGATTTTAAGTTCTTGACTATTAACCTAGTACCGTTGCACAGACCTCTTTTAGTGTTCATGTTACGCAGGAGCATGGTAATTGCACCTATTTTTAAATGTGGTGGCATGCCTGATGGAGTTTCGCTATTAAGAAACTCAACAGGATACCGGTGATTATCTTCATCAGTAGCATCCTTAATACAGTCTAAGCTAAGATATGTGTCCGTTTCTCCTTCGAGAATGTTCAGAATTTCTTCGTTAATTTTGTCAGAAGCAGAATTTCTTGGACACAATATTGCTTTGCTGGCAAATTCATTCACATTGTCTGGAGATAATTTTAGCCCAAATACTTGCTTTATTAGATCTCCCTCACAAATTAAGTTTGAAGGAATGTGGATCATATCTTCAGTTAAACCAGGAAACATTTCATGGTCGCCGTTACCCAGCTTCATTAACCAGTTACTAAATGCTGGGTCTCCTGATCTAACATTATTCGTAAGTTTCAAAATCTGAAATTTGTCCCACATGGACTATACTTAATGCTCGTCTGAACAACTTGAGATTTTGAACCATGCGGCATAACAGGTAAGGTAACGGCTTATTGTTTTTCATTAAAGATTTCAGAAGTCTATCAACAGCAGTCAGATCTATGGCAGGAGCCATAGTGGACTCATCCCAAATAATAATTCGCGCATTTCTAATATTTTCAGCTTCAGTCGATGTTTCTTTTATTTTGGAAGTTGTAGTTTCATCCAGTGGAGGGTAAAGTTCGAACATTGGATGATATGTTCTGCCACCATCGAGTAAGTTTCCAGCTATTCCGGTAGATGCAACAGCTAAAGCTATGTTACCCTCTCCTCGAATCGAACTTAAAAGTATTTTATACAAATAAGTTTTTCCGCTACCCCCTGGACCGTCAAGGAAGAAGCTGCGTTGCGGTAAATTTTCATTGATAACTGCAGAAATTATAATGTCAAGTGCCAATTTCTGTTCCACATTTAAGCTTTTAACCATTTGTTCTGTAAGTGACTGTTGCTGTTGCATGTCGTACCGCTCGGTTATACTGTTAACAGAGATACTGGTTGGTGGAGAAGGCAGTCCATATATTTTACAATTTTTCCCTTGCAGTCGAAGGATATTCTCAATGTCTCTCAAAATAAATGCAAGACACAACTCACAATTTTCAGAATGGTCATGTTGCTGTCTAGCAAAGTCGTCTCCCACGTGAAGCTTGTATTTTTCAAATAAATGCGCTGCGTTCGAGGGAGCTGCAAACACACAAATGTAGGCAAAAATCTCTCTAAGTTGTTTGGGCATATTGGTAACTGCAGCCTCCTCCAAAGTTTTTTCCCAAACATCTTCATCCTCAAGTAAACCTCTAGCTTTAGCAGCTTCTTGAAATGTGTTAAAATTTGTACCATTATAATTCCTCAGTCCTTCAAAAGATTTTGCTCCCGGAACGTGGAGCAGAAGCAATCTCAAGCAATATCGTTGAGGATCAGTTCCCAAATTCACAGCATACATCCTTCCAATCATCTTGTCTTGCCCTCTAAGTCTTGGCTTCCATTTTTTTGCTCCATAAATCCAAACGTAGTGGACTGGTAAATCAGGATAAAGAATGTTTCTGGCATTTTAATCTGTTTCATTTAATTCAAACCAAGCAGTTAGTTTTGTTTTCCGATTGGCAGCCTGATCAGTGACCACTGCGATATTCTCGTTTTCTTTAAACAATACCAACTGTTGGTCAGGCAGGTGGATAGGTAATTTAATAACAACATGAGACTGAAGGTGCATGTTGAAACTAAAAATTCTCCATGCAGCTTCAGGAGCACTGACATATCTAGAATCCACAAAAGTTTTAATTTCATTATGGTTAAGACTATCAGTTTCTTGAATTGCCACATTGGCACAATCATGTCCTTTGTACACATATTTAAAAAGGTACTTAACGCTTCGGATAGATGCGCAGACTTCGACGTTTAAATGGCAATTATATCTAAGCAAAAGGTAGGGATTGTACGGCACAATCCATCTATTGTCAATTGTCTTATCATTTAAATTAGCTGTTTTCCCATCATTACTTCTTCTATACTTGGAGTAACTGTCATTTCCCAGAGAAGTCTCACTTTGATATTGTTTCGGAAAATCCTTTGTACATTTTCCATTTTGCATGCACGGAGAATTCAAATTTTTGCTCTCCACATGGACCGTGGATCATGTGTTTTGTTACGAAAGAAAATAATATTGGATTGGCCTACTCATCAGGAACTTCAGCTGAAACCAATAGGTCAACTTTTTCCGGTGTCTTGGGCTTGTCTTCGTCTTTTAGAATGATCAGAATGTGTGCATGAGGCAAACCTCGTTTCTGGAATTCAATAACATGAATTCTGGCCACAGGAGTACCCAGGATATGATTTTTAGTAATATCATTCATCAGAGCCTTCAACTTCAAATGAAAAACTCTAGCTACCAAGTCCGGTCTGTGTTCAACAGATTGCCAAGGTTCTAAATTTTCAGTTATTTCTTTCCATTTGGGGTTGCAAGTAATTGTGATAAACAAATCAGGTCTTCCATATTTTTTAACTATAGCCATAGCGTCTTGATAGTGCTGCATCATGTTCCTAGGACTTCCTTCAAAGGATGAAGGAAGAATCATAACGGTCCCAGGCACTAATCCCTGATCCACTGCTTCGCTTTGAAGATATTGCTGCAGTGCACTATAATTCTCAGTGAAGAGTTTTTCCTGGTTCTTACGATACCAGTTAAGCCTGTTCGATTCAATCTTCATGTAGGCATCAACAAAGTTTTGTTGAGTTAATTTTCCCCCATTGAGAAATTGGTTAAATTCTACATCTCTCACTTGAAGTCGGTAAGAATAGTATTGTATTTGTGATACGCGTACTCGAGGCCGGTTGCCTGGTGGATTTATATTTTGTTGCATAGTCATTGGATCGTTGTCAATTTTATCTTCGTTGGCTTGCTGTTCTCCTTGTATAGAAGTTGTAGATTGGTAATTTAAATTCTGAGGATTCGTTTGTCTCAAACGTTGTAAAGTTTTCGATTTTTTTTTGAGTGGTATATCAATTCCCCAGCTCTGATCACCACACAGGAAAAATAGAGGGTTGACCATTGGTTCTAAATTTGGGTCAAGAATGTTTATTCTTTCAGTCATCCTGGGGTTAAGATTATCTTCATTCACTCTACAGTGAATCAAAATATCTCTTTCTAACGGTGGTTCACCATCAGCATTCTGAAAAATAATAGCAACTTCATTAGACTTACGGCATTATATCGTCTTTGATCATCTTTTCTATCTTGAATAATTGCCATTGAAACTTCAGTCACTTGACCTCCTTGTGCAATAGTATCGTGAAAACATTCCTGCTCGACTTCGTGAAGCATTTTAAAAGCTTTTGCGAATGGATTAACTTGGACGATGAAATTACTTAATTCCCTCATAAGATCAGTGTTACAGCCAGAATTTTCTTGCATTCCAAGCCTTTGGTTTGCAGCTTCTTCGGGATCAAGAATGTATAACTGCGCATATTTTCTTTGACCACCATTTGAAGGATGCAAAGCACCGGTTCTGTGGTAAATATCCCCATTAATTCTGAAACAGTAGGGGCAATACCCAGGAGGTGGTGCAATATTTGCTCCTAGAGATGCAAACACCAAAGAACTATTTATTGATCTAATATTTTTCATGAAATTTTTAGCTAAGCCATGCTTATTCTTCATTAAAGATGTTATTAAGGGTCCAATATTGATAGGGTCAAGTTTCACTTGCCCTCTACGACAACACCTAGTATACATTGTGTCATTAAATGTTTTTTCCATTGAGAAGTATTTAGCATTGCATTCTTGACATTTCTCATTCATTTCTCCAAGGTAATGCTGGTCTATTATTGTTTCGTCAGTTTCATTGGAAACAGCGATCCTACTTACTGCAGGTGATCGGTTTGCTCTTCTGTTTTTTTCGCGTTTTGCTCTAGCAGCTCTTGTTCATCTGTATGGAACTCAGCTATATTTCTCTTCCTCCTCCTCTGTAATCAAGCATCATTTTGCGCAGTACTCAATGCTGCAACTCTATTTCGTTCCTGCTTTGCATGTGTTGTTCTCTGTTCACCTGATAGAGATGGTGACTCATTTTGTTTCCTTTTATTCTGTCGAGACAGATTCTGCTTTTCTCTACGTTTTCTATCTCTTTCATTTCTACGTCTCTACAATTCTTCCTTGTGAGCAATACTCTCTTCATCAGTCATACATCTTTTAGGCGGCATTTCTTCTTTTTTTTTTTTTTTTTTTTTTCTTTCAATGGATATAGCTCTGAAAACAAATGTGGGGGTATGTAACGCGGAATATAACAAAAACTTAAACATACTAATGACAACAATTTTTAGAGCAAACCAATTTTAGCTTTGAAATAATATTGAAAATAATTTCACCTTTAAAATAACAACAGCATGTGATGAAAACGGTCTTTCAACATGGGTAAATCCGCTTCTGTCCTTCGTTTTTTTCCAGTTAGATACTAATGGATATTACATTAACTTTAAAATAACAATAGGTTGCGATAAAAAATTACCTTTCTGTGTAATAAAATTCCGTTCTGCCCTCCGTTTTTTCCTTATTTCTTCCCCAATATGCAACTGAACAATATTTTTTTAAAAATTCTCTGCTTCTGTGTGTGTGTACTGTTACTTCCGTTACAATTGCCAATAATCTTAACATCGCAGTTAATTTTTTGACAGAAGATAAGAAGCAGCGAAGTTTATAAAAGCTCTGAAAAAGTTTATGCAAAACGTACATGATCACGTAGCATACCATCTTTATTCGTTTTTTGGAATTATAATTTGCTTAGAAACTTTCTCATAGCATAATACTTTACCGGATTTGTGGAGGTAATTGCAATTAGTACTGTCCGTGACCGTTTATCGCGTAATGTCACGGGTGTACAATGGTTCCAATTTCTAGGATCAATGATTATGACAGGTTGACCAGATCTGACCGAATACGAAGTTGAGTTTGTTTCACCCTTAGCGTGAATAAAATATCTGAGCTTGAAGAACTCAGAAATAATTAAGACGGACCGGGACGATAGCGCCATAATTTAATTGTTTAAAAGACCGTACACTCGAACTTGCTGAAATACAAAATTGACTTGTATTTGACCCTACAAATTCACAAAGCAATATCTGAAGAATTCCTGAATATCTGAAGGATCACGTTGTTTTTTTAATTGACTTGGAAATCATTCATAATGTAATCTTCCGTCATAGTTTCTTTAACGGCGGAAAAATTATACAGATTACTAAATAGCTGAACAACAACGAAGAAAATAATTGTATGAATTACTGGATTCGGTAAAATTTTGGGGCTGATAATAAATCACATACAGCAAATGTGAACAAAGACCACTAACGGAAGTAAAATATGGAAAAACGAAATAAACCGTATTAAATAAAATTGATTTTGCAATGTTCTACATATTTAATTTGCAGTTCACATAGCCATACAGTAGTAACTTCTACTGACTTAATGGCGCCGGAAGTAAAGAACCAATGAAATTAGATCAAATTAGGAATCCCAGAAACTTTTGCTATCCATGTAATATCAGTTTTATTCTTGGTCCAGGTACAATTCAGCACGTTAAATACGGAACTACTTCCACCAGCATTAATCAATACCTTTAATCAGGCCCGCCGCTAGCTGTTTCAGTGCCCGCGTGCAATACCGATTATGCCGCCCCTATCTAACTACAGCCAGTGGTGGATTTAGGAAATTTCCGAACCGGGTCAAAAAACTGTGAGATTGCCGCCCCTTTGAACATTATTTGCCGCCCCCATTGTTACCATTCCAAGTGTCGCCGGCCGCCCGAAGCAGCTGTTGAGCTAAAAATAATAATAATAAAAAAAAGGTCGCCGGCTACGTAATACGCCGCAAATTTCGTCGCGGCGGCAATCGAGTGGTAACTATCGCGGGCCGGCGACTGTCGATCACTCGTTTTGCCGCCCCCCCTCGATGTGCCGCCCGCGTGCGGTGCACGCATTGCACGCCCGCTTACGGCGGCCCTGCCTTTAATAACATGTCACTTATGAAAGCAGTTTAATTGGTTTGTAAAACTCATTTCAGAGTGAATTATGCTGTCTCAAAAAGTGTCAGTTGCGATTCTGGTCAACGTAACCACAACCTCCACTAATATTGCGTTCGAAAATCACAGCTTCTATTACCCTCATATGAATAATGATGGGTATCACCTATGGTGGTAGTAGGAATTTATTCAGGAAAAGCTTGTAAGGAAAAATGAATAACGATCAGGTCTCCTGGAGATCGCGATTCCGGCAAAACAACATTCAGTAATGGTGTAGTAAAACTGCTGTAGTCAGTCGCAAGACATATTATTTTCAAGCAGTAATTCCGTTGTAATACAGCCTGTACCATTATTTTCAAATAGGAATTAGGTTGTATTACAGCCTGGACCGTCATAATACAATTAAATGTATTTCGGAAAGAATTTCTAGAGGAGTCTTGCGTTTTACCACGGCAATTGCTGGCGGAATCGTGATCTCCAATGATTTATTTACTTTACTTTATTTTACATTAAATGACGGAAAGTATAACATCAAAAACGGATAAACGTGAACAAATACCGCTACGAAAGTGTTCAGTAAAATATGCAAAACGGAAATAAACCGTAATAAATAATCTTTAATCAGAACATAGACCGGAATGAGATTTGGAATTTACCAATAGCAGAGACCTAGCGGTTGCGTATTTATAAAACTGTCTAAATAATCTCTAATATCTCTGCTCGCAACTATTTTGGTGCAAGAATATCGTTGTATAATTGCCATTTATAAATTGATCTGATAAAAAGGTTATCTTAAATCTCATTTAATAGCTAACACATGTATCAAAAACGAAGGGTATCATATATAATGGTAGTAGGAATTTATTATGGAAAAGCTTATAAGGAGAAACGAATAAGTCATTGATATCTTTCGTTATATGAATACGTTACTCTGGTTAGATTATCCGAATATTTGTTTAGGATTTTAAAATAAATGCATTTCACTTTAGATGACGGGGACTATAATTTCGAAAACGGATAACTGTTATTTATTTGACTAATACATTTCGCATTACGTACTTTTCTCCTAGTTTTTAATAAACTTCATTGCTTCTGACCATTTGCGAAGAAAATTCTTAGGTTATGGTTTAACATAGTCCTTATAACTGATGCAGATAAAGTGGCGTAAATATTGAATCCCCTTCTAAATTTCTGTGTCTAACTGATACGGATAAAATATCGCAAATATTGAATCTCTTTCTCCTTATATGAATTTCAGTGTCTAGCTGTAAATAAACGAAAAGCAAGATGGTGGTACGAACGTAATATGGTGGTTGATGATTGGCCGTTCGTTAGCCAATAGGAGTAAGAGCTATAGACGACGCACGCAGACGCCACGTTAGCTTTTTATATAATAGGATGATTGATATGTCGATTTTAACGCAATACATACTTTTATTTCAGTGTTCTGTGAGTTAATTTATTCATTGATGCTTGGAAATGTTATTAAATAACGCGAATTCCCACAAATAATATCGTAAAGTGTGACGTCATAGTGCAACGTCATAGATTGACGTAATGGCATGACATAACGTCAGCGTGACACTTGTCTATTATATATTTATATATATATACAAAGTTCCATCGAAATCGAATAAAAACTATGGGTTTCTATAAAGAACATTGGAAATTAAGAGGTAAGGGGGGTAAAAGGGGTAAGTGGTGGGCTTTCGAAAATCCAATGTAAACAATATTTTTCTGTTTTATACATGTGAAAACTTAATTCAAAATCGGATAGAAACTGTAGCTTTCTATAAAGAACATTCACAATAAATGGGGGTGGAAAAGGGGAGATGGATTGGGTTTTCGTAAAACTAATGTGTATTTTTCTTTTGTATTAAAGTATACGTCCAACAAAATTGGATCAAGGAGTGAGTTTGTATAAAAATAAAGGGGTATAAAGGGGGAGGGGCTGTGGCTTTTGGATTTTTAATGTGGTAGAAACCTCCATGAAAAATACATATATATATTTGCCAACTTTCAAAGTGATTGGTCAAAAGATATAGATTGTAGCTTTGTTTTAAAAACGTTGACAAATATTAAGGGGGTGGAAAGGGGGAGAGGGGTTGGATTTTGTTAACCAAATGTAGACAGTATTTTTCTCCTTGTTTTAAAATGTACGTATGGAAAGTTCCATTGAAATCTGATAAAAACTGTGGGTTTCTGTAAAGATCATTGGAAATTAAGAGGGAAGGGGTACAAGGGGAGAGGGTTGGGCTTTGACAAATCAAGTGTAGACAGTATTTTTCTGTTTGTTTTAAAGTATACATGTGCAAATTTCCATCAAAATCGGATAAATGCTGTAGCTTTGCATAAAGAACATTTGCAAAAGTTAAGGGGATGCAAAAGGAAAGAAGGGTTGGGTTTTTAAAAACCATTCAAAGGCAATATTTTTCGGTTTGTTTTAAATTATGCATGTGCAAATTTCTATCGAAATTGGATAAAATCTGTGAGTTTGCTTAAATTAGGGGGATGTAAGGGAAAGAGGGGTTGTATTTTTTGAAACCATATTTTTCAATTTGTTTTAAATTATACGTGTGCAAATTTCTATCAAAATTAATAAAATAGGTGGGTTTGTTTAAACTATGGGGTATAAAGGGGAAGTGGGGGTAGTTTTTGGACGTATTTTTGTCAGGGACCTTCGCAGACACGCACTCAACAACTAGCCAAAGTTTCACCGTAAAAAGATAAAAACTGTGGGCTTCAATAAGGATCATTGGAATTTAAGAGGGGTTGGAGTAAAATGGGACAGTATTTTTCTGTTTTTATTAGACTATACATGTCCAAAGTTCCTTCAAAATCTGGTAAAAAATGATAGCTTTGTATAAAGAACATTGGGAAAAATTGAGGGGATGAGAAGGGGAAGAGGGGTTTTGTATTTGGAAGCTATATGTATGCAGTATTTTTCTGTTTGTTTTAAAGTATACATGTGTAAATTTCCTTTGAAGTTGGATAAAATCTGTGGGTTTGCCTAAATTAGAGGTGTGTGAAGGGGATGAGGGGTTGAATTTTTGAAAACCATATATATTTTTCAATTTTTTTAATACTATACATGTGCCAATTTCCATTGAAATTGGATAAAATCTGTGGATTAGTTCAAATTAAGGGGTGTAAAGGGGTAGAGGGGGGTGGATTTCTGGATTTTTTTTTGGTCAAGAACCTTTGCAGACGTGCACTTGAGAACTCACCAAAGTTTCACCGTAATCAGATTAATGGTTAGTGAGCACATAAAGGACAAACAGTCAGACATCGATTTTTATATATAAGATTTGGACAAGTATTTGTCAGAATTTTCGAGAAATTTTCCTTGTTGAAGTCCTTGATCAATTTCGACTTTGATATCACAACTACATTGCACTCGAGAACATGCAACATAGAATTGCCCAAAACTAAATATAGGGTTGGAAAGATAAAAGCCAGAAAATTTTAACATTAGTTTTTGTGATTTATTGTCATTGGAAATTCAAGTTTTATTATATACTAGCCGTTACCCGCGACTTCGTCCGCGTTGAAGAGTGTAGTAATAGGAAGTCTCGCAGATCTGTAGCGGGCCTGCCTTGTCTTCTGATTGGTTGACTACAAGGCCCGTTCCATTCTGCTTGTCCATGATTGGTCGGCTCTGGAATCAGCTGTAGACGGGGTAGGATGGATCTGCCGCCAGCGTCCCACCATCCATCAGTGAAAAATGTGGTTATTTTAAAAAAAGCTGGTTACCATGCATCACTGAGCCACAGACTCATGTCCCTGTTCACATTATTTTTGCTCAGACATATCTCAATGGCTCCTTTGATGACTGACTCCCAGAAGAAAGAACACTTAGCTAAATCTTTCACATTATCAAAGTCAATACTGTCTTCTGATTGGCTGACTACAAGGTCCGTTTCCATTCTGCTTGTCCGTAACTGGGTGGCTCCAGAATCAGCTGTAGACGGGATATGACGGATCTGCCATTGGTAGCCTACCATCCATCAGCGAAAAACGTGGTCGTTTTAGAATGGAAAAAGCTGGTTTCCATGCATCACTAAGCCACAGACCCAAGTCCCTGTTCACATTATTATCATTCAGACGTATCTCAATGGCTTATTTAATGACAGACTCCCAGAAGAATGAACAATTAGCTAGAACTTTCATATTATCGAAGTCCATACTGTGACCATTTTCGATCACGTGTTGTGCCACGGCAGATTTTTCCAGCTGAAACAGCCGGATGCTGCACTGATGTTCAGTCACACGGGCCTTGATAGTGCGAATGGTCTGGCCAATGTAACACGTGTCACATTGGCCTGGTATGATATAGACTCCTGGCGTTTTTAATCCCAAATCATCCTTCACAGAATGTAGTAATTCACTGATTTTAGCAGGATGGCGGAAAATGCTCTTTACTCCACGTCATGCCACTATCCTGCCTATTTTCCCAGAGATGTTCCCTGCATACGGGATGAAGGCAAGATGTTTAGGCTGTTCTTCTTGCTCAATTGGACGTTCATATGCCTATTTTTGAAGTGCCCATTCTATCAATGGGATTGGGTATCCATTCCACATGAAGGCAGCGTTTACAAACAAACTGGTAGTGTGGCAATGGGGTCACCATTTCCTCCCATGGTTGCCAATCTTTTTATGGAATATTTTGAAGATCGAGCAATTTAAGAGTCCATCCTTAAACCTGCATGTTTCTATCGTTATGTAGACGATACGTTTGTCGTTTGGCCTCATGGGATCCGTAATCTTTATGAATTCTCGGACCACCTCAATGGAATTCATCCAAATATCAGATTCACAATGGAGCCAGAGGAGAATGGTCAGTTGCCCTTCCTAGACATTTTGATCCGGCGGAGACCTGATGGAACCCTTTCGCACAGTGTGTACAGAAAAACTACACACACGGACCACTACTTACACGCCAAAAGTTTCCACCATCCGGGACAGAAGAACACAGTGTTGTACACATTCATACACAGAGTAAGGGAGATTTCAGACGCTGACAATCTGCCGGCCAAACTTGAACACCTCCGCCATACCTTCATGCGGAATGGATACCCAATCCGATTGACAGAACGGGCACTTCGAAAAAAGGCAAATTAACGCCCAATTGAGCAAGAAAAACAGCCTAAAGATCTTGCCTTCATCCCGTATGCAGGGAACACATCTGGGAAAATAGGCAGGATAGTGCCATGACACGGAATAAAGAGCATTTTCCGCCTTCCTGCCAAAAATCTGTGATTTACTACGTTCTGTGAAGGATAATTTGGGATTAAAAACTCCAGGAGTCTATAGCATACCTAGCCAATGTGGCAAGTGTTATATTGGCCAGACCATCCACACCATCAAGGCCCCTATGACCGAACATCAGCGCAACCTCCAGCTGTTTCAGCTGGAAAAATCTGCCGTGGCACAACATGTGATCGAAAATGGTCACAGTATGAACTTCGATAATGTGAAAGTTCTAGCTAACTTTCTTCTGGAAGCCATTGAGATACGTCTGAACGATAATAATGTGAACAGGGACTTGGGTCTGTAGCTTAGTGACTCGAGGAAACCAGCTTTTTCCATTCTAAAACGACCACGTTTTTCGCTGATGGATGGTAGGACGCTGACGGCTGATCTATCCTATCCTGTCTACAGCTGATTCTGGGGCCACCCAATTACGGACCTTGTAGTCAGCCAATCAGAAGACGGTATGGACTTTGATGATGTAAGAGTTTTAGCTAAGCATTCTTTCTTCTGGAAGTCCGTTATTGAAGGAGCCATTGAGATACGTCTGGCGAGAATAATGTGAACAGGGACATGGGTCTGTGGCTCAGTGACGCGTGGTAACCAGCTTTTTCTAAGACAACCACGTTTTTCACTGATGGATGGTGGGATGCTGGTGGCAGATCCGTTCTACCCCATCTACAGCTGATTCCAGAGCCGACCAATCACAGACAAGCAGAATGAAACGGGCCTTGTAGTCAGCCAATCAGAAGACAAGGCAGGCCCGTTACGGATCTGGGAGGCTGCAAGTGCGGTTATAGTTGTCATATATGTACAATGGTAGCATGTCTTTCAATAATATTTTCCGGCGAAGGCTTTATATAATTTTTTTTCCTTCAGAAATAGCATTTGTTTGATTAAATATCTGCTTTGTTAGGTCTACCACACAAATTAGGTTTGAAGGAATCTGGATCATACCTTCATTAAAACTAGCTAATATTTCTTGGTCACTGTTACCCAGTGTCTGAACAATGCGAGATTTTGATCGATGTGGCATAACTTATAAAGTTTACCTAAAGTCTCCTCCAAGAGCTAAAATTTTATTTCCAGTCAGCTTATGTTTTACATTAAGTATTTTAGAAGTCTATTAACATCAGTCAAAGATATGGCAGGTGCCATAGTAGACTCCTCCAAAACACTAATCAGTGCATTTCTAATATTTTCTGCTTCAATTTACATCTACACTACCAAAAAGTAATTTGGCATCTGTTCACAATGTTTGCTTGGTGGTTGTCACCCCATCAGAATCTCATAGAGTAATCTCTTGTGGCTATAACAGCAGCCAACATATCTGACAAGCTGTGTACGAGTGTTTGCAAGACATCCACTGGGATTCGTCATCATTCCTCTTGCAAACATTCCACGAGTAAGCAATGAGTTTTGGCGACTCCTGATGAGCTCTCACCCAGTGATCCAATTCGACCCAATGATGTATTATAGGATTGAGATAGGGCCAGTCCAATCGGCGAACATTGTTGCCAGTATACCAGTGCGTAGTATCCCTTAAAACATCGCACCTGACATTGTTATCATGGAAGTAATTCAGGTCCATTCCGTAAAAACGCCACAATGTTCCGAGCATTTCAACAGTCAGAATATTACAACATGCATGTGTGTTCATACTATCGCTGATGAACACCAGCGGTCCTACGTCGAAGGCCATGAAATAGCCCCACATCATCACTCAACCACCACCAAAATTCCTAGTTGGCACTATACACTCCAGCAGAAACCATCCCCCCCGGTAGACACCATACCCATGCAATTCTATCAGATCAGAATAATGTAAACCTCGTCTCATCACTCTACAGAACCAATTCAGGTGTAGTTGGTCCAAACACCATCTTTGTAGCCGTACTTTGTTACTTATGTGCAGCTGTTGTTGCCTCTGTATGCAATGTTCAAATGGAAACTGATGATCTTGTTGCTCTACAAAACTCCAGTCAGATGGTAGCCATGGGTGATGCCATATTTTTGATAATTTCATGTTTCAGTTTTGTGCATTGTCTGTTGGTCAAAATAGGAGTTGGTCCAGAACATAAACTATTGGCACCATCCATCAATATTACACTTAAGCAGGATGAAACCAACCATTGATTTCGGCCAGTCAACCTTCATTGCAATCTGCCAGTTAGACAGCCCATTGAGATGGCAACCCACAATCACACCTTATCAAAGTCCGATAGCTCTGTACCTTGTACCATCTCCACCATATGGTTCTACAGTGACCTGCAGGATGTGGTGGCCATACAAGTCAGCTAGAGTACTGATTGCCTATCTTCATGGGTGCCTAATTACTTTTTGATAGATAGTGTACATCTGCAGTTCACAAAACTTTGGATGTCAGAGGGTGCACTTAAACTAATCTCTACTCTTTACACTGTAATCCTGAGTGGCATGAGAGAAGAAAGAACACATATAAGCATCAGTACGGCACCCTATTTCTCTAATCTCTCCTGTTATTGAGGTGCAAGTAGGTTGGTGGACAAAGTATTTCATCTTTCTCATAAATAAAAGTGGGTGTATTTTCCCTAATCGATCTGTATCAATGGACAATCCCTCTTCATGTGCTCCCAAAACACTATCACGAGTCCACATTTCTTGCTGCTACCCTGAAAATCGTGTACAAAAGCAAATGTCTTGTGCTGTCATGCACCCTCCACATTACTATACTTGCCCGTCACCCCTAAATACCAACACAGCCCTGTATTCATCACCAAAGTCTTCACTGGTTTTAACGCAGCAGCAAAACATGAAGCTTGCATCCGGTTACTAATACTTATTCAAATCTGACCACAGGGGAAACATTTCTCATAATTGGACATGCTATTTTTACCATGTTGGACCTTCTGTACCAACTAACCTGCCTCCTGCATTTGTTTATACGTAAGCTGCACTACCAACAATCTCGCAGTGAGAATGAATGTTGACTGGCAAATAGTCTACACTTGTGACCTAGATCACCCTGTAGCAATCCATGCCAGTTTTCATAACTCTACGAACTGTCCTAGTGTGAGAGTTGTCAGATTTCCTCGAAATTACTACAGCGTATAAAGTTTCTTAGATAGGAGACACCTTCGAATTTGATTTGAAGTCTAATTGCTATGGAGCACATGCTCTGATGGTAATTTCCCTAGTCATCTAATTACACTTTTCTTAGTATTTTATTTTTTTACCAAAATATACTAGATATCAGACATCCACCTGTCCCCAATCTCTGGTAAACCCCTACCAGTAAACCCATCATTTATTGCTTACCCCTACAATATTTTCAGTCACCTAATCAGAATCATGTGCAAGAATTTTGTCAAATCATGTTATCCCTTTCTGGAATCTAATTCCACCTGCACCTGCACCCTACCCAGAAAGGGATGGGTCGGATTTGATGTGCAATGTTGAAACACATGCATACGCATATAGGACACTGAAATTTTTGCGCTCATAGCTGTTCTTCAGGTAGCTGTCTGATGGAGGCTGCCAGCTAACTACTATCCAAGTACTTAATAAATTCAATTTATAATGCCTTGGTTTCCTAACCATATATACACTGGTGTCCAAAGTAAAGCAACAAATGAAAATTTTACTAGTTTGCATTTATTTTGCCAAAAAAAAAACCAGTATAAATGGGTGATAGTAAAGTAGAAACAATGTAAAGAATACAGACCATAAACAACTGTAACATGCATAATGGTAGACAAAAATGCTCTTCATTTTTTCGAACTTAACGGATTTCCACACACATTCCAAACACTGGTTAATGTGCCCAGTATGGGGTGAGACCACCTCTGGCAGCAATACAGCCCTCACAACAGCAGGCCATGCTGTGAATGAAGTAATCAATCTCATGTTGAGGCAATAATGCCTAATCTTCCTGCATAGCTACTTTCATGTCTTGGAGAGGGGTTGGTGGGTGCAGCCATTATGCAACTCATCTCCCTGGTGTATCCCAGACATGCTGTATGGGATTCAAATTGGGACAGCGAGCAGACCACATCATGTGTGCAATATCTTCCGTTTCCAAGAAAACATCAAACACCTAGCTCTATGAGGTCGAGCATTATCGTTTGTCAATACGAAGTCTGGGCGCACAGCACCTCGCAACTACTGCAGATGGGGTTCCAAGATCTGACAGCAGTTAAACCTTGCCGATTCACCTATACAATTTCATGAAGAGGTATTCAAGTGGTCAATCAATATCGGTCACTTTCCACAATTTTTGGGTCCCGAAATCGTGTTCCATGTTCCCTCCAGATCCGAATCCATCAAGACTCACTCTCCAGACCGATTGGGACTCATCTGTGAAAAGAACGAATAGAAAAAAGTTTATATTTAAAAGTTATTATTTTGTCCTTAGCTATTAGTTACAACAATAAAAAAGTTGGTTAATTTATAGTACAGTATATGTTAATAGAAATAAGTGCATAATAAAATTTATCATTTAGAGTTATTCAATATCACATTCGTATAAAAGTAAGATTAACGATATAAATATTAATTAATTTATCAATAAATAATTTTTTTGTAATTTTTCTGAAAAACATGATTGAAAAATTCATTACTATTTGAATTTCTTGGCTCGCGCATCAGAAAACTAACTTGAACGCTCGGTTTTATTACTTTCATCGTGTTTTTGAATTACGCTCGGGGAATACCCGTGTTTTATTTCGGTAGTCAATTCTTCTCATTTTACACATATTTTGCTAGCAGTTTGAGCCACATTTGACCGATACTGGTTCGCGCCGACATTCGGCCGAGTGACGACTCGCCCTTCTCGTGTTTAGAATTGGTCTTAGGTCGCTTGTGTAACGGATGTGTTCCTACTCAGTCTTCCTTAACATTTTCACATGGTTGTTTCACGGAATCAGTGTTCTAAAATGTCCGTGAAAGTAACTTTTTAACTGACTCACGTTATCACCTCATTGATATTCAAACACAGTCTTCACAAACCATCAGTGAAAGTCTTTCGTGCCCCGCACAGGATTGAAAAATTCTCGCGTTTCTGAACGCAATCACAATGAAATATCAAACGTCAGTCATTTTGCACTTGATGTGTTTATTCTGTTTGTGGTTACTTTCGATTCATTCGATATATTTTATTAATAAAGAATGAGATCATTGGATGTTTTAATTTAAATACAGACTGTAAAGACGGTGTATAATAATTTCTTGTGTTCCCAAAGACCTAGTCATAGAGTTTCTTACCGGCTGCGCAGTGCTCCTCTCTTGTAGCCACTTAACCTACTCTGGTAATCCTACTAGGGAAAGGAAACATACAGTTTAACGTGGAATTCCAACCACAGTGTGTCCTTGCATTTCACATTAACAAATCAATGCTTTGCCAGAGGTAAAATTCAATTTTAAGGCACGTATAAGTTGCAACCGAGACCAGGATTTTAACCGGGGATCCTTCATACCTCAATCGGACACCGTAGCCATAGGTCAAATTTATAAGTAATCAAAAAGTTTATCAAACATAATAAAATAAATGTACTCTTTTTATATGCAATGCACTTTGTTTCTGCTATCCAAAACAGAAAAAATGGGGTGTTACCTTTGTTACAGTATCTGATGAATGATGAAATGAAAATTAGGAATGCTTTAGAACAGGGTTACTCACAGTTGGGTACGCGAACACCTAGGGGTTTACCAATTGAACGCGGGGGGTTCGCTGCAAGATTTACGATATGATGGCCGGCTGGGTATCTCGAGAGTACAAAACGCAACATGGTGAATTGAGATTGAAAATGAGCAAAATTGTTACTAAAATCGATTCAACTTGCGACAAGAAACAAGCCCATCCATCAAATTAATTAATAACATATTGCTCTTTGTATTCATTTTCTTAAACAAAAAATTCTCATTAAAATAAAATAAAAAGCCAGGTTTTTTTTTTTTCTTTTAAGTGGTTCGCCATTGTTTGAGAAATTTCATAAGGGTACGTGGAGCTATGAGTTTGAAAGACCCCTTTAAAATGACGCAATCTTCATTTTACAATCATCTGATCAACATGGAAGTGAGGTTGAAGAAGACATTTTTTAAGGTAATCGATAACAAGAAAACAATATTTAGCCATAAAGGACCGAAAATTTCCGAACTACCTCCATATGCTTATCCACATCTACCAGCCCGACACCAGACCACACCGCACACGATAAAAAAGGAAACCAAACTTCTATGGCAGGGTGTCGGACAACACGCAATGTTGTTTGAACTAACTTCAATCGAGTTAGCGCCAATATTAATAGGAGAAATATCATTGCACTTACTGTGCGGATCAGTATTTATCTAGTGTGACCCGACCTGAATGTGTTACAAAATCATTTATAGGGCATAAATCTTTCAGTAGATAAATAAACATTAAATGATATTACGTTTTAGTGGATCTTACGTTATTAACACTACTTACTGTTAAGAGTGAGTTGATAAAAGAAAACAAAACTGAGTAAAACTACTTGTACATTCTTTCTGGGTTAGTTTTATGTGCAGAATAAGATTTATGAAATGAGATCGCGTGAAAGATAGTGGTTTAACTAAAGATTTTAGTCGTAGGGAAAGCCGCAAACATTGAAATTAAATCCCTGCTTATATCTTTCAAGGCATTTATATACCTTAGTTTATCATCATTAATAATTTGTCGATTTTATGTTTTGTTAACTTTTAATCTTCTATATATAACATTTTTAAATTAAAAATTAATTTATTTATAATTTTTGTATTTCTCGTCAATCATAAGAAATACCTACTTTCGGATGACATACTTTGAAAAAAAATGCAAGGGCCTCGCGAAAATCTGCCGCTCAGGGCCTCGCAATGGTTAAAGCCGCCCCTGACAGCAGGTCTCTGACAATAAAGGCAACTCTGCCGAAGTCTTCTGTACACTGTTTGTGTTGATACAACTGTTTCCAGTGGATGCTGCAAGGGGAGATGCCAGTTGCAGTGCAATACTAAGAAGGTACCTTCATGCCCTTACAACCAAATAATGGTCTCTTTCTGATGTCACACATTGTTGGCCCTGCTGTGGTCTTCAGAATAAAGTTTCAGTTTCTATAAACTGCCACCACATCCGAAAAAAAAAACAGAACTTGAAGATTTCTCGGGCATGCAGCCGTGTCAATTGATTGCAGATGTACGCATTTTCGATCGCGTAACATGCCATCTTTAGGTAGCATCCACTGGTCGGCGTGAGGAGCGTAGTCCAGGACGCGACTGCTGGTCTACTCAGGGGGCGTCGATATTTATGCCTTCTGACCCTGCCTTCCCACTCCTGCCGCAGTGCTCCCATAGCGGTGGTGGGGGTGGTGTGTTGCAGCGTGTCGAGCAGTGACCATCAGTTTGTACGCCACCTCCATCGCGCACAGTGCTTCCATCGGCTCTGGTATTTGCGGAGCCGCTTCAATGCTGGGTTCCAAGCTTGGCTTAGTTGTAACCCAGTGTCTTTGTTTATGAGGTTACTCCGTAGCCGGATCTCAATGGCTTCCTTATACACACAGTCCCAGAAGTGAGATGTGTTTCTCAGAACTTCGGTGTCCTCATATTTAATAGTATGCCGTGTCTCGAGATAATGTTCAGCAACTGCGGATTTTGACGGCTGCTGTAGCTCGGTGTGGTGTTTATGTTCTCTACACCGTTCTTCGATCGTACAAATTGTCTGCCCGACGTATGCTTTACCACACTCGCATGGTATGTGGTATATGCCAGGTTTCCTGACACCCAAATCATCTTTAACCGAGCCAAATAGGGCTTTAATCTTGGCCGGCGGGTGGTAAACACACTTGAAAGGTTGTTCGGCGTAGAATTCTGCCAATCTTGCTTGATACATTGCCGGTGTACGGGATGAAGGCTGTGTCTCTTGGCTTGTCCTCTTCCTCAGTTGGTTCTTGAGTGGTCTTCCCCTTTGAAGGCACACCGAATTTGGTGGTTATTGTAGCCATTACTCTGTAACACATTCTTGAGATGTGTTAGTTCAGGAGACATAATGTCTTTGTCAGAAATCACATGTTCTCTGTGAACCAGTGTATTTAGCACTCCTTCCCTCTGTGACGGGTGGTGGCAGCTGGTGGCATGTAAATATTGGTCCGTGTGAGTAGCCTTTCAGTAAACACTGTGCCCTAGTGTGCCATCCAGTCTTCTCTTTACCAGCACATCCAAAAAGGGTAGTTGGCCGTTCTGTTCCACCTCCATGGTGAATTATATCTGGCTGTAGATGGAGTTAAGGTGTTGCAGGAAAGATTGAAGTTCTTCTTTTCCGCGTGGCCAGACGACAAACGTGTCATCCACATATCTGTAGAAAACCATTGGTTTTAACTGTGCCGATTCCAGTGCTTCATCCTCGAAGTGCTCCATGTACATGTTGGCAACCACAGGTGACAGTGGGCTACCGGTAGCTACTCCATCTGTCTGTTCATTATACTGTCCATCGAAGAGAAAATATGTCGATGTTAGGACAAAGCTGAACAGTTTTGTGAGCTCAGGCCCAAATTTTTCCCCAATCAGTTCCAATGATCCCTTGATAGGAACTCTGGTGAATAGTGATACTACGTCAAAACTGACCATGAGATCAGAGCTAGAAAGTCTTAGTTGTTGCAGATTTTCAACGAATGAGCCGAGTTCCTGATGTGGTGCTCACATTTTCCAACTGACATTCGTACATCTGCAATCAATTGACCCGGTTGCACGCCCGAGAAATCTTCAAGCAACAGATCCGCTGGGAAAACTTATGATTACACAAACAACAGAACGATTCACTTTAGGCCATCAGGCCATATCAGTTTGAGACTATCCTTCCATTCTTCCTATGGCCCTCCATTGCAGAGTGTCTGGTAGGCCTCTTCTCTGTCCCATACTGCACTTTCTGTGATTGAGTACACAGTGATTGTGGATGTGGGACTTCCCAGCAAACACTACCCCATTTGATAGGTGCCCTGATGTCATTGTTGGCATAGTTGTACGATGACCAGAATACCATCTTCCATGCAGAACACGAACGTACGGACATTTGTTGACAGTTTGTATGATTATATCATGAATTAGACACAGGACAGAGAAATAGCGGTTTGTTGCTTTAATTTTGGACACCAGTGTATATTCTAGATTAATCAATAGTTCACTTTACATCACTAACCCTCCACCCCTACCATCCCCACTCCGTTAGCCAAGGCCATTCAAGTAAGTCTTTGTGTGTTCTCTGCCTAGTGACCTATCTGTATATTGGTGAATCAGGTTTTAAACTGAAATATTGTACAATTGTGTAAGTCTTGTATTTTGTCACAGCCCTCCTGGGTTCAACTTAAGCAAGCGATATGTTTTTTTTTTCCCTCCCTACACTTTGTTGTATATATCAGGAAAGAGAAAGTAGAGCCATAATTTACCATAGTTGAAGGAAGGAGGGCTGCAGTGACAAAATACACTACAAACTACCCTCTCCCCCCAAAAAATAATTTTTGGCACAGCTCTTAATTATGATTGTAGTAGATGAATCACAGGTCTATATTTGAGTGGACAGACACAGTCATTCCTGCCAAATGAATGGTTATTTATGAGAAGTTAATTCTGAGTGGAGGTGAGTTCATGTGGACGATGAAAACAATCTTATTCTTTTTCTCCTCTACTGTTAGATTGGTGGGTACATTTCTTGAAAAATTTGGACTGGTGTGGTTCCCCTTGCCTTCCTCAGGAATGGAAATATACTATTGTGTTTATTGTTTTTGTATGGATTACAGCTATATGTGTATGTTCAATGTAATGTGTTGTGAATGTACAAAAAAAGGGGGTGGGATCAAAGGAAAGCATGAAACCTAATGCCATGCCATTTAGGCTTACATTTTCAAAGGACATCAAGAGGGCTGCCAAGCATAATGTCACCATCCAATGAACAATTTACCATCAACGGTATCATATACCTTCACTCAGAGTGGAGAGGTTTGAGTTTTAAATCAGAACTTAAATCAGCCTGTACAATCTGGTGATTAGGAATGGCACACCACCACCTCTCACACCCTGCCATCCAAGCTCTGGTGGTGAAAATTTCTTCCATCACCATGATTTGAACTAGCTTACTTATTGTCAGTTGCTGGCCACCACCACACTGCCGAACCAACTGATCCAACGGGGGAGGCAATGAAAATAAAATGTATTATATGATGCAGGATCCATGTTACAAGTAAGTTAGTAAATGGACATGAGAAGTGTCATAAGTGGCATGTCCTTCAAGAGAATGGTGTTTGTGGTGCTGGCGTTGGTGAAGGTGCTTGTGTCTTGGGTGTATAATACCTATATCGTATAGTAGCTTCTGTTGCAATGGAATGAAGGACTTAGGGCAGTGTGTGATTGACTGGAGATTGGCACTTATGGACCAAAAGTTTACTGAGGCTAGGAGCTTTACTGAAGGAAGTTTGGGATGGTAGGTGGCTGGGGAGAATAAATCTCAAGGCAGAACGGAAGAAAATAATTGTCTTATTGTAAGATACGCTTGATTGATTCAAGGCCTGGAATAATTGTGATGAACTAGACTGTGGACTGATCAGAACAGGTGTTGGGTGTTTTTAGTGCTGTACTGACTAGGAAGTAGAAATAAAAAGTTGTATATTTACCAAACCCCATGTGGATAGTTGTGGAACATTAATGCTTTATCAGTATTGTTGGAATTTTCAGTTAGAAAATGACGATCAGAACATACACATCTGTCAGATACAAAGGCATTGTGGAAGAGAGTGTTTAGTACAAAATGGACATACCTGTAAAAATAGAAGTACTATTGAAGATTAGTGGGTTTTAAATGGATAGAAAAAAAATTATGCAACAGTTTAAGAAATATAAATCAACATTTAAGAGGATGGGTATGAGAATACGACTAAGTGAAATTCAGATTATGGTCGGAGTTGAGATATTGAGCTTTTTTAGAAACTTTAGCTTAGCATGTCTGATAAAGATTGCCAAGGAAGAGGTTATCATATATACATAAACTATTACTAATTTTATCACACAGTTATAGTTTGTACAATTTAAACATACCATCGCTGCATATAGAAGGTTAATGTGGCCATCTGTTGTAAGTAACTGAACCTATCCTATGAGAGTAAGCGAACTGTACGTGTCTCTACAAAGATCAAAACAACCACTATATTTTTATTTGCTGGTTAGATATTTGACAGGTTTTGAGCGTTGACATGCTGGTGTAATCTCCATTCATAGATGTTATGATGATTGCTACGGGAACTAATCTGTACATAATTTCTCAATGTTACATTTAATTGAAATTGGGTATATGGATTTTTTTTAAACTTCTTAAATAGCTGTGTAACTTATCAGTTCAGAAAGTGTTCTATATGCTAACCCTTGACAAAAAAAAAAAAAACCTTTCTGGGTATCTAGATTTTGGTTTTCCATGGTTTCCCGAAATCACTCCAGGTGAATGTCAACCTAGGCAAAATTCCTTTCCGTTCTTTGTCCCTCTAATGACCTTGATGTCAACAAGGTAAAATCAATAAGAAAGAATAATAAAAATACCAAAATTTATGATTTTTGCTTCTTTGTCGCTTGAAGCTTGGTAACTTTCAGGATAAAAAATATCTTGTATGTTAAGTGAAGCATATTCATTATTGTATTTATTATTGTTGAAATCCATTATTTAGGTTTTGTGGGATGAGTGCACAGGCAGACACAAATTTCTATATTTACAGTTTTGGTCTCTGTGTGATTAGAAGAAATTATCAATCCGAATAGCAAGTATTTTATATGTTAATATATAACATGTAAGTTATTGATGTGTACAGTTTCATTAAAATCCATCCATTATTATGAAAACACACAAAAATTCCAAATTTTAGAGTTTTGGCATCTATCATCAGTAGCATACATTCAAGATTTTTTTAAAATACATTCCATGTACAAATGCAACTTTTCTGTAGTTGTTTTAAGTAGTATATTATATATTTTCTTAGCTCCATTATGCCACTTTTCTCTAGTAAAGGATTTCTTTCTTTCTTTTAGGGGAATCAATTATGCTCTATCTTGGTCTGATGATTCCTAAACTGAAGTCAAGATCTGGAAAGCAAACTGGCAGTGATTCTACTCAATCTCAGTCATCAGGTGGTGCAAAGAAGAAAACAAAAGGCAGAAGATAGGCTAATTTTAATTACTTGTAATAAATGTTTTGTGCAGATGATTATTGTATTTTTAAATTTTTATTATAGATTAAGCAGTTTTGTAAAATAACTTTGGTGCTGATATGCAATTTTACATGAAAGAGTCAACATAAAAAAACAACATTCTTACAGTTAACAATAAGAAGTATTTGATGTCATTTTCTTGCTTTTTGTGGGTAGCACAAACAACTTGCAGGTAATCAAAAGGGCTGAACACAGTATTGTATGTGTGTTTGTATTTTACTGTATTGTGCAATATATGGAAATATATCAATCAATTTAAAAATGTTGAATTTTAAACTGTTTGTTTACTTAACGAAAAAATTATCAAGTATGATTTAACATGGGGCACTTTAGAGAAAATTCCCATTTACAAGCTAATTTTTTTAATTAAAAAATATTTCGAGCCTTATAGTGGGGACCATCCCAGCATTTGCATTGGAGGTGATTACCAGGATGGTAATACACCAGTGTACTCAACTCCATTTTTGTCTTACATCCCCATGTCCAGTATTAAATCTGAACAACCATTAAGGCCAGTTTACAGAACAGATAAAATTAGTCAAGTAGGGTCAGGTCAGATCAGCTCGCAATCCAGGATTTTGTCAGTAGCATTCACACTAGCAGTCAGGTCAAATCATACTTTTGACCCATTATTGTTTAAATCTTACAGCTTTTACCTTCAATTAAACCAACTGAACAACTTAACAAACAAACAACAACAACAAATCGAATTCACAATAGTTTTGACATCATCATCATCTTCTTCCGTCTCCAGTTTCCCGGGTGCGGTGTAAGAGTGCTCTCCACTTTTGTCTGTCCAAGTATGTTTCCTCTTCTTGGATTTTGGACCATTGTACACCTTTATCCTGTTGGTCCAATTTCACAACATCAGTCCATCTCCTTCTGGGCCGGCCTCTTGGTGTTTTACCCTCCAACTAGAGATCGCCCAGTGGTCGAAATTCGACCATAATTCATTAAGTTAATTAGTATTTTTTGTTTGTAACACAGTAATAATTATTGCAAATAGTTTCTTGAATTTGTTCTATTGCGTTTGAAAAATTGTCCTATCGGTATCAAGTTTAGTACATACATTCCAACGTAAGCTTCGAATGCGTGAAAATAAGGAAAAATCACTTCAAATGTGAGTAGATGAACACATGTTATTAAGCAAGAAATACACTTTATTACATGTCGATATTATTTCTGTGTGTTTCTTACTCTTAATTTTTGGTCCAGGCTGCATTTCAACCTAACCACAACTGCTATTAGTTACGGTAGACGCCATATATCTCAGCACTGAAAAACAATATGTCATTCCGCACAGAGAAATCGTAACTGTTACATGATTTTCTATTTGCATGTGGAAAGCAGTTTTTATTCAATACTGTAGACTTAAAAACGTGGAATAAATGTCAACAGCTATGAACGTGTATTTCTTGCGTAATAACATGTGTGCATCTACCCACATTTTTCCTTATTTCAACATATTCGAAGCTTACGATATACACTTTAAATAAAATATTATCGCCTAAGGAATGTGTGTACCAAATTTCATACCGACAGGACAATATTTGTAGGTTCCAACGTAATGCTAAACTCAGTATATAGGTAAAGACTTTGCTGCCATTCATGTAATCACTTTTTTTTTAACTACCAGATTTTGTTCAAATGGTGGCTCACCATCATATTACAGCTACATCAATTTGAACTGTATAATTGTAACATCGTATATCTAAATCACGATTTAATGAATTCCGAATATATTCCGTTTCGAAATGTTGCTTCTATGTAAATTCAGAGATTAAGCTCGACTCTTTGGTTTCACCAAAGACCACAGAGTATCTCAATGCTGGAAATACACGTCATATAGTTGGCTCCGATCCGATTTCACTCACACACACGTTCCCGAATTTATTTTTCATTTAATAATGTATCTGTAACATGTTTTAACTATGCTCATAATTTTTTTTTTTTTTTTACTGTTGACCAAAGATCACAGACATCGCTTAGTGTCGTTGCCTCTTAAAAACAATTGAATGTATATAACGAATGATTTATTTTATTTAATTTAATGTATTTTTAACACATATTATATGTACATTTTGGCTTTATGCACTTCTTCCCCATATAAACTTTAACTATGCCAAATCTCACATTTCTCCGTGCGCGCAATATTCTGAAAAATGTTTCCAAAGTTTTCGCTTAGCGTATTAATATATAGATTCTTTTTCCAGCCATATCCTTGGTGATCTTGTATGGTCCATTTGCTTGATGTGTCCTAGCCATCGCAATCTTGCATTGGCAATTTTTTCTCGGAGGGTTTCACTGACTGGGATCTGTTTGCAGATCACTTCATTCCTGCTCTTGTCTCTTCTGGTTTTCTGAACCATTGATCTCAGGAACTTCATCTCGGCCACCTGGAGTCTGTTTTCATCTCTGTTGGTAGTGGTACATTAATAATAATAATAATAATAATAACATAAAATAATCAACTTTTTTGAATTTTATAATTTTTATTTATTTACAATTTTTTTTAATGATCTTTGTCCATAGTGTAGTTTTGCGAGATGAATTGCAATATTTTTTTTTTTATCAAAATCATACAATTCACTGAAAAAGCACACAATCTCTGAGACGTTTGTCATCCATGTTGGTCTGATCTGATCTGACCTGACTGTTGCAGGTTACACTAGTGGTCTGATCGGCTCAGGTCATGAGTGCTTCGGACTTGACTGTTTTTGATCGGTGGCGGCGTGATCTTCAGATCAACCTGCCTTGCCCGACCTGAATTTTATCTCTAGTGTGAACCACACTTTACAGTGGGAACAATTCTTACCGTAAAACACAAAACGACACAAAATTTTAATGCTTAGTTGTACATAATATTTTTTTACCAAAGATTCTCACACGACATACAACTCAAGAAAGTTTAATTATTATAACTCGAAGTGTGTAGCTATTGACAGGGAGCTAACTATGCATTATGTATATCAGCGATATTTACAATCAAGAAAGACTTTTTTTTTTTTTTTTTTGTCTAAAGACAGTCTTAAATTCAAATTTCTATAACATAGAAACTCACAGTAGTATACATGATACCTTATAACAAAATTGATCAAAAACACTGGATCATTTTTCTGAGACATAGAATGGTCACACACTATCATTTTATTACACACCATACTTCCTTTGTGATGTGTCAGTGGTCATTTTTGAATCAAAATAATTTGGAAATATAGCACAAAACCTGTCTAGAACATAATACCATCAGTTAAAACTCATCATAACTAAGCTTCAATCTGGTGGAAATATTGAAGGAATTAAGATATAAACAGACAGAAATAAAGATAGATGCCAGAAGGAGAGGATAGAGAAAAGGGTCTGTTTGATAAAGGCCTAGTAGACAAGATGCTGGTAAGACAGTACCTGACTACAGAATTCTGAGTGTCTTGTGTCTTCAGGAAAAGTTTTGATCATCCTGACAAGGCAACAACTATAGAAATGGTTGGTGTTACTTGCATTGGCATGAACTGTTACCAGAAAGTCCAGACTTTGAATGTGCACTTCCTGCTTGTTGCCATCATACTAGTTGTCAGAGGCATAGTAGTGAGATGGATCTGTGAAGCATGAAAAATGCAAGCATGTCAGCTGATATATAACCCTCGAAATCTCATATGTGGCATGAATCACGATGGGAAATATTTCATCAGTGGGGTGACTGGTGTAGGTAATTAAGCAGGTTGTGGTGATGGTAGCAGGTTGCATCTTGCAAGTTTAGCAGAGTAACTGCATGGAATAATTGGATAACAACAAAATCCTCTCAGGTGTCCTGCTGGTTGGTGTTGTAGAAACACGACGTTTCGACAGGTGGCTGTGCTGTCTTCATCAGGTATCTTGTAACTGTCACAAGGTGACTGTTACCGCCTCGACTGTCTTAGCGTAAGAACACGAAATTACTGTCAACTCCAGAGAGGTTGACGGGACTAGAGTAGGGGTGCCTGTCATTCTGTTGATGACATCTGCCCCTGCTTTTACGATTGGTTATAATTATCCTTACATTTTTGACATTAGAATTACTTTCGTGCAATTGATAACACATTTTTGGAGTTATATGTTTGTATCATTATCTTATGGTTATTAATACTTATGTTCACATCCCATGGATGTTTGAGTACATTCTTTAATTGCTAAAACCGAATTATTATATACTAGCCCGTACCCGTGACTTCGTACGCGTGGATTAAGAATTTTTTTGCCAGAATTAAATATAGAAAGTTATTGGTAATGAAGGATTGGTCCCAAACAATATCGAGTCGGAATAATATGACAGGAAAGCTAACACTATATCATTGTACCGTCGAACCTGTCTCTTGAAGACAATCAATTTCCAACATATTTCTGTCACCATTCGATAAGGTCTCAAAATTTTTTGACTATAACTGTTAATCATACTGGAAAAAATATCCTGTGCCCTTCATACAGATTTCCTTATAAAATTCCATCACAACGATATAGCCATTTAGGCGTCAAAATGTAACAAAAAGACAGAGACTTACTTCTGTATTTATAATAATATTACTGTGGCTCACACTCACACACCGACTGCGAACAACACCTGGGGGATCATTATAACGTAAAAAAGTGTACACCTCCAACATTGCAAGACTACCTACGATTTGCTTTGCATTGCACCCCTAACTTTCAAATTTCTACAGTTTAACATTTAATCCGAATAACCTACGGCCCGGGTCTGACTCTTATGATGAAAAACAATTTTTAAAAATCTTAGCCTCCACGGAGATTTGAACCGGAGACCACAACGTTTGTAAGCAAGCACTTTAACCACTGAGCTGCCAGTCCACTACACGGAAACACGGTACGGAGACGTCCATATCCAACGTGTCTGTCTATTGCCGTATTTCGAAGTTATGAGACAACATGTGTTATTTATACAGATAATTTTTCAACCAAATGTAGACAGTATTTTTCTCATTATTTTAAAGGATAAGTGTGCAAAGTTTCATCGAGATCGGATTAAAACTGTGGATTTGTTTGAAGAATAAACAAACAAACATACATTCATCTTTATATATAAAGATATATTTATTTAAAACGCGCACATATGTCCCATACATACTGACATAAATTCATAGACACACACACACACACACACTTTTTTTGTGCTGGCTTTTGAACGCACAGATGCTGCTAAAACATTATTAACTATGCAGCTCAGAACATATTATTAACTGTACACATTACTAGAGAGTATCTTTACTACTAGGTCCACCGTTGTGGAACTGATTGTAGTCAGGGGTGATGGGTAGCCACCCATTCATGCACTGCACTAGATTCATGGAGTTCCACGGATACTGCCACTGGGGGGGGGGGGGTCACATCTTCGTTGCTGTCTCGAGCACTAACCTGGGTCGAAGGCAGATTTTGGCCTCTTGTTCCTCAGCCCCTCAGTGTCATACTCACCCAGCTCGTTGACCAGGTGGTTCCTGCATGTCGCTGCCTTGGTGAAGAATTTCTCCGTCATGGTTGCCATCCTCACAGGGAGTGTAGAATCCTGCACCACCTGGTGCAGATCTACCGTTGGAAACCTCAGTGCTCTGTTCTGGAGCACCTGCAGTTTCTGTATGTGGGTCTTGGCGGCGTAGGCCCACAGGGGGGCTGGCTTAGCCATTTTTTTTTTTTCTTAATAATCTTTCAGGCTGTTGTAGAGTGCGTAACTCTTTTCAGTCGGAAGGGTCGACATTTTTTTATTAACTTTATTTGACACATTTTGTTACATTATTTATTTTTGTGGATGGGGAACTTCAGTTTGCTTTCACCTATGTTCTAGGGGTTCATTAGTTCTGCTCTGTTTGGGTATTGGATTAATGGGTTCTGTGGACATAAAGTCCTTTCATTTGTTGCGTATATTTTTATGGAATTAAATTTGTTATTAGCTGGGTCAGCAGATGGATAATCTTGGTCATGGCTAGATGGTCGTGGCTACTGGCCCTGTTGTCTTGGTTGAGGTGCCTGGAGCAGAGTGCACACCTGGTTTCCTGGTAGCTGTACTTGTAATCATGGTTGCTCATTCTGTGTAGTGTTTGTCCTCTGCCTGCCATTTCCTGTGATAGGCAGTATCTGCTCCTGACGTCGCCTTATGGAGCTGCCTGACAGGCAGACAGACATATGGTTGGGCATGCGCCCATAATGTTTTTAAAGTGCCAGAGCATTGTAGCTCTCTAACTTATGATGGAATAGGGGATTTCTGGCTGGTTTTTTATGGAAGTCGTGGTGTTAATTCTTTTAGTATGGTGTTATTGTCAGATCCTGTAGTTTCTGGTAAGTGTTGCAAGTGATTGATTATATTGTTGTTGATATACATTTTGTCCGAGGTCATGGATTATTTGATGGGGCGAATAATGTGCTTGCTGAAAGAATTTTGTTGATTTGTCCTTAATGTAGTCTGTGAGCCTTTGCATGCCTAAGTTGTAGTGAATTTGTGTGTTTGGCATGTACCGTGAGGCGCTGGTAATAATTCTAAGATATTTATTTTGTATCACCTGCAGTTTTTTGATTTGGATGTCTGAAGCCATGCTGAAAAGTTCTGAGCCGTATAGCAAAGCTGGTCTTATTATTGCGGTGTAGATTTTTAATTTAGTCTTGATACTAAGTTTATTCTCCTTGCGGAGGCGGTATAATTTAAAAAGTCAAGCCAAACCTATATTACATGGGTTTTTTATGTGTTTAATCCAGGATAGTTTTTTGTCAATTTCTAGTCTGAGATATTTAACCGAATCACACCAGAGGAGGTCCATGCTGTCGAGCTTGATTTGGTGGCTGGGTCCCGTTCTTTTGGTGGTGAACGTGATAGCCTGACTTTTGCCGGAGTTAATTTTGATCTTCCAAAGGTTGCACCATTTAGTAATTTTCTCAAGGTGCTGCGTCAGTTCGCGTACGATGTAATTTAGGTTGTGACTCGACCTCTATACTACGGTATCTTCCGCAAATAGCCCTACTTCTCCGCCTTGTTGGTGGGGTAGATCATTTGTGTATACGCTGGAGGTACGCCTGCTACAATTGATTTCAACTGGCTTTCTTGTCCGTCCACCACAACAAAGAATTTCCTGTCTCGAAGAAAGCTGTTTATTATTTTTAATAAATGGACAGGGCAGCCATATGAGTGTAGTTTAAATACTAAGCCATCATGCCAAACCCTGTCAAAAGCTTTTTAAATATCAATCATAACAGCACCTGTATTATGCCTGATGGATCGCGCCCCGCAGATATGTTCGACCAGTCGAGTAGATTGGTGGATTGTACTGTGCTGAGCACGGAAACCAAATTGTTGTGGGATAATAATGTTATTTTAGTCGAGGAATTTTTGGAGGGTTGACATTATAATTCGTTCTAGGACTTTTCCGAGGAGGTTGAGGAGTGAGATAGGTCTGTAGTTTTCGGGAAGAAGATGGCGTTTGTTTGGTTTAGGTAGGGTAATTATTTTGGTGATTTTCTAGGGGGATGGGAAGAAGGATAGTCTGAGACATGCGTTGTAAATTGCTGTGAGGTAAACTATTGCTGATTGTGGTAGGTTTTTTTTTAAGTATATGGCTTTCACACCGTCTGGGCATAGGGACTTTTTGTTACCAAGTCTCCCAATGATCGAACTCACTACAGACGGATCCACAGGGCAGAAAAACCTATGTGAATTTTCCCATAAAATACAAGTACTTCTCTAGCTACCCTTTCTTCATGGATTTTACTATCCTCATTATCTGAAACTGATGTTCTAAAGAGTTTGCCATTAGTTTGGCTTTTTCCCGTGCTGTGTATGCAAAACCATTTGGTCCTTGTAGTGGCTTTGTTGACAGTTCCCAACGAACTGCTCGGTGTTGTTGCAGGTGCCATTTGATTTTGTTTGCTAATCTGTTTGTGGCTCTTCTGTCTGCTGGGTCTCTATATTGTTGCCAGCATTTCCTATGGAGTTTTTTTTTTTTTTTTCAAATCTATTAACTGTGAAATATGGAGTGGGAGGTCTTTTCTGCCTGGGTCATGAGTTATTTTCACCATAGCTATCTTCACACATTCTTTAATGATGTTTACGAACTAGTCTATATGTCTCTTGACTTGTCTCTTAGTTTCCAGTTTGGGCTACCCTATAATGTAGTGGTTTATTAAGTCTTGGTACTTTTGCCAGTTAGTTATTAGAGAGAAATTCTTACTCTCTGTTCAGCACGTGGCTGCATCAATATATAATACCACTGGATTGTGATCAGAATTGAGGTCATTAAATACAGTGTGTGGCAGAACAGAAATATTTTCATAAGAAAATTATATTTTTGATTTCTGAGAGTAGATAGAAATTAATAATATGTATACTCTTAGAGAGAAAAGGCAATAAGATACAAGTTGCTATGGAGATTAGGACTCGTGAGATGTTAGTTATCAGAGTAGATTGAATGCTCGAGATAATCATTGCCAAAAAATGAACCTGCATCTTCTGAGAATAACCAATTTCATTGTAATTCCTAGTAGATCTGAATAATATATAATAAACGATATATTTTGGATCTAAAGAATTGAGTTATTTATAATTATAATCAGTCCATTGGTATGACGATTAGCAGCACAAAGCGTTACATGGCGACCGTGACAGGACTTGCATTTGTGTGAATTTTTGGACATGTTTTTAGTTCATTTGATTATGCTGTTAGTATTAAGAAGAGAATGTGTTTTAAAATGTTTTGTAAAAAATTCTACTAGGATTAAGAGAAATGGGGATCTCAGAAGATCGAGATGCAAGGTTACTCTTATAAGTTTACCAATGTCTTTTTAAGTAAAGCCATGGTAAACTAGAGGAGGCATTTGGAAGAACAGAAATATTTTCATAAGAAAATTATATTTTTGATTTCTGAGTGTGGATATAAATTAATAATATATATACTCTTACAGAGAAAAAGCAATAATATATAAGTTGCTATGGAGACTAGGACTCTTAAGATGTTAGTTATCAGAGTAGATTGAATGCTCGAGATAATCATTACCAAAAAACGAATCTGCATCTTCTGAGGATAACCAATTTCATTGTAATTCCTAGTAGATCCGAATAATATATAATAAATGATATATTTTGGATCTAAAGAATCGTTGAGTTATTTATAATTATAATCAGTCCATCGGTATGACGATAAGCAGCACAAAGCGTTACAAGTGGATGCAACACAAAAATGTCCAAGATATCAGGCCTGATTCTGGAGTCCCTGTGATAGTGCGAGGGTTTGTCAGGCGCCACTACAATCACCTGGGAGTTCTCTGTAATAAATTTGGGGAGGGCACGGCCGCTTGGGTTGGCAGCGCGGTAGCCAAGTTTTGGCATTAAGATTATTCTGTCGGCTGTGGTCAGTGCTGTCAGGTCGGACTCCAGTATATTACGACATAGCGGATGGTACACTGCTATAAATCTGATTGCCTGCCCATTTGTTCCGACCTCAACAGCCGTGGCTTCTACATGCTCGAGCACAGGTAAATAAATTGGTCTCTGTGCAAGGCGGTTTCATATTAGTATTGCCATTCCACCCCCTGGTTTATTCTGCCAGTCGGTCCTGTACAGCGTATAATTTCTCACTTGGAATCTGTAATTTGCCGTCAAGTGAGTTTCAGTTAGCAATGCAATACTATTTTATGCTTGTTGAGAAAATTCTCTAGGGTAGCTTTTTGATGGTAAATGCCATCGGCATTCCGATTCATCACTGAAATTTTGGGATTTATTTTTTGCCATTGAAAAAGTCTACAAGTGCGTTAAACATAACTTCGAGTTTTGTCTCGGTGTCTGGTGCTTGTTTGATGTCTTGGAGCATAGTTTTGATTGTAGTGAAATATTTTGATTCCAAATGACTTATAGAGGTCAAGTAGTTACTTGAAGTCTGCCAGTGGGGAAGAAGAAGGTGGTTTCTGCGAGGAAGTGTTTTCTTGTTCGCTTCCTGCAGGCGGGCCAAAAGTGCTTGTGTTTTGGCTTGTATTTGAATTTTCCGAGGTACATACGGACGAGGGTGCTTGCTTGGTGTTGTTATCTGTAGGTAGTGGGGAGAACTGCTCATTGTCTATGTTAAACTGGTTACTGTCAGCATTTTGTTTTTATAGTTGTTTTTGTTTTTTCCTATCTTCCTTCTCTTTTTGCTTTTGGGTACCTACTTTTACAATTTCCAAGTAAGTTGGACATTTTTTGTAGCTTGCAGGGTGTGACCCCTGACAATTGGCGCACTTTGGTGATTGGCCTAGTGTTTTACTGCATGTGTTGGTAAGATGCCCTTCTCCACATTTCACACATTTTGGGGCAATATGGCAGTTTCTGGATCCATGACCAAATTTCTGGCAAGTATGACACTGAACAGGTCCAGTGGGTGCCCTATATGCTTCTACCCTCACCTTGAGACGGAGAAGAAATTGTAGGTTGTAAATATCGTACTCCTCTTGCGTACGGTTTAAGTGAACTAGGTAAAGTGGTAATGGCTTCCTGATTCCTACCTCCTTTACTGTCATCTATTTCACCTGCTGGAATGTCTGGAGGAAGGTCACGGATAACCACCTTCAAAGCTTTCTGGGGGTTGGCATCAAAGATATGGTATTGGAAATCGTTCTTGTTGAGGGCTTGCAAGATTATTTTGAAATCAGTTATGTTGGAAGCCTGATATTTTATACAATTTCCCCTATAGGCGGTGTGGAGATTTTTGATAGACCCCTCTTTATTTCTTTCACAAATGTCATATAACCCTTTGTTTCATAACAGAAAATCGGAGGAATGCGTGTCCGTTGAGTTTGCGGAGCCACGGGGGCTGGGATTGATTGAGGAGCGGTAGCTAAGGGTAGAAACCTATTGCTTACTAGTATGGTAGGCAAATCTTCCTGATCTGGGGATTGAGGGTACTGTAGTTGAACTACATTACATTCTACACCACTGTTTTTGTTCACTGTGGCATCCGAAATACTGTTGGGATTACTCTTGCCAGGTGGCAGCAGTGATGTACCGGCTGCTGGTGACATGCCTTGATATGTGTGAATGGTTTTATTTTTGTTATGAGTAGGTGATGTTTTGTGTGGTTTAGTCTTTTGGCTGAGGATCCCCATTACGGGGCCGCGGCGGATGGGAGTAAAGAAAGGTTTTCCTACTTTCAGTTTTAAGTCCATCGTCAATAGTCAGCTATCTGGCCTTTGCCTCGGCAAACGCTGACTTGTCTCTCCGCAGAGAGGGCTCTGGCTTGCAAATACCCTAGCTAACAAGCCCTAAGTCCAGCTCTCTGGACTCCTAACTAGTCAGTCTGTCTGTCTGCCTGATGACACTTTTGCTTAGTAACGGCAAACTCGATGATCTCAAAGAAGCACGTGGCAAGCGATACTAGCGCACCGGCGGCGCCCACTTGACTCTGAGTGAAACAGTGTGGAGCTGCCTACTCACCCTCTCTTTTCTTCCTCAGCCTTTGAGTCGAGAAATTCTTATTTTTAGTTTTTGCCGACTTGGCATTTCCTTCATCTTTTCTTATTGTTAGTTTTGTAAATTTCTGTTTATATGTTCGTTACATGTTGGGCATTATTTTATTTTATTTATTTATTTTTATTTTTACTTTCTGCTTTTTTGTGTACTCACTCAGTTTTTCCTCTTACTCGAGTAGACTTAGTTGTCGTTTGTGTGGTCCTTCTCTTTTGTTGTATCTCGCTAGATTACTTATTGTACTGTTTCGGCTCTCTTACGCTCGGTTATAGAAGTTTTCCGCTAACTGTGTGTGCCTCAGCGTCGGCATCCCTGCCGCCTCATGTAGGTCTGTTGTGGGGAACCATATTGGCAGGTATAGTGCCCTCTTGAGTGCTTGGTTTTGCATCCTCTGGAGGCGATCCATGTGTGCTGCAGCAGCATAAGACCATACAGGGGAGGCGTACTCCATAAGTGACCTTACCAGCGCCTGACATATGCGCACGCCACATGTGGGGTCCAGAGTGCTTTTTCTGTTTAATACTGGATACAACTGGCCCAGTCTGCGATGAACATGTGTTCGTACGTCGTCTACATGCGCTTTCCAGGTCAGTTTTCTGTCCAGCATCACGCCTAGGTACTTAACTGTGTCCGTCCACGGGATCCTTTCGTCAAAGAGCTAAAGTGTTGATCTTGGTGGCATTCGTCTCCTAGTTAACACGATTGCTTGGCTCTTCGAGGTGTTTATTTTTATTTGCCATTTTCTGGTCCACTTTTCGATGTCATCGAGCTCTGCTTGTAGGCGGCGTCCGACGAGTGTTGGGCACCATGACGTGGCATAGATGGCAGTGTCATCCGCGTAGAGCGATGCCTCCACTTCTTGCTGCACCGGCAGGTCGGCTGTGTACAGGACAGGGCCAAAGACACTGCCCTGTGGGACGCCGGCACAGATAGTCCTTGTTAGATAGATAGATAGATAGATAGATATGTTCACTTTGATCCCATGTGAGAATAATCTCGGGGATGTGGAACAGTACATACACTTATTAGTAGTGTCAATATTACTATATAATTGATAATATTATTATATATTGACAAGAAGTTAGCAACAACCCATTAGTATAACCAATATCTCTTGTAATCTACAAATACAATCCCGAGTTAATTAATACTTATTATGTGGAACAGTGTATACACTTGTTACCAGCATCTAATAACCAGTTATTTTCTTACCAACCAGTTACCATGATACGTTTCACTGTAATTTGTGACTACATATTGTATTATGTTAGTTGCTATTTATGTGGAACAGTATACACACCTATTAGCAATATCAATTATATTACCAACAACTCATAAGCAGTCAATTACTTAAAAACCTGTTAATATGATAATTTTTCACAGCAGTTTTTGAGTGCATGCTATCCCATGTTAGTTACTATATATGAGTGAAATTTTGTAAACAGTGTAATTAGTTCATTTGCAAAAGTTTCAACAGAAAGAAAAACTATATATCATTTTAGTAATTGTGGATAATTTTGTCACCTTCCCCTTCTATACACCATATATACTATTTTATCAGTCCTTCTTAATTACCAAATTCCAAGAAGAAAATTCTTTCACAGAGTAAAATGGGTTCTGAAGCAGAAACTCTTTCAGTTTGGACTTAAAGTAGTTGGGTTTTTGTAGATAACATTTAATTTCTGTTGGTAATACATTGAATAAGGAAGCTCCAGTAAATGTTAACCCTTTCTGTACAATTGACAATGATTTGTAATCCTTGTGAATATTATATTTATTCCTAGTATTATGGCTATGTATGTCAGCATTAAGATTGAAGTGTTCAGGATTTTCTACTACAAATGATAGTACAGAGTATACATACTGTGCTGGCATTGTTAGTACACCCAGGTTTTTAAATAGATTTCTGCACGACGTCTGTGGGCTTGCTCCACAAATAGTTCTTATAGCACACTTTTGCAATTTAAATACCCTCTGTGCTTGTGACGAGTTTCCCCAGACAGAGATGCCATAAGTGAGCAGGGAATGAAAATATGCAAAATATACTAACTTTCTGGTTTCTATATTGTCTATTCTAGATATTACCCTCAGTGAAAATGTTGCAGAATTCAGTTTTTTAAGAAGTTGTTGAATATGCTGTTTCCAGTTCAATTACTGAAGTAACTGTGTCTTTTCTACATTAAGTATTAGTTTGTTGGCATTAACCCTTTCCTCCCTGACGGTACTTATAAGTACCACTGTATTTACCACCATATAATTCGACAATTCCAGTGTCCACTGCATTGTTAAGCCTGTTGATGTATTGTTGTATGATTAAGTCAGACAATGACAACATTTATTTTTAAATTTCTGCTTGAAATTGCCGAAAAATTAATTTTCTAAGTTTTCAGCATACAGACCAAAAAAACAAGTGGTTCATTACAATGAATACAATGTAAGATTTGGAAACTGTCCCTAAATTGTAAAAATCTGATGAAGATGTGAAGTATGTAGAACGAAGAAAATACAGTAAAAACATCATTCCAAATGTTGCACTACAATGTCTTTTGTGTCTGAATGAGCAAAAAGAATTGTTTGTTTTTTAATATCGTGAGGCAAATATTTCATACCAATATGAACATAATTGATTTCAATTGCTATTTCTGTACATCATGTGATATACAAAGTCCCTGACGGTACTTATAAGTACCGGTTTAGTAATTAGCACTTGGAGTTCCAAAAAAAATTTGAAAAAAACATGTGGGTTTAATTTCAAGTACCTTTGTACAAATATATAATTGAAATCATAAATTTCCCTTTTTTTCCAATAGCCGGTAGGAAAGGGTTAAACCACCTGTTAATTTTCTTTATAACTTCATTTGCTGTGTTTTCGAGGTTTTGTGCTGATGGGTCTTTCAAGGATATGCTAGTATCATCTGCAAAGAGCACCATGTGTTCATTATCACCTAGTACATGTGGGAGATCATTTATATAGATTAAAAACAGCAGAGGGCCAAGAATTGAACCCTGAGGCACACCACATTTAACTATACCCCATTCTGAGTTTATAACATCTCCTGTATTAGCATCTTTCAGTGATACACATTGCTTTCTATTTTCCAGGTATGATTTAAACCAATGCCCTGGCTTACCACTAACTCCATAGTGGTCTAATTTACCTAGTAGAATCTCATGATCAACACAGTCAAAAGCCTTAGCAAGATAACAGAATATACCTAGGGAATTTAATTTTTTATGCATTGATTCCAGTATGTTGTTTACAAAAGCAAAAATTGCTGAATCTGTTGAAACGCCTTGTCTAAAACCAAACTGTACTTTACTGAGTAGGTCATTCTTTTGTAGATGTGCACACACCCTTCTGTACATTGCTTTTTCAAAGATTTTTGAAAATGCTGGTAGAAGTGAAATGGGTCTGTAATTCTCAATTTTTGAGGTATCACTCTTTTTATAAAGCGGTTTGATTATTGACTTCTTGAGTGAGTCAGGGAAGATACCTTCTTCAAAAGAACTATTACTAATATGACTAATAACTCTACTAATGCTGGTGTTACATTGTTTCACTACATGGGTTGAAACCTCATCATAACCAAATGACTTTTTATTTTTGAGCGATTTAATAATTTTTTCAATTTCATTTTGACTGGTGGGAAATATAGACATAGGTGCTGTTTTTGGTGACAAGGATTTAAGTATTGCTATAGCATCCATATTCCCAATATATTTTCCTTTTATTTTTTCAGCAACTGTTAAGAAGTAGTTATTGAAAGCACTTCCTACATAAGAGGGGTCAGTTACAAGCTTATCATTAATGCTTATAGATATAGGTTTATGTTCAAGGGATGATACAGTTGTTTCTCTTTTAATAATGTTCCAGACACTTTTTATCTTATTATCTGAACTACTAATCTCATCGTTTATGGCCAAACGTTTAGCTTCTTTTATTACTTTGGTTAAAATTCTACAGTAAGTTTTGTAATGTTGTCTGAGAAGCATATTATCAGTATTCCTAACTTTTACATACAATTCCCTTTTATGTCTGCAAGATGTTTTAATACCAACTGTAACCCAATTTTTGTTTACTCGTTTTTGACCAATTGGAGCTAGTTTTGTAGGGAGACACCTTTGTAAATTTCTAAAAACCTTTGGTGAAAGTAATTGAATTTATTGTTTACCCCTTTTTATTTATAAACAGTGCTCCAGTCCTCATTGAGAAGTTCATCGTTTAATATTTTTATTGAATTGTTCTTTAATGGCCTAACTCTGACAAATCATTTCTTTTTGTTATTTTCATTTCCCACAACATCCAAAGTATTTATTTGAGCATTATGGTCTGATAAACCATTTTCCATTGGAATTGTTTCATGTATTTCTAATTTATTGTGCTCTACAAAAATGTTATCAATAATGGTACTACTATCTTTTTGTGTTCTAGTTGCTGAGTGAGTGTTTTCTACCTTCACTGCAAATGTCCTCTGCTTGAGAAAGCTCTCCATAAGCCTTAGATATCTGTCAGGCACTCCGAGGGTTGCCATTTTGTATAGCAGACCCTCGTGTCAGGCAGGGTCGAAAGCCTTTGCGACATCCAGGAAGACAACTTCGCAGTAGTCTCGTTGGTTGAAAGCTCTCGTTGCTACTTCCATTACGCGCATCAGTTGGTGAGTGGTGGCGTGTCCAGTTCTAATACCATGCTGTACTTCTGGGATCATGTTGCCCTCCTCGACATGTCGCATTAGGCCTATAATTTTGCGGATCCGTTTTGTCCTTTCCCGGCTTAGGGACAGCATCAATTTCCGCGTGTTTCCAGAACTTTGGGTATATGCCCTGTGTTAGAATTTCATTGAACAGTTGTACTAGGCGGTCTATGGCGTCCTGGGGGAGGTTTCTCAGGAAGCGGTTTGATGTTGTCGTGCCTTATCCGGTGGTAGCTGGGCCAGTACCTCCCGAAGCGAAAACGAACCTCCTAGCAGACGCCTTCGAGATGAATTTCAAACCAATCACCGAACCAATGGACGCTCTGATTGATCAAGAGCGCTGGTTTTATACGCGGCCACCGACTAGCGCTATTTGCGCCTTCCCAAAACACTGGACCAAAGAAACCCAGGTAATATATAGTCGCGTCCGTTCCCGCCCGGATGTGCTGGTGGTCCGAGATGCTAGTGGGTCCACTCTGATTGCCCGTAAGCGCTGCCTTAATCCGCGGCCCGCTGCGGCGCCCGACTGCTGTCATTAACCGCGTAATACTGGATGCAGACAAAAGAGCATCAACAATTTCAACACTTCAAATAACCGCCGAACACCTACCACCTGATATAGAAAATCTTCGGAAATTAAAAAAACACTAGCCGAAAACTGCGGCAACGGTTCCCCGATCCTCAAGACAAACGGAGGTGCAAACAGCTTGGGAATGAGCTGAGGAGACGCATGTCGGAAAATAGGACAACGAAGTGGGAAACCAAGATGTCAGGCCTTACACTGAATAACTGAGATGCCTGGCAGCTAGTACGCACACTCAACAGCGTCATCTAGGTAGCTTGCGCTATTTTGTTTACAGCAGTTCCAGTTCATAACCTTCTACTGCTGTCGATTGTGTTTTTTTTGAAAATGGCTTGTTGGATAAGTCGTCAGTTGATCAGTTATTGTCTGACCACCGTTAGTTGATAGCTGTGTCCGGTACGACAGTGGTAGTGGTCGGCTTGTCGGCCTTCTCGGCGGCCAGGCGGCTGCCGACTGGAGCCAGGAGCTTTTGTGTGTGTGTGTGTGTGTGTGTGTGTTTGTGTTTGTCCCGGCCACAAGGGTTATGTTTGTCCCACTACCTTGGTAGCTTTACTGCTAAGTGTCAATTGTATTGGATGTGTTGGTTTTTTGGTTGACTTTTTATTTGCGCTTTGAGGGGAAAACATGGCTATGGTCGTCTAGGATGACCTTATGTCAAAAAACCACCACAGTTTTCTTGTGTATCATACCAATGTTACTCAGGCTGGTTAATAATACTTACAGATACTCTGTGGTAGTGCCAGTGCCTTGGCATTGTTGTGCCAAGGGTATGGAGCCTCTCGTCTGTATCTCTGTAGTTTTCAATTAGCTGGTAGAATTTTTCTGTTTGGCGGAATATTTCTGTCCGTATGGTTTCGGTATTTGTCTCGTTGTGCATGTAGGCTGTTGATGTAAACCTTGGAGCTCTAAGAATTGTCCTGAGGCACCGGTTTTGGAGTCGTTGTAGGTGGAGGATGTTGTAATTCGCCACCGTTCCCCATACTTGGCATCTGTAAAGTATAAAGGGGCGTTGACGGATTTTTATAATCTGAGTTTAGTTGTGGTCGTTAGTTCTGTACTGTGCAGTATGGGGAAGAGATTTTGAATGACTGCCAGACCCTGTTTTCGCCTGTCCAGAATGTTGTTGCGGAAGAGGAGTTTGCAGTCCAGAGTGATGCCAAGATATTTTGATTCCTTCTTCCATTCGATTTCCTGGCCCATAATTTTTAATTTTGTGCTTAATGCTGGCCTTCTTTTGGTAAAGTATACCACTGCGCACTTTGTTGCATTGACCTTTATCTTGTTGATTCGGCACCATTTGTCGCAAAGATTTAGGCCCCGTTGCATCTGGTTTATTACCACTTTAGGTTTTCAGTCTGTTGAATAGATAGCGGTGTCATCGGCGAACTGGGCGAATTTTATGTAAGGTGCTACCGGTGGGTCATTGACATAACAGTTGAAAAGGATGGGTGCGATCGGTGACCCCTGTGGTATTCTCACGGGGATGGAGTGCAGTATGGACCTTTATCCATCGACACGGATAAGCTGACTCGTGCTACCCACGCGGCTTTGAAAGCTGAATTGCTCCTTGTATATGGTATTTTCCACCTCTAAGCTAACGTGTATTCTCCTTAGAACTAGCCATTCTAGGACCTTAGAGGCTGAGGGGAATAGGCCAATGGATCTGCAATTACTTGGAAGTAGCTGGTCTTTCCTGCGTTTGGGGATGGCCGTGACCTTCACCACTTTCCAGCTATCTGGGTAATATCGTTGGATCATACAAGCATTGAATATCCTGATTAGGAGGACTATACCCTTAGTAGGCAGGTTTTTTAAGTGCATGTTTGTGATTTGGTCTGTACCCGGTGATTTATTTTTGTACAGTTTCCTTATTACTCCGCGGACTTCCCCTGGTGTGGCAAGCTCTGATTCGCTCTCTGGTGGTGCCTCCATGATGTTTTTGGCTGTTTCTTGAATATTATCGGCTGTCTGCTTTTCGGCATCTGTTAGTGCGTACTCCACCTCGGTGTATTGTGCCGCGAAGTGTTCCGCCAGGACTTCTGCCTTCGCCACTGGCAAAAAACATGGTCCAGCTGGTCCGTTTATTGCTACATTGGATTCCCTTGGCTGCTTAAAGTCCCGCACCAGTTGCCAGGCTTCTTTGTTTTGGAGGGTGAGCTGGGTCATTTTTGTTTCCCATTGTTGCGTTTTGAGTTCTTGCAGGCGTCCTCTCAACTCCTTGGTTAGTTGCTTGTACCTCTTCTTGTCTTGGGGGTCGCGGAAACACTGCCATAGCTTTCTGCACGTATTCTTGAGGTACCGTAGGTTTTCAATATCGGGTGGCAGTTCTGTGGTTGTTGGCATCCTGTGGGTTGGTTTTGTGGGGGGAACGATTTTCGGCATCCTTGCCTGGTCGATTCTTTCTCTGGATGTGACATTGAAGTTGGCTTTAATTTTTCTGTAGACGACCCTGGTGAATTGGTCCCAGTTCTTTTCCTTCGCTGTCGACGCGCCCTAAAGCAACAACAACAACAACAACAACTTTTCCTTGGTTGTCTTTGCTAGTATGTGGGGCAGGACACAATTCCTAATTGAAAGCAGGACCATTTGATGGTCAGAGGATAAGTCGTTGATTGTTTTTAGTTGGACCCTGCGGTCGATGTCCACGTCAAGGACGTCTCCTCGTCGCCGTCAGTCGTGCGGGATGTGGGTAGGTTCCTTTGGTCCTAACATGTATATTCCGACTTTCTGTTAATTCCAGGAGCCGCTTCCCCATTGCATTGTTGGTTCTAGAATTCAACGATTGGTGCTATCAGTGAGTCAAGGTCGAATTCGTGTAGAGGCTTGTTTGGGGGCAGGTACGTCGAAATGAGCACCATTTGGCCCTCAATGGTATGTATCCGTAATACCGTGGCTTCCATGCATAGCAGTTGTGGTGTCTGGATGTGTTAGTAGGATATCTTCTTCCTGATTAGGATAGCCGCCCCACCGCCGTTTTGCCTAATCCTGTCGTTCTGGTATGCCTGGTGCCCGGAGATGTTAAACTTTTCGTTTGGCTTTAGGCATGTTTCCGTTACGGACACTTTTGGCGTTCCATCCAGCTATCTTGCAGTCAGCTTGGCCTACCTGAGGGACAGACATCACTTCAGGAGCGACATTATACCTTTCATTAAGGCAAACAGCTTTCCTGTGTCGTCCTTTGCTCTGTTGATCATTCTCATAGTTTTCATCATTTTTTTGATGAAAGATTTTCCATTGAGATTCTCTTTGTCGTCATCTGTTTTTGCTGTGTGCCTCAAGTTCTTTTTGTGTCTTGGTTCCTGGTTGTTGTTGTGAGTTCCGGATGCTGTGTGTGCATAGGTTCTTTTCTTGTCCTACTGTACTCCGTCCTTGATCTTGCTTGGTTCTTTGGTAGTTTATCCTTGTTTTGTTTCTCTTTTGGTTTGGGCGGATCCCGTTTTTCCTTTTGGTTGTTCTGTTTTTTTCCCTTCCTTTTGTTGCCTTCCTCGTTCCCTTCTTTTTTCGGTGGTCTGGGTGGTCGCAGTGCTTTTTGGTAAATTTGGACACCGCGGGGTGGTCCCTATTATAGTTTACACACTTTGCCGGTTGATCCCTCGGGATAGTACACTCCTTGGTGTTGTGTGGTCCAGCACATTTTACACACCTGAATGGCAGATGGCAATAATTTCTGGTATGTCCTATTCTTTGGCAGCTGGCGCACTGTGGTGGCCCATTCCCATGTTGTTTGTACCTCTCTACTTGTATCTTGGTGTACAGAAGGGATTTTTCATTATAGCTCTCGTCTGACTTGGGGTTTGGTTTCAGTGTTACAGAGAATATTGCCAGTGAGATGAGTTCCTTAGTGTCGTTGGCCTTTTTTTTTTTTAACTGGTGAAAGTCTTAATGTTGTAGCCACGGCTGTGTAGTTCTTCTACAATGTCTTCCTCCGTCGCTTGTCGGGGGAGCCCTTTGATGACTACTTGCCGCGGTCTGTCACTCGCCAATTGGTGGGTGAAATGCAGGATCTTATGTTTAAAGAAGAAGGTTCTAATCACTTCACAGTAGCTTGTGCTCTCAGGGAAGTAGCTGGTGGTGCCATCACTTCCCAAGGCCTTTAGTTTTCCTTTCAACATGCTTTGCAGAGCCTTGTTCAGTGCAGTATAGTTTGTCGGTGTTGAGATCACAATTGGGGGAATTCTCTCTCTCTCTCACACACACACACACACACATGACACTAAATCTTCTAGGGAGACATCAGCCCTAGAGTGAAGGGGAAGTTCTTGCACGTAGTGCATCTCCTTCCAGTTCTTCAATATGGTCTTCATTTTCTATGTGGCAGATTGGGGCGTGTCAGAGCCGGGATGCTGGCTTGATTTGTTATGACTGTTGTCATTAGTTGGATTTGCTGCTTCAAGACTAGCAAAATTTTTGTCGGAGTGTTTGCAGTCCCAAGCGCCCTCATCATGGTGCTGTTGATGGTAGGTGGACTGCCTATTAGCCACCGCGAGGTTCTCTATTCCGGTTGCAGGGGTTCTTGATGCTGGGCGTTGACGGAGCTTATCCTGTGGAGGAACTGGCTTGTCAGTGCTCGGTGTTTTCATGCTGGGCCGAAGGTTCTTCTTGATTGGGCAGCCGCTGTAACAGGCGGGGTGGCTGCCGTTGCAGTTGCAGCAGGTGGGCACCCCGTCTCGTGTGGTGCTGCAGTCCGCTACCCTGTGGTTCCCCGCGCACCTGACGCAACGCTTCTATCCAGTGCAGTCCCATGCCAGATGGCCGTGCCCCTGGCAACTGAAACACTGGGCAAGAGCGATCGGTGGTTTCTTCTTGACTTCAAGCTGGACCTTGTGTCCCAGGAGCTGCCTTGTTCGTTGTTGCCGTGGTACACTTTCCGCGGGCTGAAACGTGAAGAGCGGTAGTCGCTCCTCTGTGACTGGGTGGTGCATCTGATGAACTTTCGAGGTTGCGATGCCACTTCTGGTGAGCTCAGCGGCCACTGCCTCCTCTATCACGGTTGTTGGTAGTCCACTGACGACCAGTCTCGCTGGTCTCCGCGGGAGTTGCGGGGTGTGTTGGATGCCGCGCCCATGCAAAAAGTCCGTCAGTCGACGGAGTTGTGTCGGGTGCTGTGGAAGGAACCGCAGCCCCTCTTTCACTGGTAGGCAGAGGAGGTAGTTGTTGGTTTTCTAGAAGAATGCGACTACAAGGTCAACGAAATTGCCCTCTTAGTGGGCAGTGAGGGGAAGGACCAGTCCCACTTCCACTGAGACTTGAACTGTCGACCGCCATCGCTTCAGATGCCGTGTCAGATACAGATGGTGGCCTTCCAATGCCTTCAGTTAGTTTTGGGTTATTGACTGCCTTTACTTCGGAAGTCGCTTCGGATGCAGGTGGTGGTGTCACAGCAGAAGGTTTCTTCTCCATGGCGTTGATGTCGTTTCTGGATCAAAGTCAAAAGCTCTGAAGCTGCCCGAGAGAAGTGTTGGGAAGACAAGTGGTTCCGGCGACGTTGTGAATCCTGCCGGAAGAATCTTCTTCGCCAGATGGTTTCCTTCACGGTTGCACATGACTCTCTCGAAGGCTGAGGGGTCGTCTGTTGGTACCACCCAGGTGAACTTGTAGCCGTCTAGAATGTCGGAGACGTAGAGCGTCCATTTCAACTGGTTGTTACTGCCAAGGCGACGTCTCCATGTCTCTATGCAAAGGTCTTCAATTTGCAGCACACAGAATGATATGTGACCTCACCAACAATGTCGAGAGACTGAGGGAAGGTTGCTGGTCTCTTCTTCGGCTTAGACATCGTGAAAGCTTGCTTCAAAGTTAGTTGAGAAATTTTTGGAATTCCCACTCTCTGTCGTGGGTTGGAATTGGCGGCGCACAGCGGGCCTCGTGTGGGGCTCGCGCGCAGTCTCGTCCGCCGGTCTGCGTTGGTGGATAGGTTTACTGGAGCTGGCCTTGGTGGGCAATCCTTGGTGCTGCAGCAGCTTTTCGGCGGTACCTCGCCCGAAGCTGCGTCTTCCTTTCGCAGCCAGAAAAGCAGGGTATATGCTTTCCGCCGCAGTTGCAGCAGACTGCCTCTTCCCTGGCTGTGGGACAGTCGGCAGCTCGGTGGTCTGACCCACATTGACACACCTGCGCTGATTCTTGCAGTCCCTTGCTTCATGTCCGTGGCGTTGGCAGCTGAAACACTGCCGGAGCTCGAAGCAGAAGGCTTTTTCTTGATCACCCTCTTTACCCGCTCTCTCGGCAGTGCGTTGACAGCTACATGAGGTGTCTCGCTAGGCTGCTGCACGACGCAGCTGATGCCCATGTCACACAGTAGGCTGTTGGCCTTCGACAGGTCCGAAGAGCAGGAGGCTAGGATTGTGACGCCTCCGTCAGCCGGCCAACAGAACAGTGGCAGTTCTGTAGCCAGCAGAAGCTTAACATACAGACTGCCCCAGTTCCGTGCGTAAAGGTCGGGCCACACTAGACCGCACCGCACCTGGCCCGCAACGCACCGTCACTTTTCTTATTGTTGTCGCTCACTCGATGGAAGTGAGTTCAAACGACACCACGTATCGGCCGACACTCGGCCGTGTGTTGGCCCGGATAAATTTGGTTTATTTTTTGACGGTGTGGGCCGGTGTCGGTCTGCTGTCGGACTGGTCGATATGGAGAACTATATAGAAAGAGTTCGGAAATTTCCGGTCCTTTACGGCTAAATATTGTTTTAACATTACTGATTGCTTTAGAAGTGTGTCCTTTTTTTTTCAACCTCACTTCAGGTTCATCAGATATTCGTAAAATGTGGGCAGAGTCCTTGCATGTTCGCATTAATAAATCAAATCTTTACCAGTGGTGAAAGTCGATTTTAAGGCCTGTAAAAATAGCATCCGAGATCCGGATTTTGAACTGGGGACCTTCCGTACCCAAATCACTCGCCGCAAGCATCTGAATCTATAAGTACTGGAAAATATGTATTCAATCATATAAAAGTTCATTTGTGTTTTGGCATGGCATAAATAAATTATAAGTACGTTTATGTTCGAATAATAATTTTTGATTATAACTAGATTTGTCTCTTGACTCAGAAGATAATGGCGTACGATTGGGGAAATGAAAGTCCCTGGTTCAAATCCCTGTCTCAGCTGTAATTTTTATGGGTCTTAAAATTGACATTCACCTCTCGAAAAGCTTTGATTTGTTAATGCTATAATGCTAGGACACTCCGTGTTTCGAATTTCACGTTAATCTGTAGTTTTCCTTTTCAAATTAGATAACAACGATAGAGGTGTACTGCGCAGCCGATAAGTAACTCCGTGACTGGAATTTTTAGATCACATGAAATTATTATTATTTTACGGAATCTTTGTGGTCTGCATTAAAATAAAAATGTACAATAACTTTATTCTTTTATGTTTAAAAAAATATTGAGTGACTCGGAAAGGAACCTCAACCAAAACAAAGACATTAAATGTGAAGTGAGTGATGCTTGACAATTAATCGTGATTATATAGAGATACACGAAAATACAGTAAACGGCTTTGGAATACTATTTTTGTGCATAAGAGATCAAAAAATTAGGAGATAATAGGAGTCAGACAAAAACAGTATTTTAACGTACTTTATTACTTTCGTAGATTATAAAGTACAGTACTCTATAATGAAGTACGGGTGGTAGCCGCAGCTACGATACCCAAATCACTTTTAGTAATTTTTTAACATTAATTCCTTGAAACAGCTAAGTGTATACGCTAAAAGAGACTGAAGACCGAGTAAGAACCCGTCCGTCACACGGCCGAGTGTTGCTGCCGTGACGGTACGGGCTCGGCTCGGTCTAGTGTGGTCACCATCATGGGTTGGACTGGTCACCCCTTCGTCGCTGGTGTTGATTTCCCCTCCTCCTGGAGGGGAAGGGGGGTGTAGGAGACGCTGGAGCTTCTTGGCTGTCCTCTGCCTCGTCCCGGTGCCAGGTACTGGCGGCTCCGGGACCTTGAAGCCAAGTGCTTCTGCCTCTGGAGTCGGCCGTGCTGTGGAGTCCTCTGTCGCCGCTGATTGTTGCTTCCTGCGCAGCCTCTTTCTTTTTCCATTTAATTTCCGGAAGATTTTCTTCGCGCAAAAATCTTCCGCGAAAACCAATGGTATGGATGCTAGGGCCTCCGGGCGCTTGCGCCCTTGAGCGGCAGCATCGTCGTGGATTAGCTTGACGTCTGGATCTTGCTCACCCGTGAAAGACAGTGCCAAATTGCTGTCCATGCAGTTGTCTATAATGGACCAGCCGTATTTCATGCCGGCACTGACAACCCACAGAGTCCACGAAGCAACATCGGGCTTCTGGTGCAGGTTCACGAACTGCAACCTGTCGTGGCTCGGATAAAGCGCTTCAATTCGAAGCGGCACACGAGTCATTCGCGATTTGCCTCTATGAAGCTATCATCGTCTTCCGCTGTGTCGACTGCCGACAGGTCAGCATCACTGAGAGCCAAATAAGAGGGGCAGTCAAAAATTTACAGGAATTTCATTGTAAATCTTTATTAAGAAAACATAAGTACACGTTTACTTAATCTCGTTCAAAGTAGGCTCCTTCTGAACACACACACTTGCTCCACCGCTCCTGCCATTGCTGGAAACATCGATGAAAATCCTGTTTTGGCATCCTCCGAAGTATAGCCGTCGCTTGTCCATGAGAGATACCCACTTCTTGTACCAACTCGTCGATGGTCATTCTTCGGTCTGATTCGCCCTTTGCTCAAACTGCAACATTGCGCCAACTGATTACCACACAGACCTACCTTCAGCTACACTGCAGTCACATTGCCTGTTATGACCTGTCAAACTCATAAAAATTGCATCACAAATTCCTACACTACCACAGAATTCCGGGAGTTTGACTGCCAACACTACGACAGAATTCCGGGAACTTTTAGACTGCCCCTCATATAGCTATCACTGTGCCAACTGGAGCATGCTTTCAGCCAATAGCTAAGGCGGAGGTACTAGCAGAATATTTTGCCAGTCAACATACCGAAGTAGCATACGACCTGACTGAAGCGGAAGCACGAATGGCTGACAATACAACTAATATGGCGAGAAATATTATGAATACACCATCGGAGGACAGATTTTTTTTTTTTTAGCTCTACCAAGTCTTACGAGATTTAGCAGAGCTTGGGACCTCCCTGACCTTGGGGGTTCTGGTGCACACGTCCGACTGAATTGAGCTCTTCTGCTTCTTCCCACTCTTCAAGGCAACCTCCGTCAAATTCCTGACGAGAGAGGGGGGATTCTTGTGAAGACAATTTCCCGAATAATTTGTTGAACACAACTTTTTTAGTTTCAAGTGTTTCTTATGTTCTGATATGTAGTTTTCTTTAAAATATAATATGAAGTAAAAGAGAAATTCATTCTTATAAATGTCATGTACCATCAAACGCTAAATAATTAAATAAATAATCACTAAAATGCTGCGAGATTTTCTTCAGTTCTAATAGGTATTTGAGCGTTATCGTGAAAATAACAGTTTAGATTATGCCGTGAATTTCCGCTCGAGTCATCCGGAAATAATCTTTTGAGAATTCTCTCGTCACTGCAAAAGCCAGATCAGAGTTTCTTCTTTTCATATACTTACTTTCGCTTAGTTTTATCTAACTCAGCTTCTGTTAAAGTAATAACAATTTTCCAAGCTCGGCATCCCAGGCTGATTCAGACATCAAAAATCGAGTTTTTGCATCGACATGTTTTTGGTCACGCATTTTTTGTCGCGTTTCTCGCACAACACTACAGTGCTTTGTAAACTGCCGCACGAAACTGCGCTCTAATATGCGCGGACAACTGCCCGACACAGTTTCAGTTTTCCTGAATGTTTGCTACAAAAGTACTTCCCATAATCATGGAAAACTGCAAAAGTCACGGCCATCCCAAAACGCGGGCAAGACCAGCAAATTACAGACCAATAAGCTTATTACCCTTCGCATCCAAAGTGCAGGAGTGAGTAATCCTAAAACCTATCAACAGGTCCTTAGACACAGACAAAACAATCCGTAAAGAACAGTTTGGTTGCAAAAATAGAGTAGGCAGCACTAGCTAACTTATCAGATTCGCCGAAGATGTATCGAAGGGATTCAACCTCAGGAGCTCAACAGCGGCTGTATTCTTAGATGTAGAAAAAGCCTACGATATGGCATGCAAACCTCATATTCAAACTAGGAACACAGACAACAATTCATCACTGCTATCTCCAGCTAATTGGAAGCTTCTTAGAAAATAGAAAATTCTTCGTTTCAATTGAAGGTCAAAACTCATCAGTGCATCCCATCCCGGCTGGTATCCCCCAACGTTCCGTCCTGGCACCAGTCCTATTCAAAATTAACGTCATCGACATAAAATTGCCACCCTATGTCAAAACTGCACAGTTTGCTCTTTTTTTTTATTTTTCGACCGCCGGATCAGAATATTTTTGTGGAATATCTGTATCTGTTTCATTTTATACATCAATTTTGTATTTGTGGTTTTAAAAACATTTGATTTTGGGGTTATATGGGATTGTGGCTCTGTGGACATGTGTCCTTTAGTATTTTCTGTGGACTTGGAGTCATTTGGTTGGGATTAGTATGTTGACTAGCTACATCAGCAGCTGTACAATCTTTGCGAGGGTCAGCTGATATTTTGGTCTGGCCCCCGCGTGGGATGCACACCAGCCCTCGTAGCGTTGATTGCCGTGCTCCTTTAAAATGGGGGAGCCCCCAAAACCCGCCCCTCCAAGCATGGCGGCCTTCCTATTATCTACTGCTCGCCTCTGCAGATGCATTACGCGACTGGCCAACTCCGTGTGAGAAGCGCATGGCCTTTGTCTGCGAGCTAACAGTGTCTGGGCACATCCCTTGGGGCAGTCTGGCTAGTGTCAGGTTGGTGGGGGTGGTCCAGTGGGTAGGGGGTTCTCCCTCCCTCAGTCGGCTGCAGTAGTTTGCCTATGGTGTGGATGAGTTTTCCTTTCCCGCAGTGTTGTTCTTGGCTGCCGCTGGGCGCTTTTCTTGTTGTACCCTAAGTTTTGGTCTGACTGGACAGCGAGCGGCACATGATGCATGTGGAGCTGAGCAGTTAGCGCATGTTGGCGTAGTGTCTCGAGGCCGGCTGCAGTTCTTGAAGCTGTTCCTGCCACCGCAGCGGACACGCTCTTCCGCATCGTAGTCCTTGGCCTTGTGGCCCCAGGCTTGGCAGTGGAAGCACTGAGTAAGTCTTGCTGCTCTTTTTCTTCTTCCGCTCTTGTTTCTTTTCTGTTGTATGCCTCTTTTCTTGCGTGGCCTGGGACTTTGCGGTTAGTCTGGGGTGGTAGATGATGCCATTCTCTTGGAGAACCGTGATGGCGGCTGCCATGTCAGCCGGCCGTACTAAAATGGCATCCTATTTACTGTCACTCTTCTCGACAGCAGGCCCTTCCTTCGTGGCTGGATCGAGACGACGAGGTGGACCCAGGCTTGGTAGTGTCACTTCACTTGCTGCCGCCTCGGAAACTTCCTTTGTGCTCGGTTCCTGAGTCCAGGAGCCCGTCGGAGTGGTTTCTTCCTCCTCCTGAGTAGATGTTTGGTCTGTCATTGGTTTTGGACAGGTCCAGCATCTTGGAGCTGAAAGACATATCTGGATGGTCTCGAGGTGTGCCCGCAGTGGGCGACTATGGTGTACTCGTCTGGTAGTACAGTACGTCTTCCGACAAACTTTGCTTTTGACTCAGATCGACGAATGGTACATCTGTCATGTCGAATGTATACATGGTGGACAAGTCCGCATAGCCCTGGTGCCATGCCATCTAAGTGGAGGTGCTTGGGGGCGTTTTTGCTTTTCTTGAAGCTTCTTCCTAGCGGCTTCGTTGCTTGGCAAAGTACTTCTCCAAGTCCACCTGAGTGAGACGGTGTTGGTACTTGGAGGGGACGGGTTGGTGCACGCCGCATGGCTGCGCAGGGGTGCCGTTGCCAAATGGTGGCGCTTTGGCGTACCTCCCGGAGGCGAGCAGCGCCCATTTCCGTCTTGGCAGCTACTTGGAGCCGACCTGTCTACTCCGTTGTGCAGGGCAGACTCACTAGTGGAGCTGCCTGCAGTCTGATTGCCGGCTTGAGTGACGTGGGCGCCGTGGTGGGGGGACTGCGCGACGGGCATTGCGCAGTCGTCTTGAGATCTCGGCCGCGGCGTGCGTGGCATGTCCGCTCACGACGAGATCCCACGGCGAACGAGGTATTTCATAGTTTTCAGACGATACAACTATATATGCATCGGGCAGGAGACATTACCTTAACGTCAACCACCTTCAACACGGCCTCTACCTACTTGAGAAGTGGTGGCGCACCAACAAAGTGAAAATCACCCCATCAAAATGCGCAGCAATATATTTCACCAGAAAGAGATCAATAATAGACAAAAAAACTTAGCATAATAGGGCAAGAAATAGAATGGTCATCTGAAACTAAATGTCTTGGAGTCACCATTGATAAAAAGCTTCTCTTTCGGAAACACATTTTAGACAGAAGAAAACACGGCACCGCTATACTCAAAAATCTTTTTCCAATCCTTTATTGCTCCGAACTAGCAACAACAACAAAATTTAGGATCTACAAGACAGTTATCCTCCCGTTCATACTATACGGATGCCAGGTATGGGGAACAGCAGCTAAATCCATCATAGACCATCTCTAGCGACTTCAAAATATATACCTACGAGTAATATTAAGAGCACCTAGATTCACACCAAATGACTTCCTACACGACACAGCGGGCATCAACCCATAAAATATAGAAATTTTCAAACAGACAGAAAAATGTTATTACAGAATACATAAATTCAGACAAATTGACGAAAGCCTCCATACCCTTGGCACAACGATGCCAAGGCACTGGCAGGCCTATAAAGTGCCACTAAGTAATATATCAGGCAGAAGGTAACTGATATGATCATAAGAAAACTCTAGGGGTTTTTCACATAAGGTCGTCTCTGAGGAACCATAGTTATGTTTTCCCCTCAAAGAGTAATAAATAGAGTCCCCAAAAATTTCTTTATCCTATAAAGAGTGATACGTAAAGTAGAGCTTTCACCCTTTCACGAACAAGCCGAAAGACAGAGACACACAAAAAAAAGAACCTCTGCACCCTGTTAGGTAGATCTGCTTCACTCTAGTAGGAGATAGCTTTTTTTTATATGCTTAACGTCTCTCTAACAGCGAGGTCTTTAGAGACGGGAAAGGAAGGGGGGCAAGGAATGGGAAGGAATTCGGCCATGGCATTTTGAAGGAAGCATCCCGCCATTGGCCTGGAGTGATTTGGGAAATCATGGAAAACCCAAATCTGGATTCTCGGACGGGGATTTGAACCACCGTCCTCCCGAATGCAAGGTCAGAACGCTAGCCGTTACACCACCACACTCGGTGGAGATCGCTAATGATTGGTCTCCAGGCTTCGCTCAGATAGAGCCCTCCGTCCCTATTTATGTGTCGTCATTTAGCCGGATCTCCAACGCCTAGCTTATGACAGTGTCCCAAAAGGAAGAGGCCCTAGCCAGCATCACAGTGGAACTCAATCCTGTGTACTTCGTCGAAGGCATGCTCGGCTATCGCAGACTTTTCCAGTCTGGATATTTTTTTTTTTTTTGCCGGTCCCTGCCTCAACGGCGTGTTTGTTAAAGATCCGCTACCTTAGTAGCTCTACTTTATGTGTCTCTGTGTATGGGATGGGTTGGTTTTGGGGACTCTTTTTTATTTCTCCTTGAGGGGTAAACAAGACAGTGGTTCCTCAAAGACGACCTTATGTGAAAAACCCCTACATTTTTTTATGGTCATAGCAGTTCTATTCTGTCTGATATATGATGCTTAGTGGCACTTTTGTAAGTGTGCGAATGCCTTGGTATTGTTGTACCAAGAGTATAGAGCCTTTTGTCAGTTCCTCCGAATTTTTCTACTCTTTCGTAGAATTTTTCAATTTGCTTGAATATTTCGATGTATGTTGATGTACGAGGTCGGTCAGTGTATACCTTGATGCGCGCAGTATTACCCATAGGCATCGGTTCTGTAATCTTTGGAGGTAATCAATATTAGTTTTTGATGCCGTTCCCTACACCTGGCATCCATATAGGATGAAGTGGAGGATTATTGACTTATATATACGGAGTTTTGTTTTTATGGCGAGTTCCGAACTGTACGGTATTTCAAATAATTTTGCTAGTATTGCAAGCCCCTGTCTTTTCCTATCCAATACTGCTTCTGGAATAGCAGTTTTTTTATCCAATGTAACTCCGAGATATTTGGTGTCTTCTGCCCATTCTATTTCCTGACCCATGATTTTTAGCTTCCTATTTAATACTGGCCTTTTCCGAGTTCAGTAAATTGCTGCACACTTTGTTGGATTTATCTTCTCCTTGTTCAGGTGGCACCATTTTTCTAGCTGGTCCAGGCCGTGTTGCAGATGGTTGATGTTTAAGTCGTGGTTTCTACCGGATGCATATTAAGTTGTGTCGTCGGCGAATTGTTCTATGTTTACTTGTTGCGGTGTGGGTTTATCGTTGACGACTACTTTGAATAGCACTGGGGCCAGGACAGAGCCTTGCGGTATTCCGTTCGGAATGGGGTAAATTGATGAATTCTGGCCCTCAACTGATACAAAGAACCTTCTATTCTTCAGGTAGCTTCAGATCAACTGAACGTAGCAGAGTCGGATGGACGTCTGTGTCCTAAGTTGGGTGATGAAGTTGGCATGCCATACCTTATCGTATGTCTTCTCTACGCTTAGAAACACATCCGCCGTCGACCTTTTGTAATTGAATCCCCGGGACACGTCTTCAGTCAATCGGATGAGCTGGTTGTGTTTCCTACCCTACTCTGAAAGCCAAATGGCTGGTTGTTCTTTCCGCATCTAGGGTGTTGTTTATCCGCTTGAGCAGTGATCTCTCCAGCACTTTGGATGCGGAGGGGAGTAGACTGATGGGTCTGTAAATTGACGGAAGTCGCTGTTCTTTCCCTTGTTTGAGGATGGGCGTGACCTCGGCGACTTTCCATACGTCCGGAAATTATCTTTGGAGAAGGTAGGCAATGCATATCCTGGTGAGGAGCACAATCCCTTTCCTTGGCAGGTTCTTCAGGTGTGTATTTGAAATCCTGTCGGCACCTGGGACTTTGATGTTAGCCGGTTTTTTAAAATTATGTTCCGGATTTCATCCAGTGTCGTTAACGCTGGCTCATCCTCCGGTTGTGATTCCATGATATTCCAAGCCGTGTTTTCGATGTTCTCAGATACATGCACTTCTGCTGTGTTCAGGTCGTACTCAACCTACCTGTATTGCCCGGCAAAGTACTTGACCAGTACCTCTGCCTGGCCACTGGTAGAAAGCCCAGCCCTGCTGGCCTGGTGATTGCGGTGTTGGGGTCCTTTGGGGCTTTGACAGCGCGCACGAGTTGGCAAAAGTCTCTGTTGTTTAGGTTCTTCATTTTGATCTCCCATCTTTCTGCTTTGAATTTTGACATTCGGCCCCTCAGCTCTGAGGTAAGCTGTTTGTATCTCTTTTTATTCTGAGGATCTCTGAACCGCTGCCAAAGTTTCTTGCCGTGTCCTTAGGTAGCGTATGTTTTCAATCTCTAGCTGTAGCTCGTCGGTTTAGGGTGGATAGATGATTTTAGTTGAGGCTCTCCTGTCAGCTTCCAGTTGAGGTGTTCTATTGCCTCCTGAATGTCTTCTTTTGTTTACTGTGGTTATGGCATGGTTATGGACTGTTCTGCGGAATTGGTTCCAGTCCACTTCTTTGGATCGTTTCTCGCTCGTGTGTGGTAGGACCCAGTTCTTTATTTGGAGTAGGTTGATGGTAGGATGATAAGTCATTAACGATTTCAAGTTTAATCCGATGTGGGATGTCCTTCACGATGGCCACGTCAATGACATCCGGTTGGTGTTGGTGGTTACGGGGGATGTGCGTCGGTGCTTTGGGGCCTACCACATGAATGTTGCGCCTCTCTGCTAGCGCTAGGAGGCGATCCCCTTTGTTGTTGTTCACCCTTAAGTTCCAAGCGTTGTGCTTTGAGTTCAAGTCACCGCCAATTATCGCCATTCTGTGTTCCCAGTAGTGCATCTAGGTCCTGTTTGTATAGTGTCCGGTTTGGTGCGAGGTACGCTGACACCAACGTAATGTTGCCATCCGCAGAGTGGATTTTTATAGCTGTGGCCTCCATGTCGATCAGTTGCGGTGATTGGATGTGTTAATGGGTTAGCTTTTTGTTTATGACTATAGCTATTGCTCCTCCCCGTTGTCCCTGCCTGTCATTCCGGTAGATTGTCTGTCCTGAGATTGTGAGTTTGTCGTTCCGTTTTAGGGAGGTCTCAGTCAGTACTATATCCAGTTCGAACCTTTGGATGAAGTCCTGGAGCTCTATTTTTTCCCCTTAAGTTGTTCACATTCCAGATTGCAATTTCGAGGTCTTTATGATTCCCTATTAGTTTCGCCATTACTTTAGATGGGACATGACTCCTTTCATCAGTGCGAAAACTTTGCTGTAAAAGTCTGCGCGGATTAAGCCAGCGCTTACGGCAAATCAAAGCCGACCGACCAGCATTTCGGACCGGGCGAGAAGGTGCAAATGGCGCCAGTCGGTGGCAGCAGTGGGCCGCGTATAAAACCAGCGCTCTTGACCAATCAGAGCGAGCGGGCCTTCCAGCTGAAGGTATAAAGGAGGTTCGATGGGTGAGATGCCAGCACAGAGGGCTGTATCGCGCGCGCTACTGTATCGAGCCTCATATTGGGCCGCGTACTTAGCAGCTCCCTGGAATTCAACTCTTATTACGAAGACAGAGTCTACTCTACAGCTGGGATACCCTGGCTTCATCCCGCCACTGAAAGCTGCGAAGAAGCTAGCAGCCATAGCAGCCGCTATCCAAGCCAGATATCAAGAGAGGCTTCTTGAATTGGACGCCAGTCCCAGAGATACCTACGTGATGGCCAAATACATGGCAAAGTAAAGTAATCCTCCTACCTCCACGACGCGCAGCCCTCGACAAATGGTCATACAAGTCGTCCAGCAGAATGGTGAGCAGCAGACAAACATAAAAGCAAACTGTCTGCAGCAGCCACCTGTTACCAGGAAACTCGTCCAAGCCTCCTGCCTCCAGCAGGGAATCTGGACTCACTGTTGGGACTATCAACGGAGAGCACCATGCAGTACTCACCGCAGGCACCTCGATTTCCGATGTCCCTGTTGTAGCGAAGGGCCCTGTACCACCTATCATGGCACGCTACTGTGGGAACTAATGCACCTTGCTGGTCCAACTTCAATGCCTCACTGTGCTGCCTCTGTTCGCCGGGCAGAACACGAAGGCATCAAGATTCTCCTGTTCTGTCCGGACGACTTTGAGGCAGTTACCGGATTTCTTCAAGAAGCGTCGATTGATCACGGTTACATGTTGCCGACCGTGAAAAGCTAAAGATAGAAGTTCCTACGAAGAAGACAGGAGCAATACCGCTTGCCAGGAAGCTGGCCCAATGTTACAAGTGTCAACGTTTTTGGCACTATGCCAGTGATTGCACCAATCAAGTTAAGTGTGTCCGCTGCGGAGGCCGTCACCACCTTGCAGACTATAAGCAGCGTCGTGAGGAAGCCATCTGCTGTAACTGCGGGGCTAAACACGCTGCTTCATACGGAGGATGTAGTTTGCGGAAGCAGGAACGTCGCAAGAAGCAAACACTTCCTCGAAGTGGGCTACATACGCAGTCCGCAACGAGTCTTCAGCGCAGCAGCGCTATCTCACCATCCACCCGATCTCAGACTGCGGCCAGGAACACTGATCGCCTCAGAAGCAAGAAGAAGGAAGAGCGCCCAGCACAAAATCATGACAAACCGAAGATTTCCAGAAGCGAACTCGGCACCCAATACCTGTGTCCGAAAAGCCGGGAAGATAAGCTCGAGGAACTAATTATCCTTCTAACGAAACTCGTCCACCATCTATCAACAAAAGACACAGTCTCGGCAGCTACTTAGTATCTGCCGATCGCTTCATGAAGACATATCGCAACATCAAGGTTAATCAAGATTAATGCCAACTAAAATGAAACACCAAATAAGAAGCTATAAACAATCAACTGCTTCTGGAGTAAATGTCTCAGGACAAAAACTCCGTCGTATACTGTCAATGAATAAATGGCAGTGAATGGCACTCGTCGTCGCTAAGCCAGTGAGAAGAGAGATTGAGACCATTGGAGGAGAGAGACGGCTCCATATTGGCCCGCAGCGTGCAGTGCTGTCTTCGAGACCTTCGAGATCTGCACTCCAATCAAAGTTGTCGTTCAGACAGACTGTATAGGAGTCCAGAGAGCTGGACGTAGGACTGGTCAGTTAAAGAATTATTTAAGCCAGGGCCATCTCTCGTTTGTTGAGGCAAAGGCCAGGCAGTGAACGCTGACGTAAGACTAAAGTAGGTCCCCCTCTATTTACCTCAGTCCACCGTGGTCCCAAAATGGGGTCCCGCAGCCATTAAAAGACAACGCTCAACGAAAAAAAAAAACTCCAAAACAGACTAATACTGCACACACACAACATCACATGCTACCGGAAGCGTCTAATCAACACTAACCAAGCTACAGCGAGTCAGACCAGAGAGCCAGTGGCAAGGGGGGTAGTAGATGTACCGAGCATCCCCACATCTAATGGTTCCTCAGAAACTGTAGATGACCAAAGGAAACCACAGCTACAAAGGATTGGGGTTCCCCCAATCTTTTGCTTTGAGACGAAGAACTATATGGCCTTCGTCAAAGAAATAGAAAGAGGTCTAACCGTTGACCATCACTCTTTTTATCGCTGAAACTGTACCAAATATCAGACCTCAAACCTGCAAGATTTTAAATCCAGGCACCATATATTAGAAATTTTCAATACCTTACCTACGATGAAGACCCCCTAAGGCTACGGCCACACTTGCGTTTTTTTCACGCCGAGACCCAGCGGGAAAAAAACGCGACGTGGCAATCCCGCAGACTATGTCACACTTGCGTGTTTTTCCCGCGCGTGCACATACCAGCAGTTTTTAAAGGTTAAGCTGCTTGTCAACTAGACTGCTCTCGAAATTATGAACAGAGTTTCAGAAAATGATATGAATGCAGTAATTGCATTATGTGCCGCGGTAATAGTTGTACGTCGCCGCCGTCGTGAGAGGAGAATTCTGTATAATATCATGCACAATGTTTATTAAAATATGAGTAAACTTACCTAAATTTGCTTTTGTTTCTTCATCAAAACCTTCCCACATGCCATCCAAAACGGCAGAAATCACTGCTGTCCATGAAATCCTCTTGATATCTCTGTTTTTATAATCCGAATGTCTTGGGTCATACAAACAGGGATATTTTTGTACTTCCAGTATTAGCAGTTCATTATCTACGCAATCCATAATGAGAACAAACAATGAGAACGCAACAAACAAGAGTCAGTCACCGCGGCGTGTTTTTCACGCAAGTGTGCCCACTCACTGCAGCGTGAAATCCCGTTGAAAAATGGGCCGGGGCGCGTTCTGCTGCGGGCGACCTTGAACACGCGGCTCTCTCCCACTTCCCGCTGCGTGAAATCACGCCAGTGTGGCCGGCCTCATATACTTCAATGTAGTTCATATTGTCGTGGAATTTCACGCTCAAATCCTGCGTGAAAAAAACGCAAGTGTTGCCGTAGCCTTAAAATTCTTAAGGTAGTCATCCGCAATCTGCCCCCAGGTATTAATCCAATTGAAATTCAGGATGACCTTATTAGCAAAAATTTCACAGTGCACAATGTAGTGCAAATGTCTGCTTCAAAAGAAGGGGGGACTAGAGTTATTTTTAGTACAACTCCAAAGTAGTTCAAGGCTCTGGAAATTTATAAAATTCAAAACATTCTCCGCCTCAAGGTGAGGGTAGAGTCATACAAATCTCCATCAGGTCCCATTCAATGCCATACCTGTCAAAATTTTGGACATGGGTCCAAAAACTGCCTCATTGCTCCAAGGTGTGTAAAATGTGGCGGAAGGCACCTCACAAACACCTACCAGAAAAAAACCTGAGGAAGCACCAAATGTGCAAATTGTAATGGGTCACACCCCAGAAGCTACCGTAAATGCCCAACCTATCAAGAAATCCTCAAAAAGGGAGTTGAACAAAGGAAAGCTACGGATGAGAGGAAGAAAAAACAAGAGGAGAAAATCTCCAACAAAATTCCACCACAATAAACTAGCAACAACTACAAACAACAAGTGGAGAAAAACTAAACACAATCCGGCAACACTAATAAGCAACCAAAATAATTTCAACTCAAGGAAGTTCAATTCCCAGCTCTCCCAAACCAAACAAAAAGCTCTGAGCAGGCACCTTCACCCGCAACTCCAGCAGAGCTACCTGCCAGCCAGATAGCCATTCTTGTGATCCACCTGCAGGGGGAGAAAATTCAAACTACTCCTCGCAGAGCCCCCCCCCCCCCACAATCTTCATCGCTATTCCCTGATCTAAAAGAAATCATTGATTATGTTAAATCATTTAACATCAAAAAGCTTATAACAACAATCAAAACCACACTAGTAAATATTTAAAAAGCACCAGATGCCGAATCTAAAATATTCGCTGTTATTAATGGTTTTTCGAGCTACTTCGATGGCGAGAAATAAATTGTAAACCATAATTTTTATGAACTGAAATGCCGACGTCATTTTACATCAAAAACAATCTCTGGAACTATTTCTTGAAGAGCACAACATAGATATTGCTCTAATAAGTGAAACACGCCTGTACGCAGGGCAGCGTTTCCAAGTACGCAATTACACACTGTACAGAACTGATAGACGAATCAACCTGGGGGTGGGACGGCAGTACTCATAAGAAAACCGCCTTGCACATAGACCAATTGATTTACCTGCGCTCGAGCGTGTTGAAGCCACGACTGTTGAGGTCGGAATAAATGTGCAGGCAATTAGATTTATAACAGTGTACCATCCACCAGTTCGCAAAATACCTGAGCCCGACCTGGTAGCACTGACCACAGCCGACAGAATAATCCTCGGGGGTGACTTTAAAGCCAAATCGATTTCGTGTAGCTGCCGCGCTGCCAACTCAAACGGCCGTGTCCTTGACGATTTTGTCTCGAAGAACCCCCAGGTGACTGTAGTGGCACCTGACGAACCCTCGCACTATCACAGGGACTCCAGACTCAGGTCTGATATGTTGTACACATTTGTGTTAAAAAATATAACTTGGTCTGCTGCACCCACTGTAGTGGTATTATATATCGATGCAGCCGTATGCCGATCATAGAATAAAAAGGTCTCTCTAATCACTAACTGGCAGAAATACCACATTGCAGGGCAGCCCGAACTGGAAACTAAGAGACAAGTCGAGAGACATATAGACCAGTTCGTAACCATTATCAAAGAATGCGCAAAAAAAGCCACAGTAAAAATTAGATATTAACCTGATAAAAAAGACCTCCCACCCCACATTTCGGAACTAATAAAATTAAAAACTACTACAGAAAACGTTGGCAACAATACAGAGACCCAGCTGACCATAGAACAACTTACAGGCTAAAAAACCAGGTCAGATGGCACTTACAAAAACACCGTCCAGAAAGTTGGGAGAACACTCTCAGTCGAGCGGAGCGCAATCCAGAATTATTCTCGAAAGTCGTAAAATCGAGAAAAACACCACCCTTGCCGATATAGCCATTACACGGACCAAACGGTATTGTATATACAGCGCGGGAAAAGGCCGAAGCCTTGGCAGACACCTTGGAACTACAGTTCCAGACACATGTCATCGATGATCAGCATAGTGATATCCATTAAGAAAGGGTAATTAGAGAAGTGCCTCGCATCTTGCGAGTTAATTTACGTACCTCTTTCAGCCCTGTAGAGCCGTCTGAAGTGAGCTCAATCATAGGAAAGCAAAGGAACAAAAATTCCTCGGTTCCGACGGCGTTAAAGCCACTTATCTTAAAAATCTACCCCAACCTGCAATAGTTCACGTAACCTAAATCTGCAATTCCTGTCTGAAGCTATGCTTCTTCCCTTCCTCCTGGAAAATTGCCAAAATTATCTCTCCCAAACCAAACAAAATCCAACTCTTCCCTCAAAATAGACCAATTTCACTCTTAAATTTCATTGATAAAATCCTAGGGCGTATAATCATGACCTCATTCTAAAAATTCCTAGATGACATAATCATTCCTCAATAATTCGGCTTTTGTTCACAGCACAGTACCATCCACCAATCTACCCGACTGGTTGAGCATATCTGCAAGGCGCGCTCTATAAGGCACAGTACAGGCGCTATTGTGATAGATATTGAGAAAGCTTTCGACATGGCTGGCGTGATGGATTAATTTAAAAATTACATAAATTTGGCTGCCCTGGACACTTGACAATAATAATAAATAGTTTCCTCAGAAACAGAAAATTTTATGTCGTGATGAACGGAATAGAAAGCCAGTTGAAATCAATTGAAGCAGGCGTACCAGAAGGATCGGTCAGGGCTCCAACCCTGTACAGTGTGTATACTAAACACACACACCACCAACCAGCCGGAGAAATTGGGTTATTTGCGGATGATACTACGGTATACAGGTCGAGCCGTAGCTTAAATTACATTGCGCGTAAACTGACTCAGCACCTCACACAATGGTGCAATCTTTGGAAAATAAAAAATAAACCAGAAAAAAGTCGCAAACAGATTGAAGAAACCTAACCAGAAAATCTCACTCGACGGAGTGGACCTCCCGTAGTGGAATTTAATAAAATATTTTGGTTCGAAAATTGACAGCAAATTGACATGACTCAGCCACATTCAAAACGCATGTAATATAGGTTCGGCTCGATTCTACCAATTGTACCCCCTCTTCAAAGGGAGAAACCTTAGCATTAAGACTAAACTTAGAATATATACTGTAGTTTTAAGTCCTGCCCTGCTCTATAGATCTGAATTATTTAGTATGAAAGCAAATTCTAATGTAAAGAAGCTGCAAACCACACAAAATAAATTCTTAAGAATAATAGCAGACGCTCCCCGGTACATTTCAAATCAACGCATTCAACAAGACTTAGGCATCCCAAAAATCACTGACTTTATGAAAGACAAATCGACAACCTTCTACCAAAAATCACAGCTTTCGCCCCACAAACTAATTCAAAACATAGGACAACTAAATGACGCCACAACTTAGAATTGCCCAATCACAACTATAACTAGAAACTACAGGGTCTGACAACAACAGTAACTTAATAAAACAATACTATGACTTCCATAAAAATCCAGCTCACAACCCCCAATTCAGAAAAAAGTTAGAGGGCTACAACCCCCTGGTACTTTAGTTTTTACATGGGTTTCGGCTAAGTCAGTCGAGGTGGTAACAGTCAGCTTACGACAGCTACAAGATACCTGATGAAGACAGCAGAGCCAACTGTCGAAACGTCGTGTTTCTACAACACCATTCGGCAGGACACCCGAGAGGATTTTGTAGCATCAACACGCCTGGAAAGTCTCCACACACACATAAATAATTTGATAGTTTACTGGATGAAGTCAGTTTAAACTCGTGCATCCTGCCTGCTTAAGAAGGGCTTTTTGTATATTTGAGTTTTTCTTACTGTTCCACCATGCCCTTAATCTCTATCCGTATCCTTATTATAAGTGACACCTTTTAAGTTTTGATATTGGGAAGACATTTATATTGTTGCAAAATTTGTCCTTCATTATTGCTGAAACAGTGAAAGATCAGAAATTGGCCGAGTAATTTGTATACAGTGATTTTTTAAATTATTATCATTATTTGTGAAAATTAAAAAAAATCAGTTAAAGGTTTTCGCTGGATGAGTTTTTACGATTTTAGTAAAGGCCTAACTCGAAAACAATGCCTCGAATCACTTAGTTCAACTTTTGGTAATCAAGCATCATCAGAAAAGACTGTTTACAATTGATTTTCAGACTATTATCGTAGTCGTACTTCCATCAGCGATGAATTTCGTGAAGGTCGACCAAAATTGATTGTTGTTCCAAAAAACATCAATGCTGTGTGCAGCACGATTGAAGAAGACCGGCATGTGGCGTCCTTAGGCATATCGTGGGCTGCAGTACATACGATTTTGCATGAACATCAAGCTGTGAAAAAGATCTGTTTGTAATGGATTTTACATAATTTGACTGTAGTTAAAAAAACAGGGTCGTGTCAATGGGTGTAAAGAAACGCTTAAAAAAATTCGACCAAGGAAATGCATAATCCGTTTACAATATTGTTGCAGGAGAAGAAACTTGGATATATGAGCCAGAAACTAAACAACAATCAACTGTTTATGGGTTCCAAGATTAGCAGAATCCAACAAAAAGTGGTTCGGTATCTGACTTAGACAGTAGATGTAGTTTGTCTTAGCCGGGACAAGAGATCTTAAGCCGGCTCCGGAGGAGACTCCACTCATCCGCGTGACGTCACAGTTTTAAGTTCTTTGCATGGCGGGAAATTCGAATGGTCCAATCAGCGTTCAGGGTCGTATGTCATCACAAGATGGCGGACCGTTAGTTCATTTGGTGACCGCGAGATGGCCACACCTCCCAAGGGCTTAATTTCTTTGGACGCAGACATTCCACTCCCCCAAGAGAGCGGGGAAAACCCACCCCCTGAGGCAATGGCTATTTCTGTTCTGGAATGCGTGCTTTGTTTGCTATCCATTAGACATTTCGACAGGTGTCGACTTGCTCAGCCGAGGCATCGGGCGTTCGCCTTGCATCACTGTCACCAGGTGGCAGCACCTAGAGGATATAGTCACCGCTAGATGTCCTGACATGCTTCATATGCGTGAAATATTTCGGTACCCACGGTTTCTGTTCTGGAATGCGGGCCTGCGTGAACACACTCTGTTTGCTCTCCATTAGGCATTGCGAAATGTGTGCCGTGCGGGGATATTCCTAGCGTTCCGTCAAGCAAGCACTTGTTTGCGCTGCGAAACATCTTGGCTACTATCGAAATCAAGGTGTAAGTATTTCAGCACAGTAAAATATTTTCTTCGGTTCTGTGTGGTGATTTGGTGAAATATACTTGTATTTGATGAAGCATGAACCATTGCGATTTTTACTAAAAACAAAAAAGTCCACATCAGTGGATATTACGTAAACCGACCTCGGTAGCGTTGGGGCTAGGGTGCTAGTTCCGCGTGCCGTAGGTCACCGGTCCGAGTCCGGCCGCGGGTATGGGTGTTTAAGTGTTTAGTTTCCACACCTAGAGAGTATGGAGCCAGCTTGCCTTGTTATAATTGAATAAAAAATAGGTTATAGACGTTTGAAAATCATAAATTTTTCCTTTAAAATACATTAACGGTCTAAATGGAAAGAAACATCATAAACTCAGCAATTTGGAAAGGTATAAAGTCTATGTGTACCTGTTTTGTGTTGCTTTCGTGAAATTATTATGAAAGTATAGCAATACCACACATACGTTATTCCTTCGAAAATTCAATCTCACGAACTTTCACTTTGCAGTCACCCATCACGGTTTTCAAAACTTGTTTCACATTTTCCGGAGTGAGGGCTTCATTTGACCTACCAGAGCGTTTCGCATCATTTGTATCCATGCCACCGCGCTTAAAATCAGCATACCACCGGTAAATGATTGTTTTCGACGGAGCAGAGTCTGGATAACATTTTTTCAATCTGTTACTGAGCTTGCACGGTATTTTCCCCATTAAATAGAAATCTTTGATCAGCACACGAAATTCGTTTTTGTACATTTTTTTTCCACAAATGCACAAGTAGCGTCACTTTCACCACAATAGCTTTTCTGTTTATGGTCCGATTGACGTGAAAATCTGAAGGTTAGTTCTTTCAAAGCAGGAGGTCGAGCCGATGTTAGTAACGCCATCTGTGTGTGAGTCCCGGGACTTATTGAATGATGAGATAATAAATTAGCTGTAATCAAGAGAGGTTTCCACATTTATGTAAGTATAACCTCGATTAACTAAGAGCTCCTAAACTGAAGGAAAGTTGTCGATTTGAAAACCAGTTTCTTTCCGTACAGGCATTTCTGAAGTGAATACATGTTAATCTCTCCACTGATATCAAACCAACCAGCCTGTAATTTTTTCAAGCCTATTTCTCAACCCTGTCTTTTGACAAAAGCCCACTTGAAAATATTTGTGAAATGATTAACAAAGCCTTTCCCACACCAAGGCTAGAAAAATCAAAGTTTCCAGTTTGACAATGGCAAAACTCATGGAATGGATGCATCAGTACGACGCCTTATTTCCCTAACCTTATCTCTGATTTCACTGGTATGAAATATTTCATCGCACTCGTAATTTTTTCGACAAAGCTCAAACATATATCGTCTGTCTACCCAGACCAATCTACGTTATGCTTAGTGATTGACTAGAAACAGAGAGATATATGCTGCGGCATGTACTTACCCACCTTTAACTGTATTTTACAGCACAGCACGTATGTTCCAGGAACGAGACACCGTCTGTTAATCTTACTAATTTAACCACTGTGGAATCTAAATACGCCAGTCCTATGTGATAAAAATCGAGTCAGTGTAAGGCAGTTCTAAGCACAGAACATGCTGATTCGTCATAGAATACCTGTGGCCAAGGTGGAGATATAGAAAATTTACCCACTCCCTTATGGAAGAAATCCAGTGCCGGCTCCTACCTATAGTCTTTTACGCACCAAAATCCACCCCTAGCCTCATCGCCAACGTACCCACAGCACTCCCCCAAACCTCCTTCTGTTTTCCAATGATTCCCACTCCAACCCCTGATCAGTTACTGTCAGGGTTACCTTTTGTTCGTGCATTAAAGTAAACCAAAAACTCAAAATTAGCAAAGTCTTCTCCTAATCAGTAGCCAGATACCAAAATGTTTACTTAAGGTGGTTCTACTGCAGTTTCCCAGGAAAATTCCCACTTTTTCCAGGAAATTATTTTTCAACCAATCAAGACCCAGGAGTGTTCTCCATTCGGTTTAAATGTTCCCATCTGATGCCACACTTCGGATTCAGGACCAAGTGTGACATTTGTTTGTAATTGCATGCTTTGTTCAACCAACCACGATAAAGTTACCATAATGCTCTTAGCTAACTTGGTCATCAAATAAACATCACAACCCACATTTACATAGAAAATCTCCATAAATCGATAAGTATCCAAAACGTCACCATAGGTGCCGACACTAGTTCTATTACACCGAAGATAGCACACACACTTGAACTGTCGTAAATTGTTAGGTCATTCATATATGAAAGAGGATGTTTGCATATTTTACCCGCTCAGGCCTCATGAAATAAAGTCTAATGCCAGATTGTGGTCATGGTCAACTTAGGCTCCATACACCATAAACAGAAAAGCTATTGTGGTGAAAGTGACGCTACTTGTGCATTTATGGGAAAAAATGTACAAAAACGAATTTCGATAAGGTCTCAAAATTTCGTGACTACAACTGTTAATCATACTGGAAAAAATTTCCTGTGCCTTTCATACATATTTCCTTATAAAATTCCATCACAACGATATAGCCATTTAGTCGTCAAAACGTAACAAAAAGACAGAGACTTACTTCCGTATTTATAATAATATTACTGTGGTTCACACTCACACACTGACTGCGAACAACACCTGAGGGATCATTATAACCTAAAAAAGTGTACACCTACAACATTGCAAGACAACCTACGATTTGCATCGCATTGCATCCCTAACTTTCTAATATCTACAGTTTAACATTCAATCCGAATAACCTACAGGCCCAGGCCTGACTCTTACGATGAAAAACAATTTTTAAAAATCTTAGCCTCCACGGAGATTTGAACCGGAGACCACGACGTTCGTAAGCAAGCGCTTTAACCACTGAGTTGCCAGTCCACTACACAGAAACACCCTACGGAGACGTCCATATCCAACGTGTTTGTCTATCGTCGCATTTCGAAGTTATGAGACAACATGTGTTATTTATACAGATAATTTTTCAACCAAATGTAGACAATATTTTTCTTCTTGTTTCAAAGGATAAGTGTGCAAAGTTTCATCGAGATCGGATGAAAACTGTGGATTTGTATGAAGAACAAACAAACATACATTCATCTTTATATAAAAAGATGTAATATCAATTATTTATTATTAATAATTCTTTTAATACAAAATATTGGATAATATAATGATTGTAAAAATATACGAGGATAACTTAGTGAGGAATCTAGAGTTCAAAACGTACTTTCTGTATCGTTTCCGAGACTCAAGTGATCGCGGTTAACAAGTGTTGCTCGCACGTTTAATTTTTCGACTGATGATCGATAGATAAGATGCTATCTATTGTGGTTGTGTTGTTGCACACAAACACCCTCAGCAGAAGCCCGCGGAATGACATGCTCAAAAATTTTAGTAACAATATGAAAGATGATTAAAATCACAAAGGCAGGCGGTAGAGAAAGATTAGAAACACAATATTAAGACTATTCTCACACGCATGTCATCAGGAAGACAGCGACTAAACTGATTTTTACAAAGTCACACTAATCAGAGCCTTCCCACTCTACATCAAGCGACTGAGATTCCTGAATGTGGAAATAAAGTTTAAAAGAAATAAAAAGTAACTTAAAACTACAAATTAAATAAAAACGAATTAAAAAAAATAGAATTAATATTGAATTCTAAATACATCTACTTTATTTATAAACGAATGAATTTTTTATAAATACTTTAAAACAAAGCATTAAAACTTGAACCTCCACCTCTACTCGCAGTTTACATCGTATACAAAATGAATTTATCTTGCCTAACATTCCGGACATGTAGGCTAGGGAATTTTAGTTCGTATTGCAGGTGTACGACAGTGACTTCAATCCACATTCGTACGCCCTCACCACAGTACACTACAACCCTATGTTACAAGGGTTATAAATCATCATCAATGGGAAGCAAAATTGTTACTTTTCGGTATAGGCGCATTGAAATGTTATTTTACAGTATACCCGTTCTTCAAAGGATTACCGAGCGTGGTGAGTGAACGGTTAACGTTGTGACCTCGCATTCGGGAGGACGCGGGTTCGAATCCCCGTCCGGGCACCCAGAGTTGGGTTTTTCCATGGTTTCCCCAAATCACTTCAGGCGAATACCGGGATGCTTCCTTCAAAAAAGCCATGGCCCAATTCCTTCCCGTTCCTTGTCCCCAGTCTCATCCCGCCTCTATTGACCTTAGCCGTCGACGAGGCATAAAAAAAATAAAAAAAATCAAATGATTGAACTGCGCATGCGCAAACACTGTTTTAATTCCGGCTTAGGATAAATTTCAATTTAATTAAAACTTTCACTAATGTTGTTGCTTGACCAAAGTTTATGCGTTACGGTTTATTTGCTTTTTAGGTATTTTACTGACAACTTTCATTAATGGTCTTTCTTCATGTTCGCTGTACGTGAGTTATTAGGTTATTTTAAGTGGACATCAGACCAAATATGTTACCGAATCAACTATTATGGCAATTCATTTCTTCTGAGTTGCTCAACTATTTAATAATAGGGAATGTGTATTAAGTTATCTGGCCGTTACAGATACTGTGACCAATGATTACCAGTGTTTGCTCAGTCTCAATAAAAAAAACTACGTGATGCTTTCAATGCAAACAGGATTTTTTTAAATTTTACAGAGTGAACTATAAGGGTCAAATACAAGTCAAGTTTGTATTTAAACAATTGTACGATTGGGCCATCATCCTTGTTCGTGTTTAATAGCTACCTCTATTAATACTTCTGAGTTCTTGAAACACAGCTCAAGTTTATATTTCGTCAAATCAGGTCAGTCTGTCATAATCGTCATCCTAAAACCTGGAACTGTTCTAGACCCGTGACGATATGCAAAAAACGATCACGGGCTTACACTAGTTTATATATATATATATATATATATATATATATTGTATATGGTGCGGGCCTCTAGGCTAGGGTTACCAGAATTTTTTATCCGAATCCGGGGACGCTTCAGAACTTTTTCACCAAAATCCGGGGACGCTTTCAGCATTTGTCATAATGACGCGCTGCACTTTTATAAGTTATATGATTAAAGGTTGACTTAACTTAAAAGCCACATATTGTTTATATTTTGTATTTTAAACGAGGATCACAGACAGCCATGTTGCACACATCAAGGAGACATGATTTTCCAAAGATGTTGTGTCCAAGACACAATATCCTTGCAATTTTCTTATATTCCTAGGCACGCACAAGGGAAAAAGTGGGTTTCATATCACTTGCTTTAATCGAATGCATTAGGAAATCTGGGCTTTTAATAGAACTCTCGCCTGATTAAAAAAAAAATCTGTGGACAACAGTAAAAATCCGGGGACATTGCGGGGACGAAATCTACCCGGGGCTACAGCCTACGCAGTCTATACCTACATACAGCCCTGACTCAGTGTGATTTGTATCTACAGGGGCGAATCAAAAAGTAAGTTACGGCCATTTATGAAACCATCTACGTGTAGGAAACACGGCTATGACAAAATACAACCTATGTTTATTTTTACACATAGTCCCCAACAGACTGTAAACATTTCTCAGAATGGTCAACAAACTTTTAAATTCTGTTTGCTTAGAAATCATCTCCAGCGCTATGTAACCACCTGATGACAACTGCTTTCACCTCCTCGTCGTTTCGGAATCGTCGTCCATCGAGCTCCTTTTTCAGCTTACCAAACAAATGATAACCGCATGGCGCTAAGTCTGGTCTGTATGGAGGATGTTGCCATACCACCCCACTTGAATTGCTGCAGCAGTTAGGATGTTTGGCAGGCAGTGTGAGGTGTTGCGTTATCGCGCAACAAAATCACACTGTCGCTCAATTTTCCCCCAGATTTACTTTAATTGCCTTACGCAACCGGTTCAACGTTTCCGAAACGATGAGGAGGTGAAAGCAGCTATCTCCACATGGTTACATAGCGCTGGAGATGATCTCTATGTATCCAGAATCGAAAAGTTGGTTGACCATAACGATGTTTACAATCTCTTGGAGACCATATGGAAAAGTGAACTTACATTGTATGTTGTCATAGCGGTATTGCCTATGTGTAGGTGGTTTCATAAGTGGTCATAACTTGGAAGTGTAACTTACTTTTTGATTTCCCCTCGTATTATAAACCTCTAGACCAGGGACGTAACTATAAACTTGGAGGCCCCGGGGCAAAACTTCATAGCGAGGCCCCTCAATATTTTTTCTTTTTATAAGCATGGGGGTTTATTCCAGTTCGACAAAAATTTCTATCTATTGGTCCATGCAATGGTAAAAAACCTAGCTACTTAGGTTAACCAAGCCAAATGTTCAAGTATTTATCTAGGTTATACAATTAACAAATTATTAAATGGATTATTTTTATGATACAAGTTTTGTAAATTAAATATTCAGTGCGTATGGTTGTAAAAAGAATAAGGCGAATAATACAAAAGCAAAATATTTACAAATGTACAATTTCTAAAAAGAGTGTATGTTTATTAAAAATTTATAAAATCACTTATTAAAAATACATGGTAAAATATTTTCTACACTGTTATTAACATAAAAAACTCAAAACGTTATCTTTTAATAAGATTAAACTATTGGAAAACTTTTAATTGATAATTTAAAATATGACTTTTCTAAACAAAAGTTTAAGTTAGATTAAAGATATAGTTACCATACATATAAATTAAGTTACTTAAATGCATACTTTGCTTAAAAGACAAGGAATCAGGAACTGATGCATGGAAAGTAGTGTAGATTGAAAAGATTGAAGATTAGTTACATTTGATTATTTCTTAAACATTTGTTTCGTAACTTTCAAAGAAGCGAATTCATGTTACTTTGCCAAAGTTGATATGTTGAGCTCAATCATTCTTAATTGAAAGCAAAGCTAAGCTGCTGAGTCTTTCTTGAGCCATTGTACTTCTCAAGTAATTTTTGTTCAATTTAAGCTTAGAAAAGGATCGTTCATCCTTATATACTGTCACAGGAACAGTCTGAATATATGATGCACGCTGTTCAAACATGGGTAGCTTGATGAAAGCGAATTGTGGTCAACTATTCTCGTATAATTAGCAACTTCATTTTTTCCAGATTGTTTTGAAACGAATTTTTCACTGAACAATATTGTGAAGGATAGGCTGGACTCACATCATTTAGAAACGTAATTAACGAATCAACTGCTTTTTGGGAATATCACTTTCACTTGCATTGGCTAAAAAATTAGGTTGTATTACTTGATAGGTGTCAAGAACAGCTTTCATCCCTTCAAAAAGACGATCAAGTTGAGTACAAAGTGTGTCTACCATTGGATAGAACACAGTGATTCGGAAACAAGATTTTGGGTCTATTAATCTCTCGTCTTCACTCAACTTATTAAAGTGTTTTTTCGCTTTACTTGGTCTGTTCTGGCGAAATTCTTTGTTTACTCCCCATCGACTACAAACGTCTGATGCTTCAGAAACAAGTTCTTCAAACTTTCCACGTATTTCAGTTATCCTTAACAATAAATTTCCCAATCCTCTTGTATAAAATGCTAATCTGGAGTATGCGTCTATAGCTACTATTGCTATAGGCTACAGAATGGTCACGTGCCAGCCTTCACTCGCCGATCAACAGCCACCATATTAAATTCGTTCCATCATCTTGCTTTTCGTTTATTTACAACTAGACGCAGAAATTCAGCTAAGGAGAAGCGGATTCAATATTTACGCTATTTGATCCATATCAGTTAGACGCAGAAATTCATGTAAGGAGAAGGGGATTCAATTTTTCGCTATTTTATCTGTATCAGTTATAAGGACCATAACCTAAGAATTTTTTTGGCAGACGGTAAGAAACAATTAAATTCATTAAAAACTCGCAGAAACGTAATGCGAAATGTATTAGTCAAATAAATAACAGTTATCTGTTTTCGAAATTATAGTCTCCGTGATCTAAAGTAAAATGCAGTTATTTATGTAAAATCCTAACCAAATACTCTGATAATCTAACCAGAGTAACGTACTAATATAACAAAAGATATCATTAAAAATGACTTATTCGTTTTTCCAGAATAAATTCCTACTACCATTATACAGGGTGTTACAAAAAGGTACGGCCAAACTTTCAGGAAACATTCCTCACACACAAACAAAGAAAATATGTTATGTGGACATGTGTCCGGAAACGCTTACTTTCCATGTTAGAGCTCATTTTATTACTTCTCTTCAAATCACATTAAACATGGAATGGAAACACACAGCAACAGAACGTACCAGCGTGACTTCAAACACTTTGTTACAGGAAATGTTCAAAATGTCCTCCGTTAGCAAGGATACATGCATCCACCCTCCGTCGCATGGAATCCCTGATGCGCTGATACAGCCCTGGAGAATGGCGTATTGTATCACAGCCGTCCACAATATGAGCTCTTATATGGAAAGTAAGCGTTTCCGGACACATGTCCACATAACATATTTTCTTTGTTTGTGTGTGAGGAATGTTTCCTGAAAGTTTGGCCGTACCTCTTTGTAACACCCTGTATACGATACCCTTAGTTTTTGATACCTGTGTTAGCAATTAAATGAGATTTAAGATAACTTGTTTATTAGATTTAAATCATCAAGGATATGACTATTTACTGTATAAGCGAAGTGACACTCGCAATTCAACAACGATATTATTGCCGCAAAATAGCAGTAAGCAGAGATATTAGAAATACGGAGAGCAGGAAAAAAAAATTAAGGCGAGGTAATATAATGTCACAAAGTTACAATTAGTATGTCCGTTTAAATTTACACATTGCTTTTTATTTATCTACGACAACCAGATGCAAAAAATCATGAAAGGAGAAGGGTATTCTATGTTTACGTTATATTACCTGTAAGTACTTGGTTAAAACATAACCTCAGATTTTTTTTGGCAGAAGATAAGAAACAATGAAGTTTATTAAAAACTCAGAGAAAGTTTACACGAAATATACGAATCGCGAAACAAATCATTCAAATAAATCCGTTATTCGTTTTTGATATTATACTTTCCGTTATTTAAAGTAAAATAAAGTAAATAAATAGGGATTACTGGATATCGCGATTCCGCCAGGAATTGCCGTGTTAAAACGCAAGAATCCTCTAGAAATATTTTCCAAAGTACATTAAACTGTATTATGCCCGTCCAGGATGTATTACAACCTAGATTCTGCTTGAAAATAATGGTAGCCTACAGGTTGTATTACAAAGGAACTACTGCTTGAAAATAATATGTCTTGCTATTGACTACGGCAGTGTAATGACGTCATTACTGAATGTTATTTTGGCGGAATCGCGATCTCTAGTAGACCCGATTGTTATTCAATTGTCCTTACAAGCTTTTCCTGAATAAATTCCTACTACTACCACAGGTGATGCCCGTCGTTATTCATATGAGAGTAATAGAAGCTATGATTTTCGAATGCAATATTAGTGGAGGTTGTGGATAAGTTGACCAGAATCCCCACTGACACATTTTGTTACAGCATAATTCACTCTGAAATCAGTTTTATAAACCAATCAAACTGCTTTCATAAGCGCCATGTTAGTGAAGGTATTAATTAATGCGGGTGATAGTAGTTCCATACGCATCGTGCTGAATTGTGCCCGGACCAGGAATAAAACTGATATTACATGGATAGCAAAAGTTTTCTGGATTCCTAATTTGTTTTTAATTTTATTGGTTCTATATTTCCGTCGTCATTAATTTAGTAGATGTTACTACTGTATTGCTATGTGAACAGCAAATAAAATATTTAGAACGTTACCAAATCAAGACCACTAGCATTGTGTAATAACAATTCCGTAAAATTAACCAATTGCAAAAAAAAAAAAAAAAAAAAAACTGAAACGAACTGAATTGCCAGAATGAAACGAGGTTGAGGGACTCTAAAACTTCGCACTGAACAACCAAAAGCAATACAAAATTTTCAAGTTTGTTCTTTAGCTGCTGTGCTTCATTTCTTTCCTTGCTTTTCCTGGAAATCAAAGTTATGCTGGGTAAGGCTTTTCAACACGTCACAAAACCTGTGTTTCAGTGCATACACTGTGCCTCATGCCTACTAGCCCAGTGAGTTAGATTAAGAGTTTTCAGTGTCACTTCGAATTCAGTGAATCAGTCTGAGCCTCGATGACGTACACTAACTACAAGTCTTGCCAGCAAAATACCGTGACCAAAAATGCAATACTTTGAATGGTTTCAAAAAACTGGCAGTCCACTCGGTTTCCTTCCACAGTATCCATATCCTTTAATAGTAAATTAAGGTTATGTGCAGTGCAGTGCACAAAGTATGCGTGTGGCGCTTTT